>PJEM01001569.1:14337-298729 GCA_004023845.1 Helogale parvula | reverse complement strand
GAGGGGCGGGGAGGGAAGAAATGTTGAGAGAATCCTTGGCACTTCCCACACAGATGATGCTATTAGTGAATGAAGACTACAGAGCAAATAGGGAGAAGCAGCAGGTTCTAAGAGAGGTCAGGCCCTGAACGAGCAGTGGGCCGCCCTCCACGCAGGGAGCAGAGCAAATCTGTGCACCTTAAGAATGGGGAGCCAGAACCTACCTTGCCCCAAAAGAGGGGACATACTCATACCCCACCTGTGGGAACATTAACTGGTGTAACATTCCTGGAGAGCATTTGGCAATGTGCCAAAAAAAAAGCCTTGACCTGAGCAACTGAAATCCCTTCCTATAGGGATCATCAGAAAGAGGAGCAGAGCAAGGTGTGCATTCCGATGGTAACATGGAAAAACCAGCATCAGTGACAAGAACACGAATAGTAAAGTAGAGAAGTCCATAAAATGGAACATCATGCAGCCACTAAGCAGAGGGTAAAATTGTTAATGAGAAAAAAACTTCCTAAGGGAAAACTGCCGCACACGGCACGTGGTATGTATGACACGGCACAGAGCTGCTTCGTTCCAGAAATATCTGCACGTGCCGTATGTAACCTCAGCTACCACCACAGAATACATGGGAAAGTAAACTGTAACGTACTCCTGTCTAGGTAACAGAATTTGAATTCTCAAAATTGTGGTATGCAATTTTAAAAATATTTTTCTGTATTTTCCCTATTTTTACAATTAGGAGACATTACTTTCATAATCAGAAGAGTCAACATATTTTAATGCAGAAACCAAACTTAACACGCCCACGAAGCAGGCTGGTGTCACTGCCCAGAGGGGACACCCATGGACGTGCACCACCTGCGTCTAGGGTTTGTGACCACAAGCAAGTCCGCATTCCTAGATTAAGGACTCAGACACTGAGAAGGCAAATGCTATGGGAGGCAGGAAGAGTTGAAAAGAAAATTATAACCAACCTAGTTCTAAGCTTTCCAAAACATTCCCAGGACAAGTATCTTTCCTTTCAGCGTCAGGTAATAGAATAGTGGAGAAAATTCATAGCGTCTCACAGTTTCTAGCAGGCCACTCTGAAAGTGGAATTTATCTACAGGGACGAGTAAAACGATCTACCCGGAGACACGGCTCGGGCCTGCAGACATCAACACCACTGCCCTAGTTCACGGCACCAGAGAGAAGACACCCAGTCTTCGTTCAGGGAAAGGTATCAAAATGATACAACGGGGAACAACTAACAGACTGGCCGCCTGTCTAACTTCAAAGACAGAAAACTAGACGTTTAAGGAAACCTTTTTATCCCATCCCATATAAACAAAGATGTTGGCCTAGAAGAACTAAGAACCTTCTCGATTTTTAAATTTGATAATTCTAATACATAAGTTTGATCTTGGGCACGTTAAGCCACTTTGTCTTAGAAGAGCAGCTAACTAAATCTTCCAAAAGGTAGTCAATTTCCTGGAAAAACGCACAAATTACAGTGGAACACAGTATGGGCCCCAGTGGCTACAGAGCCAGGTGACTGCAAAGAGCCAGGCCTGGCATTTACAGCCCACTAGGGTACTTTGCCACCTCTGTGGGCACTGCTGACTTTCAAGTTCGGCTCCACACGACCATCTGAGCTTATCCACAGGTATGTGGTGGAAAGCCAAGGTTCGTGAAGGGCAAGGAGGAGCAGGTGCATGGCAACCAATGAAGTGGGAGTTCAAGTGCCACCTCTGCCAACAGGGATGTACACACTGGGGCCTGTTTCTAGGTCTACAGGAAGCGAGATGGAATCAGTCTTCCACAAAGTACCCGAGGAAGTCAGAGGCGGCATCTCAAACACTCATTCTAAGTACACAATCCTCATAAAATCTGTTTTAGTACCAATACTCATGCATGGTTTGCTTTCTCCTCTGTCATTTCCTTGATATTTGTATATACTTCTAATTATGATTGCTTAAACATGCATTGGCTGATGGTCATTTAACTAGCCCAAGTTCACCCATCCCCCTCCGTGCCCCCTTCTCTGAATAACACTGACACTCCAGGCAGACATACCACACTTGTCCTATAACTAACTGTCGTCCCGTCCCGGGGCATCAAAGAAACCCCCAGAGAATGCATTCCCTAGTATGAGATGCAAGGTTCTTAGCAATCAGAAAGTTTTCTTTCTGCTATAATTTTTCATGATAAAGTAAAACAAAGTAGGTGCAAGTGCCTGGATCATAACAGACAGTTAGAAGAGAGAAGCTAACTAACTCTGAATCTAAAAGACTTGTTTTCTTTATCAAACTAAACTTGTTTAGAAAACGTGCGAAGTCCTAAGCTGGGAGAGCAAACCATAAATACCTCACTGAGGATGCTACTGTCGACACGGTTTCTAATCTCTAGAATTTCCCGTTGAGAAGAATAGGGTGTGGGGAACAAAAGAAAGCCAGTGTGCAAAACACACAAAAGGAAAAAAAAATTCAGTGAAACAACTCAGGAAGGAAGACTGACCAGGTAGGCATGTCTTATGACAAAATGCATGAGGACCTGAGAGAGAGAGAGAGAGGAACTCACACTCTAGTTCCAATAAGAAGTCTCTTGCAGATGAATTCCATGCTATCCATGGAAGGAAGGATGGAAGGAAGGAAGGAAAGGGGGAAGGAAGGAAGGAAGGGGGGAAGGAGGAGAAGGGAGGGGAGGGCAAAGGAGGGGAGGAGAGGGGAAGGGAGGAGAGGAGAGGAGAGGAGAAGAAAAACTGTAATGAACCATGGTTCCCTCTGTCTTGTGTGCAAATATGTCATGGAGATCCTATAATCTGCCAAGTTCATTGTGAGCCCCTGCAGTCTCCTATGGAAGGGACATACTAATCTTATACCAGACGGCCTCATTTTACCTTGTCTCCTAATCTTTAGGCTTCCATATTCTTCAGGATGCAGATGGGACAGCTTAAATAACTCACTAAATATAGGACTGGGGGCAAGGAACTGGAGAGGGGAAAGTATTATTGACCTTTCTGAAAACAATTCCTGTTGTACTCTGACAAGGCCTCGGCTCAAAATAAATAATTCTGTCTGGAGCAGTTCAGCAAATATTTACTTAGCGATTATGGCAAATCCTCATGCTAGGGACTATAAAGAATGTATAGAACACACAGTCGTTGCCAAGGTGAGTTTACAGTCTGGTAAGAGAGACATGATGAACATATAAATAACTAATGAGCGGTAGGATGTGATAAGGACGGAAGAGATACAAAGACGGGCGCTGCAGAGAAGTGGGAAGAGGCCATCCCCAGGCCAGGCAGACAGAAAGCTTCAGAAAGATCGGGCTTCCTCATGACCTAGGCACAGGACGGCTTCCTTCCAGGCTTCGTGACACCACGGGCATTTGTGGAATCCAACTGGATGAGAAAGGCCAAGAGCAGAATGGGCAACAGGAAGGGAGAATGCACCTGCTGCTAAGGAGAGGCCCGACCTCCAGGCACTAAGGACAACTACACAAAGATGGAAGAGGACTCAGTGGCTCTTTAAGCACCGAGAGCCAACTGCTCTTCTTGAGGGCGAGGCAGGAGTACCCGGATTGTTCCGGTTCATCACCATGGGCCGCGGGGTGCGCCTCCCAATGCTGAAGCAGACAGAAACATAAAGATGACACTATGGACACTTATTTAGAGATGTGGGTTGAGAAAGAAGAGCGGAAACTCTTGGTGTTTTTAAACACTGGTATAGAGAAGCAAGACAGAATATACAAATCAGCCTTTAGAAGCTGTAACCAATACCAAGAGACACGGGAAGAGGCAGTATTCAATTGTCCTGACTCTCCCAGATAAATACATGTCTTCTAAGGCACAGGTTTCTACTTGTTAGTCCCTGTTCTACTGGATAAGGAAGTGAACACCATTCCAATGCCATCTGTAGCAGAAATGAGATTATGAGAGTCCCACCTCATTTAAAAAGCCACGTTTGACTCCTCTGACTTTCCTATGCTGTCCACGTGCCCCACTCCCCATCTCCCGTCAGAATGCCTCCCTCCCTCGCCTACATTCCCACAGCCCGCTGCAGACACCACTGTGAACAAGTCATCACACTATGCCAGGGTTAGGCAGACCCGCGGATGTAAAACACCTAGTGTGAAGCCAGTGCTCTGCAGGCGTGCAGTGAACTCAAGGTTATCTCCCCTCTGGTCTGTGGAATCCTTTAGTGATGCACCCATCTTCAGATCCCACAGCTTAACAGAGCAGCTGGCACAAAACAACTTAATCTGGATAAACAAAGACCCAGAAACACAGAGGAATCAATAGGCGAGAGCTTCTCCCTTCTTGCCCAGGGCTCCCTGAGCCGTCTGTAACTTCCAGCTCCACACCCTTCATTCCATCAGGAGCCATCCCTCTCCTGCCTTGCCCACTCTGTTAGAGCCAAGTAAGTAAACCCTCAGGGTCAATCCACAAGTCAGCAGAAGCCGACTTTCTGTGAAGGGCTGGCAGTGTTATCAGGAAGATCAGGCCAGTTTGGGTGGGGCCTGCCAGGTCCTGCGAGAGTCTCACTCACTTCTCCGCAGACTGTTCACTTCTGTGCTTACAGAAATAAGAGGCTGGCTTCTCTTTTTCCAGATTGAGATCAGAAAGTAAGCACTAGGGATCAGCAAACCCTGATCTGGGAGTGGCTGAGAGACTCCGGTCTGCCTGGGAACAGGTAGAAGTTAAAAAAGTTGAATGCCATACTTAACTAGAAAGAGCTGAAGAAATTTTTTTTTAATGTTTTTTTATTTATTTTTGAGAAGAGAGAGAGAGAGAGAGACAGACAGACAGACAGACAGACAGTCAGACAGAGTATGAGCAGGGAAGGGGCAGAGAGAGACACACACACACAGAATCCAAAGCAGGCTCTGAGCTGTCAGCACAGAGCTCGACACAGGACTCGAACTCGTGAATCGTGAGATGATGACCCAAGTGTAAGTTGGACGCTTAACCAACTGAGCCACCCAGGAGCCCAGAAAAGAAATTCTTTAAAACTCTAGTGAAAAGGCTTCAAAATCTGACCCCTTCGTTCTACAGGAGAGGACATGGAGAAACGGATGCACAGGAAGATGCGGTGACTTGGGGAAACTGCTTAGAAGGAGTAGGACATCAGACAGCAGGAGCTGACTGCACACGCCCTCAATGACTCAGATGGGCTCAAGGAGAATTAACGATCTCCTACTTAGCTCTACATCAATACAGGAAGCATAATTCATACCATCAGTTAAAACGGAGGTCTCTGATTTTATGGATGAACAGGGCTATGAACTTTCATTGGAACTTAAAACTTCACCTTTTATCTAGCTGCTAAAAATTCTAGTAACAAACACCCACATGGCCCACATGCTAACCACTGCGTTTCTAAAGCATTGCTTTGAGAAACAAATCGTTTCTGGTTAGTGACAACTTGCTTCCTTAGCTAGAGGCAGCAGGACGTGGGCCTGGAGTGCAAGAAGCAGACGAGGCCTCCTCCAGACAGGCAGCTCTGCAAAGCGAAGGTGAGGGAGCCTGTCAAACGGGGCTGACAGTGGACACCCCAAACCTCCCGAAGCCCAGCCCAGCCGCCTTGTCCCAGCGCAGCCGCCTAGTCCGGCAGCCCCCAGGTGCCTCCAGAGGGGTGTGTCTTTCTCTGACCCGGACACTCTCACTGCCCCAGGGCCCGGAATTTCACTGACGTTCCGGGGTGGGAGGAAGCCGTGGGAGAACAGCAGGAGTAGACGGTAACGGGTGGGCTTTCAACCTTTTCCTTTTCTGAAAACTCAGACAAGTTTACATCTAGCTCTTTCTAGGGACCAAATTTTAACTGGGAGGAGAATCTGACATATCAGAGAACTCTTTCTTTCCAAGTATTCCAAAAGCAAATCAAATGTCTCAACACTGGCTCAGATAATACAGATTTCCAGTCCTGAGGCCAACTTCGAACAGTGCACAGTGACTATGCTGCTCTGGGCTTGCCTTGTGTGAATCTGGGGACCCACACCTCAAGCATCCTTGTGCCATCTGTCACATCCTGCTCTCCCTATGAGTATACTAAGAGATACTGGTTCCTAAACGATGTGCTCCATAAGGTCACTCACAGCTGTCTGCCTGACCCTTTGTTGACGAGCTGTGTGGAACGAGGCGTTCTGGGCAGAGATGAAAGCAAAGATGAAAGCCGAGTGTCTCCAAGCGGCCACACAGAAGTAACTACTCCGTTACAGAACACGAAGCACAATGAAGTGTCATAACCACCGAGATGCCAAGTGCCCTATACAAGTGGGGAGTGACACTCATTCTTTGCCAGCACTGTCTCACCCCCTCTTTGCAAAACTGCTGTAGAGACAGCTGTTTACCCTCATACTGTACATGAGGAAACTGAGGCTCAGAGAGACTGAAGGGACTCCAAATCATACTGTCAGTAACAGGGGCCAGACTGCCAGTTCCCGAGCACCATCTATGCCACAAGCCACGCCACGCTGTACGCCTGACACGGGATCTTCTCACTCCCTCTTCCCAGCACTCCTTTCGGGAAAGCACTACTCCTTTTTTTTTTTTTTTAATTTTTAATGCTTTATTTATTTTTGAGAGAGAGAGCATGAGCAGGGGAGATCAGAAAGAAAGGGAAACATAGAATCTGAAGACAGGCTCCAGGCTCTGAGCTAGCTGTCAGCACAGAGCCCAACGTGGGGCTCAAACCCACGAACCGTGAGATCATGACCTGAGTTGAAGCCAGATGCTCAACCGACTGAGCCACTCAGGCGCCCCGAGAAAGCACTACTCTTATCCTCAACTCACAACTGATGACATGGACACAGTTAAGATCATCTGCACAGCAGAGCTGGGACAGGAACCTGGGTCTTCTGGACTCCACAGCATGTGCCCTAAATCACCACCTCTACTTCTAGGTGGTGCATCAGAGAAGGCTTGCGGAGGTGGTGGCCTGTAACTGGTGCAGAGCCTCACCGCCGACCTACCGGAGCACGTCCTTTGCTACACTGGGGACCGAGGAAAGAGAAAAGCCCCAACATACTAATGCATGACACAGTCTGCAATCAAGCTTGCTTCGAAGGCCAACTGTCAGGATTACTGGATACTACCTTTGTGCCTGCTTGCAAAGCCTGAGAATTCTACTTCATTCTTTTATAAACAGTCAACATTGCACTAGGATCCCCAATTTAAGTGCAAAGCAGCTTAAGAGCCTCCAGCTACTTTCCACCTCAAATAAAATACAGGTTTCGATACAAACCATGAGCACAGACCAGACAATGTATGTGAAAGGTAGTCAGTCGGTGCAACACTGCTGAGCCCCTGTTGCAAGAACTTTCATTTCCATCTGCCCCAGAAGTCGGTTGAACAGCCTACTCACCACTAATCAAACTGAGTTAACATTTGGAGGCCAGCAAAGGGAGGAGAAAACACCAGAACTAACAACTCAGTGTAAGTGTTCGAAACCCAAACAATTTAGGATAGGCACATGGCTAACGTGCAGAAACAGATTACTACGAGAATCCCGACATTTAAAAGCAAAGCATGACCCTGGTGCGTCTCTCCACAGCACGCTCCCTGGCCTTGAGACCTGAAAACAATCCCATGGATTTAGAGATGAAGAGTGGCCTATTTCTTCAAGATCGCTTCCTTTCCCAAGTCATCTGGACTTGAGCCTGCTAGTGGCGGGCACAGCAGACCCCGGCTGCCCTACCTCAGCCTCCACATCGGGGTACCTATGGCTCATCACACATGCCCTCTCTCCTCCATCACAACTGCTGCTCCTGCTGTCCCCGAACAGCCGTGAATCTCACACTGGAGTGGTAATGAGGCTCGCGCTTGGTCTCCCTCAGTGGCTCCAGGAGCATCTCACAGCACAGGCTGTAGCCCTAAGTACAGTTCAAGCGTCCATGCTGCCTAACTATAAATATATGACTCCCAGTGACTCTACTGACCTGGTGAAAGGGGTCCAGCAGGAACATTCCCTATAACAAAGGAAGTAACTTAGAAGTCCAATAGCAATGGGGGTGCCTGGCTGGCTCAGTTGGTGGAGCGTGTGATTCTTGATCTTGGGGTTTTGAGTTTGAGCCTCATGGTGGGAGTTGAGACTAGGTAAAAAAAATATCTTAAGACAAAATCCAACAGCAATGGAATAGTTGCTAAATTAAGGTATATCCACATAACACAATACTATGCAGTCAGTAAAAAGGAGTTTAGAAATGTTCAGAATAAGCAAATCTGCAGAGACAAAATAAATATAGGCCAGTGGAGGGATGGGGGGGAGGGGGAAGAGGGGATTGGAAGAAAACCGGGGAGTGGTGCTCATGGGTATAGCGCTTTTGGGCTGTTCTGAAATTATACATCTGTCAGTATACTAAAAACCACTGCTCTGTCTCCTTTAAATGGATGAAGTGTGTTGTATGACTAGGTCAATAAAGCTTTCATAAAAAATGAGGGTTTGGGAGACTAATGATGTAGAGAAATGTTCAATATAATGTTATCGGGAAATGGCAGGTCTTAAGACATATTATTTAGTAGGATGCCACTGTACAACTCTCTCTCTCGGTTTACTGCTTCTATTTCTACCACCACTGCTGCAGCTGGTGAGCGTTCGCTGAGCACCTGCACCGTGTGCCAGCCGCTGTGGGAAGCTAAGAACTGGGCACGCGCTGCCCATCTACGGTCACAGCGATCCTCAGAGGCTCGTGCCACTGCAGAGAAGGAACGGGCCATGCAGGTGGGGAACAGAAAGGCCTGTGATGGAGTCCATATGCTTAGTGTGTGGGGTCCAGCAGACATTCAAAATCAGGACCGTCAGAATAGCACCTGTGCTCTCAGCCATGGTCCCGTAGAACACGGTGGCCGGCAGTGTGGTGAAAGCTCAGGTGACTTACCTTCTGTCATCCTGGTTGCAACAAACCTGTGTTACTTTTTGGAATAAGTGAGGAGGAAGAACTATTTGTCATTTTGCCAAATAAAAGCAGGAAGTTCTGAGCACGGGCCTTCGTGGTAGGCCCAGGGCACAAGTAACGCCTTGAACACACAACACTCCACCGAACTATTTCCAAGAGGGAGATGAGCAGTGAGGCAAAACGCTGTAAAAACCAAATTAATTCGTCATGGCTCAGCAGAGATGCTTACAGTTGGACGAGGCAAGGCCTCCTAGGCTAGCTGGAAATTTAGGCCAATACTTTCCTTTGACCAGACTTCTCATAGTCAGATATGGCATCTGCCTAAATTGTCCCCGTGGGGCCTTTGCTGCTCTCTGGGGCACCTCACTTCACTTCCAACCCGGAGCTGAGTGCCCCTTCCTCACAGTGAACTCTCTAACAGGGCGTGTGAGCTCCCCAACTATCCAGATGGCCCCGTTGACTGCCAGCGTCCCTGCTTCTTCTCTGGCGGACAGCACCTCCCTGGGCCACTTCTACAAAGCGACGTCCTGCTCCATCCCGTGCTGGTCTCCATGACTCAGCTCCCTTCACTTAAGACTGCGAACCCGCACGGCTACTACACCAAGTGCAGAGCGAGGGCCCAGGACTGGGCAGATTCACTCTACTTCCAAGGGGCTACCGTCTAAGAGCCCTCCGAAGTCAGAGGTCTAAATCTGTCATCCTACAGACGTAGAAAGTGGCCGGGTGGGTGGCCACGCAACTCCTCCCAGTTCCACAGTGACACTGATCTGCTGACTCCAATCTTCCAAGCAAATACATTACTCGCTCTAGCTAACCAGAAAACTCAAGGGGCTTTCAAACTTCAGAAGGTTAGGAGTCCTTTCCGTTTTAAGAAAAAAGAAGAAACAAGGCCTAAATAAAGTCACACAAACGTGCTGATTCTTTCAGTAACCCCTTCCGACCATCGATGATAATGCCACACGTCTCCGTGGGGGTGGCTGCAGATGGCGCGTGCCTTCCTAAGTTCTCCTTGGAGGAAATCCCCGTGGCTTAGGGACGGGTCTTATTTATTAATCAACTGGAGCAACACAGCTCTAGTTTGTCAAATAATTTCCAAGTCAACACACCCGGCAGCCCTAAATCACCACTGCTCTCCTGCGCTACCCCCAGAGGGAGGGATGTTTGATGTTACAGCGAGTGCCCTAGCTTTCAGGGAGAGATGGCTGCAATCTAATTCCACAATTTGTCAAATAGGACATTTTCATTGCGGCTGGACCCAGCTGGAAATGAATCTCTCCCACACACATCCCAACAAAACATAAAACATAAAAGGCATTTAAAAGAGAAAGACAGAGAGAGACAGAAAGACAGAGAGACAGAGTGATTGATTGCTTCATCAAATCAAACTGAATAGGCATGAAATGAAGCCAATACCACTGCCAAGGGGATGCTGACCCCCACCACCACCCATCTAATAATGGAAGTCTCCACACCACCCTGTACTTGCCCACCTCGGGCCTTTGCTCTAAGGTATCTTCTGTCTGGAATGTTCTGCTCATCTCTCCTTCATGGTGTAGGTCAGAGAGAACCTTCCAACATCCCTGCAAGTGGAACTAGCTGTGTGCTTCAAGTGGAACGAGCACGTCACCGCAGCGCGGACCACAGTCTGGGCTGTGTTACAGTGCGCTCACTCTGCCCCCGCCCCCGGTCCCCGTTCACCGGTGAACACCACTGCCACCTTCTCCCCAGCTCCTACCGCAGACCAGGCACACAGGAGGTGCTCGAACGATGTCAGAATCAAATAAAATGCACTGAGTATGGGGTGAGGCCTTCCTGACCATCTAAGATTTATACTGCCAAAACGAATCTGTCCTGTGGGCAGGCTTTCTGATGGATCACTGTTTCCATTCCCACATTAATTGTGCATATATGTCTGTAAGAGGGAGAGCACAGGGCTCCGTCAAATAAATCCATGGTTTCTTTTTTGTCACCTCTGGGAATTCTATCTTTATGTCTATCCATTCTGAGCCTTAAAAGTACTCCAGGTTGAGGAGTATACGTGAAATCATTAAGAATAATACGTTGAATCCAATTTTCTACAGTCTATTGGGAAGGGGGTGCTCCTGAAGGTGCAAACAAACCTACTTCCACTTGGACCTTCACATTTCTCCTCAGCAGCAGCCCAAAATGATCTTTGGCATCAGAAAGACTGGGGTTCAAAACGCGCCTCTGCCATTTTTTTTAGCCATGACCTTGGCCGGACAAGTCTCGCCGATCCTCACTTTCCCTAGCTGCAAGACGAGGGCGACAGGACTTCCCAGCAGCTGATGTAAAAGACAGACAAACATAAAGGGGCCAGAACCCAGTGGGCACACATGCACTGGCAGCCAACCGGAACTGTCAGCGTGGGGGGCTCCAAGTTAGGGAGGAGCAGAGGGATGTTTCAGTTAAGGCAGAGAGGAGGGCTGTGGCTGCTTACAGGGAGAGGGCAAGGAAGGTCCCTGTCCCCACCTGGACCACATCTAGAAGGTCAGCTGACACTGCAACATCATCTTGTGCTCAGATCCACCATGACAAAGTGCCAACCCCAGAGCAAGGACTCCAGGGAGGCAGCCTGTGGAAAGGAAGGGACGGTGGCTCTGAGCATTCCTTACTGTGTCAACTTGGCTCAGCTCACTTCACCTCCCTGGGCGCCGGCTGAGGAAGACAAGCCCGGATGGTAAGCAAAACGGACTCACACAGGTCACATTCAAAGCCACCCAATGACTCCCACACTCAACCTGCCAGGAGCCCCCTTGATGAGAACTTACACTGACGCTTGCCAGCGTGGCAGGTAAGCCCACAGGCTGCGGCGTCTGGCAGACGGGAGATCCAGCCTTACTTCCTGCCTTTCTTAGGGAGAGGAGTTATTTAGTTCTGAGCCTATTTCTTCACTTGTAAAACGAAATAGCATGCCCACCCACATCAGGTAATTTACAGGGAAGGTACGAGATAAACACACAAACAGTTTAGCAGTGACTGGTATCCAGTCAAAAGGTTCCAAGCCCTCAGAACTGCGTAGGTAATCGTTATTATCAACAAGATGAGGCTCAAGCAAAGCATTTTATTCTTTTTCCAAGCAAACCTTTTAAAAAACACACACCCCCACAATCCAATACATGACACATCAAGGCGCGTGTGCACACACGTTATGCACGTCAAGTGCCAGGAAGGAAAGGATCAGAACCTACGAAAGCCAGAAGGGGAGAAGACTGAGGTCTGGGTTTGCTTTCTCAGAACCACCAATTCCAGACAGTGGGACAGGTTACATTAAGCCCTAGGGTTCACACAGAGAACACGAGATACTGCTATGGCTACTATTTCAAATCCAAGAGGAAAAGCCTCCCTCTGAGGCTTCTCTGTTTACTGCATGTGGGGTCACAGAGTAAAACTTTCAGAAGAAAATCAGGAATATTTTGTTTAACTGGGATGAGACAACCGGACTTGTGAGGGCTTCCCGGGAAACCTCCTGCTTCTGCTCCGTACCGCACGTCACGGTCCCCGCAGACATGACTTGCACCAAGGCAGGTCTGCACCCGCATCACCACGGGCAGTGTGGGTAATGAAGCACTCTGGCTCCCCGGCCCCTGCTGAGAAAGCAAATCCAAGTCAGCCCAAAATCCCCTCCCTACCACCTGCACTTTTTGAATATTCAATCCCATTTCAAATGAAATAACCACTTTTCTGTTAGCTTCTGTGATTGTGGAATGGTACTTCAGTTTCTGTTACTGCTATTTGTACACTGCAACATACAAAATAATACAAAGAACAACTAATTTTGCTCCAACAATTAAAAAACTTTGTAATTCCAAAGCCAAAATGGAATTCAACATCAACAGCAATGTGTTTGGAAGTATTCCAGAATGCAAAAAGAACTTTTCTTTTTCTTATTAAAAAAAAAAACAACCAGTTTTTCCTTCTAACTGGCTGAGAGTAGAATAAAAAGCCCTTTCTCTAGTTATCCCACTCTAATTTTTTTAAATGTTTATTTATTTTTGAAAGCGAGGGAGCAATCAGGGAGGAGCAGAGAGAGAGAGGGAGAGAGAGAATCCCAAGCAGGCTCTGTGCTAGCAGCACAGAGCCCGACGTGCGGCTCAAACTCTGAAACCATGAAATCATGACCTTAGACAATATCAAGAGTCAGATGTTTAACCGATTAAGCCACACAGGCACCCCAACTTACTTTCTACTTCCTTTTATTTTAAATTTTTTTAGTGTTTATTTTATTTTTGACGGGGAGGGCAGAGAGAATCTGAAACAGGCTCCAGGCTCCGAGCTGGCAGCACAGAGCCCGACGTGGGGCTCACACTCACGAGCCATGAGATTATGAACTGAGCCGAAGTGGGACACCCAAGTGACTGAGCCACCCGGGTGCCCTGACTTTCTACTTCCTTTATCACTTTTTCCAAGTGAAAGGATGATCTCTGTTAACATCCCCATTTGGAAGGAGAAGCCCATTAACATGCCAATGACTATAACTTCAAGGCACATACAAGCATGGCAGGTACAATTTTCATTTCACTTTTATAACAAATACTTTAAAAGACAGTTTTATATAAAGATCTAAGAAATCTGTAGGGGTTAGAGAGAAATGTTTTTTAAAAAAGAAAAATAATAAAGTCATGAGTTATCAAAAAAATGTATTCACATTACAGAAAGACCTAGCAATAACAACATTCACAAAAACTCTACTACAAAATGGTTCAGTCTTACATTCTAAACTTTTGGTTGGAGGCCAAACCATGTTGTGCTCTGTTTGGCCAAATGGCTCTCAAAGCTCAAGGAGAAATGAAATGACATTATGCCTCCACTTTAGGCTCTTCTCCTGCCCATCCTCACCCCCTACTACTCTACCCCTTCCAAGCTCGCTGGATTACCTAGAAGATTATTCTGCAAAAAGTTCTACACAAAACGCTAACTTTGAGCATAGTTAGATGGTGTAATTATATGTGGTTTTCACATTCTTCTTTATTTCTGTAGCAAACAGGGACAGCTATAAAAAAAAAAAAAGTTAAAAGTCATGGAAGGGCATTTCCCATCCTAGAGCAGAAAGGTTTACATCCGCCGAAATGAACTACTGGGTGTGGTTACTCATTTGGCAATACTTCTGGAAGGCCCTTTACGCGATGGGCGCGGTGTTGTCCCAAAGAAGCTGAGACTCTAGGAGTGTGCATGGCCATGAGCAACCCGCGGGCAGCACAAGTTGGAGTCTTGTGTGCACAAGGGTGAGGAAGAGAGAACAACAGTTGGGAAAAGTCTCTTCTGGATGGTGGCATCTGAGCTCGTCCGGAAAAACGAACAGGTGCTCACCCGGTACAAAGGTGAGGGGATAGGAAACAGCAAGCTTTCGAGTTGCTTTCTGCTTCTTCAGGCAGCGGGAAAGGAGGGCAGAGAGGAGCCCTCTGCTAAGGAGAATGCACGTTACCCCATGAACACGGAGAGCTACTGAGGCCCACACGTAAAGAATTACACCTGCATTTCCAGGTAACAAAACCTGGGTGTATCAAGCACGCTTCTTGGGTAATGGGAAAAGATGAGCACGTGATGAAATGCTATCACAGAGCTTCAGCTCCGCATTCATTTACAAACCCCAGCCTCCCCAAAGCTCTGCCTGCACTCTACTCAGATTCAGCAAGAGTTCAGGGCACAACATACACGGTCTGCTTTTCACTTTTAAACGAGAGCACGAGTCACCAAATTTGAACAGAACTTCATGCCGTAAGACAAACTGCTCTGAGGGCTTACAAATTACTTCTAGCTATGGCATGTGACCAAGATAAACTTTCATTCAACAATTCAGGGCAAACGGAACACGGACTGAATGAAAGACCTATTATATTTCATGTGTACAGGGACTGCCTGCTGCATACCCACTCCTGACAGCCCTGGACCACATCACAGAGAACTTTCCACTCTACAGCATCCACAAAAATCTCTTCGGACTCTGGAAAAACTGGGCATCTCTCTCAAATACCAACAGCTCTCCATTTATTGATATAAAACAGCAACATGATTAGGAACAGTCACCTTGCTGACAAAGTACCTCTGTCACTAATAAGTCATCCCTTCAGATTATCCAAGTATATATGAGATGTTCACACTTCCCTTTCAGACTACCAAGCCTCTCTCCTTTCCTTCACTAGCTTCCTGAGCTCACTCTCATTCCCAAAATTCTTGGTCACTGCTCTGTCGCTGACACAAAAAGCATAAAGAGGGCAGATTTATTCTCTCCTCCCCTCAGACTGAACGGGGGACCAAGGAGCCAAAGCATACTCCCTGCTCCCTCTCCTACTGTGACCATGATCTGCCTCACACTGGATCTCAGGCTGGCTCCCTTCCTTTTCATTTGGAGACCATGACCGTCTTCACACCAGAAGGACATGAAACAGACACCTGTCATGAAGCAGACCCTCCCCCAGGCATTCACACGATTAACTCATTTCATCCTCACTATCACACAACAGGGTCCATGTAGAAGCCCTGTTTTACAGATAAAGAAACTAAGGCCCAAAGAAACTGAGGCACAGGGGAAGCGTAGCAACTGACAAACCGTAAGACACACAGCCCAGGTCCAAATCCAGGTGCGTTAGACTCCAACCATGGCTGGTCACACTCCCTTCTACCAACACCTGACAAAGCAGAAGACAGAAGTGTCCTATTCATGTACAGCGCGTGTGGACATACTGTGATCTAGAGCCAGAAGCCTAGTGTCTGGAGAGTATACAACCACCCAAATGGGAACAGACACAGCAAGAGCCGGGCAGTGGATTCTGTGCCCCACTGGGTGGATGAAGGGGGTCCAGCAGCTCCTGCCGCCAGGGATGTGATCGCCATCCTAGGCAACGAGGGACACTGGGCACTCTGGCCAGGGAGAGACACAGGTCCCAGGTCAGCGGGGAATCCCAGCTCATGAGAGAGCCCTGTGAACACACCATGACTGATTACTCACAAGCATGACCCCAAACAAGAGGTCATTAAAATTGTTAGGGAAATATTTCTTTTACAGTGCTGCCCAGTTGGTCTCATTCCATGATTTGCAATAAGTTTTCAGGATGTTAAAAGTACGTGCAAACTCTGGGCACTTTAATGATTATGAAGATTTCTGAGACAGATATGGGGAAGGGGTCACAGAACAGGGACCAGCCGCATGCAATGGAAACTACTCGACTTCACATGCCTTCCAATCGCTGCCCGCCAGGCATGGACACCTGGGATTAAAATACTGCACAAAGAAGCCTCAGAAGCAACCCTCTAAAAACAATCATGTCTCCCACCTGTACGACCCAAGATAAACGTTTGTTGAAAGAACAGAATGATCAATCTATCCAAGGCAGTGATTCTTGTCTCATACAAAACAATCAGAGTGTCTGCGAGTGTCTGTGTGTGTGTGTGTCTGTGTGTGTGTGAGCATGCATGCACACCACACACCTAAAAACCATCTGTTTGCATCCGTGCTATTCACAGTGTGGTCTGTGGACGAGCAGCAGCACTTGAGGCTGTGAGGAATGCAGAATACTGGGCCCCAGCCCAAACCTACTGAATGAGAAGAAGCCATTGAACAAACTCCCCAGGTGATTTGTGTGCAGGTTAAAGTCTGAGACCAACGCAAAGCAAGCTGGATGAAGACAGAGTAAAGCAGCCCATCTGTGATGAATGTCTCCTATGCACCAGATATGGTATTTAAGAGAAACAATAGTGAGGCAGGATGGATGATGTCAGCATCTTTCATGTGATGCAACCGAAGGACTCAGGAAACCTGCAGTAACAGCCCAGTGATCTGGGCGGAGCATGGTGAGGCCAAGCGAGGGCTAACAACTTTCTGACGGTCTCACTGTGGTATTCGTTATCAGACCAGAAAGTACCTATCTCCATCCCCAGTAATAGATGCTAGAGTGTCAGAAAGGGAAATTTTACCCTACGAACCAGATGTTTCTCAGATGTTAAACCCCAAATGAAGCCACTGGCAAACACTGAAGGGAACAACTTCTCCATCCGGCAGCTCCAGTTAGAGGCTCGCAGTGAGAAAGCAGCTGGGGGGCTTCAGCCAAGACCAAAGTTCTAGCAGATGCAGCTGCTGGGCTAACGAAGGACAGTGTGCTGCTGGCGTGGGCCCGGCAACAGGGACAAAAGGATCCCTTCCCAGCCAGGCTGCTTGCTTCTGTTGGCCAAACCAGCCTTCAAGAAAATATTAATAATTAAGTAGCACTCAACTAAAATTAATAATGCAATAAATGGACTGTAATGGGGGAGCTCCCCTCTAACTGCAAAGGGCTTCACAAATGCCTTGTGGGAAGCTTGAAAAATGTTATCAGAGATGCTGGGTTTTTTTTTTTTTTACCGGCCATTGCAAACACAAAACGCACAGCATATCTGTTAATCAAAGTACACAATTTGGCACCAGAATAAGAAAAGTCCATAATGCTTCTAATATGAAATCACCAGCTCTTAAAAACAAACAAACCTGCAAACAAAAACAGTTAATATTCTTCCAGAAAAGTCAACCACATAGGAGCCACTAGCAAGTAACACAAGGCAATAAACCAGCTCCGGCGAAATGACTCAGGGGTCAGAGCCTTCCCCACACCCGAACAGGCCCTCCCTGCCCTGGGTGGAGGGCATCGCAGCGGCCGTCTGCTCTCCCTCCTGACTTTCAGCCCTGGGTAATGGAAAGAGAACAAAGCTTGGAGGTCAAGAGAAGAAGAGGTCAAGGTCCAGCTCTACTACTCACACTAAAACTATGAGTCTGTACAGGTCACTACTCACACTGAAGCTATGAGTCTGCACAGGTCCTAGAATTTACTCATCAGTAACAATGACGACAACTGCACACAGTACAGCCAGGATGAGAAAGGAGAGAGTAAAGGAGACAGGGATAGAGACCCCCCTGCAAACGGCCCCCAGAAGTAGGAAAGAACTACATTCATGCAAAAATAGACTCGTGTACCCTTCTTACTTGAATCATCCAGAAACAAGGGCCACTAGAGACCCCTCCTTATGTCCTAGGTCTTCTCTTCAGGGTCAAGGTCTCTGCAAGGTGCCTAATCAGGTCAACTTCCTAGCATTAATGTGCTAATAAAAAAAGGTGAATGCTGGATGCAGGCCAGTGCTCATAGGCATCATACATGCACATCCATTCACTCTGGATGTGTCATGGTCCATTTGTGTGACTTGCGCTAGGCTGGGTGAACCTGCAGTAAGGGACTCAGGTAAACAGGAAACAAAAATACACATTGCAATGGGCACCCTGCTCAAACTGCTTGGAACTAACCCAAAACACGGTATATGCCAACCAGACCAGTGCTCAGGGCACACGTGTGAACAGAGCACTAACATGCACTAGTGCACAGTAACTGGATGGAGAATACATCCTACTATTCCTTGACAGGAGTTCTGAATGTAGCTGGGAGGCATACAGGGATAATTTCTCAGGGTAAAATGGTCAGAGCTCCATGGGGCACATCACGTTAACAACACACATCACTAAACTGTCTTTGCCAAGAAGGGTGAGCTCACCACCTACAGGGTCCTTATTCGGTTAAGTGAAGCATGCAAGTTTGGGGCCAGAGCAAAATTGCTCAGAACAAGAGCAGGGAGGTGGAGTCTTGTACCAGCAGTCTCTTTCTCTGAGGTCCCAGCTGCTGAAGAAATGCATCACTCTGAGGGGGCTCCCTGGTCTCAGGCTGACCCCGCCTGGACAAAGAGGCCATTGAATTACTTATCCAGTCATTCAACAAATATTCATCGAGCCACACACGCTCTTTAAATAGGCACTGACTAACCAGTATATATAAAAAACCAGCAAGACATGGTTATTCTGTACATTTTAGTCTGGTTTTTACCTAGACAAAGACAGGCCAGTAAACTAACAGCAAAAATGGAGGGTGCTGGATGCCTTGATGGGTGCCGAGGGCACGGGGCTGAGTATCCAAGGCTTCCTTCACCAAGAAGGGTCACAAGCTGTCTGAGACAGAAGGGCTTTGTGGAGATCCTGAACCATTCTTTCTTATCAGATGGAGGCTGACACTTAACACTGCTCTGTGGTCTACACCTCTAATGTGTCAAAAGAAGGAAGAATTTCACACCAGGAGACAGTGGGGGGGGGGGGAGGGATGGTCTCACAGCAAACCACTGACAGGCAGGAGGAAAAAGGAAAGAGGGTCTGGAAGAGCAGTTGGTGCCATTGAAATTCTACCCCACAGACCACAACACAGTCACACAATACAAGAATTCTGAAGTTCTGGAGTTCTATAATAAAACTCACCAGAAAAACTGCAATGGCCAACATTTCATCTCATGGATGTATTGCTGAATTTCCAAAGAAAATTGCTAACTCCACAATTGCTAATTTATTTTCATTCTGGAAACAACCTATGCAAAACAGCTGCCAGAAGGGATCCAACTCTGCTACACCCTAGTCCTTTTGTTTTCAAGTTCTTTATGTGTTAACTGAAATTACATCTATCACAAAAAAGATACCATGCCTCAAGGAAGACAAGCAGAAGCTATTGCATTTACAGAAATAAAAGGTCCTCTGGGTATAAAGGAAAGAAAATAGGCTTGGTGGTCTAGACAAGACACTTAAGTCAAGGGTACTGCCATGCCCGCCAGGGTTCCCCTGCTTGGAGCAAACAGCCCTAATGCTCTGTGCCCAGAGAGTGGGCATCTCAGACCAGGGCAGACACCTGATTCGTGCAAGGCTCCTCCGCTGGCTGGCCAGGGAACCACAGGTTGCCCAGTAGGGTGATGGTTCTCAAACTTTTGGGTCTCAGCACCCTTTTATATTCTTAAAAAAATGAAAAGATCCCAAAGAGGTTTGGTAGTCTTTTAAAGTAGGTTGTGTCTATTGATACTGGCTATCTCAAAAATTAAAACAGAATTATTTTCCAAACTCAAAACACACATTTAACTCGCTGTTGGAGGACGACACTGTCACACATCACATAGCCTCTAGACAGGATAAAATGAAAAAGGTATATACATAATACTTAGTATTGTTATGGAAATCGTTTTGACCCCATTGACTCCCTGCAAAGGTTTTGAGACCACCACCGACCCCAGGCCATCCTTGGAGACCCTCTGTGATAGAGGCAAGGACAAACAGCTGAACACTCAGACACACTCACGCCAGAGCTCGTATCAGTAAATCAGGAAAGGCCTGGCCAAGCAACAGGAAACAACAGCACAGGTAAAAGGATGAAACTGATGCCAAAATATTTTACAAGATGTTCATGTGTTTTCCAACCTAAATTACATTTATAAAGTTTGATTTAGCACCTACTTATGACAATGATCATATTAACTCCAAACAAATGGCATATGTCACAAACAGATTCTAGAAATATCAATTAGTAGAGGCACCTGGGTGGCTTAGCCAGTTAAGCACCCGACTCTCAACTGCAGTTCAGGTCATGACCTCACCGTCTGTGAATTCGAGCCCCGTGTCAGGCTCTGTACTGACAGTGCAGAGCTGCTTGGGATGCTCTCCCTCTCTCTCTGCCTCTCCTCTGCTTGTGCACTTGCTCTCTCTCAAAATAAATAAACTTTAAAAAAATCTTCTTAAAAAAAAAGAAAGGTCAATTAGTTTAACTCCTATATTCAATATTTGGGTTTATTTCCTCTATCAACCATTTGCCTCTGATTCCTTGGTAATAATGCAACACACCACGTTTTCAGAAATAAGTCTCCACGGTGTAACAAAAATGAATACACTTCAAAGAAAAACTCTGTTATGAATTCTAAATGCTAATTAAGCCTGCTAGTCCTCCCCAAATAATCTAATCCTAACATATCCACAATAATTAATAAAACAAAATCTTACTGCAATGGACCAAATATTGGCATCCTGCTTGCCCAAAATCATATGTTGAAATCCTGATCTCCCAGAGAGCTGGTGTTAGGAGGTGAGGCCACTGGCACATAATTATGTCCTGAGGATGGAACCCTCATCAAAGGGATTAGTGCCATATAAAACGGGCTTCTAGAAATTTTGTCCCTTCCACCGTGCAAGGCCCTCACAAGACAGTGACCATAGTGGCTCCCTGACTTTCGGCTTCTGGCTTCCAGAACGATGAGAAACAAATTTCTGTCATGTATAAGCCACCCAGTCTAAAGTGTTTTAGCAGCTTGAACTAAGACAGAACTATAGTCCTATCAGGAAATAAAAGCTGGGGCACCTGGCTGGCTCACTCAGAGCATATGACTCTTGATCTCTGGATCGTGAGTTTGAGCCCCACACTGGGTGCGGAAAGTCTTTAAAAAAAAAAAAAAAAGAAAGAAAGAAAGAAAGAAAGACAAGCTGGGTGTGCATAGAGGTGACGAGTAGGCTGTCTCCCTCCATCCCACGAAAACTAAAGTGCTGAAGGCTAGCAGAACTGTACCACAGCTTCTCAAAGAGCTTTTGTAGCCTTTTTTCTTGAATTAACCTTTTACCTTTCCCCTACTCCCAACCGGAAAACTTTTCCTTTCGCCAAAACATTCTGTCCTCTGTGAGAACAGTGGCCAGCCTTGCTGGCAGGACCCCTTGAGCCTATTAGCTCGTCTACACATACAGGGGTGAGGCCAGCATCCCCATGGGGACGGCCTGAGCGTTTACAGCTGCCACTGCAGCACAGAAGATGCACAACAGCCATTTCCACTCAGCCTCAACCATCCCTTCAATGTGTATTAGGCCCATTTGACAGATGAAGAAATAGGCCCAGCGGGAGGCAGTGGCTTGCCTTTGGTCACACACGGAGGCACTGGGGGGTGGGGGTCAGGCTATCAAGGAGCTCATGATCTTTCACTGGCACCTGCTCACTTCCTCACAACAGCCCAGTACAAGTACTACAGCTGCGAAGAAAGCACACATTCACAGGAGATGCCAGCAGCGGCTCAGGCACAGGGACCTCAAGCATCTTGCCCAAAACAGCAGGCAGTAAGTGGCAGTGGCAGACATGGAACAGTACCGACCTTATATGGTGGTGGGGGGCTTTAAACAAGTGGATGCAGTTCAGTTAGAATGGTATGTGACACAGCAAGCACTTAATTAAAAAGTAGCTCCTAAGTTAAAGTACTCTGCGTACAGGAAAGGTCCACCCAACAGTAACCAGCAGCTGCAAAAGAAGATGCGCGTGCAGCAGATGAAGAGCGGCCGTCCTCCAAGAACGTTACCCCAACAACCTGCAAACATCCTGGGTGCCCAGAGCCGCCCTGGCCAGCAGTCTGCAATACTCTAGCTGGTCCTGCACACACCTGCGTGGAACCGGTGTCGTCTCTGCTGCTGGGGCCGGCCTGCGGCTCCGACACATCACAGACCTCCTCCCCCGACATCGACAACCACCCGCTGCTTGGGGCTGGGGGGCTGGGTCCAGTACTGGGGCTGCTGGCCTGACAATCACACTCACAGGGTGGGGGCGGGGACACAACACCCAAGAACTAAGGAGCTTGGGTCCCCCGCCCAAGGAGAGTGTGCGAGATGAATCCTCCAGTTCAAGGAATTCTAGGGAAGCTGAACAAATACAGAGTAACTCTTCATCATGGAGGCTTCTGAAGGGAAATATGCTCTTTGTCAAGGAAAAGGCCAGAAGCACTGGAGTCCTCTCACCAGGAATCATTATTTAACCAGCAATCACCCGTCTCTGAGCTTTTTAAGCAAGCTAGCTTCTCTGAGCTACTGTATCTTCATTGCTACCTCACAAAGTAAGAGAACATACCCAGAAATTCTTTGTAGACTGTAAGGTGCCATACAAACGTAAGACGCTGGGAACCTGCTTGGCTGTTAGAGACGGTGCTATGGGAAAGACATGGACAAATAACTCAGGTCTTTGTGGAGAACAAGTTCTAAAAGCCGGCAAATTTACAAGAGATCTTGAGTAGAGCAAGGGGGCCACAGGGGACCTAACCACCGCGACCTGGAAGTGGGAGGAGCCAAGGTGAGGCGGGGCCATCATCACAAGGCTGAGCAGAAGGCAATTCCCTCCCACCGGTAGGCACTGTTCTACTGCATTAATTCCGAGAATTTTCTTAAATTGTTTTTCCTGACAAAACCATCTCAGAGTTCAAACACAAAACAAAATCAATTACCTAAAACTCAACACGATGATCAGTAAGCATTTAAATCAATAAAAGCACTAATTTAAAGAGATCTGACTGGTTCGTGCCCTGAAGGAGGCAGTGGCTACAAACTCCAGGCTGATGAGAAATCTCAATGATCTGGAAAATGAAGTGGTTGACCTCCTTGATCTCTGAGGCTACTTGTGGCTCTAAAATCCCCAGATTACATGATTTCCCGTGAACTCTTACAAGTCCTGAAATTCCTCCCAGCTCCCCTCCTGATGGGTCCTACAGACAATACTTTCTTCACACTCTCCTTATCCTCAGTTCTTCCCCACACAGAGCCAGGTTCACCTTGGTCAAAATTAAAAATTTCAAGGTGTGTGGGTGCGCACACATTCATTCAAATAGGGCTGATTCTATGGGCTCCCAGGCTTTGGAAACTGACAAACAGATAAGAGAAAGTCCTGTTCTCAAGAGTAATGCAACAGGCTTGGATCCAGCATCTCAATACGTGGGTCCTACGTGAAGAAAAGGCTGAGCAGAATGGCTGGAGAAGGGAGCGACCCCCAAACGATGGGCTGTTTTCCAGGCATCACACAGTCCTGAGAAAAAAACGAGTGGCTGTGAGGCAAAGGGGGGAACTTCCCAGGAAATGAAAAGCCACCCGGCCTTCCCTGAGAGGCAGAAGACAGAACCACATAGCAACTTGCTCTACAAGGGAGTCCAAGGAGATTAGGCCCTCGGGGAGAAACCACTGCTTCGGAAATAAACACAAATTAACTCACCCTGGGTAATAACTGATGCTAGGTATGGAGCAAATCTCTCTCTCTCCCTTCATACTAGAATGTTTCTAGGGGAAAGGGCATGAGCAGTATCAGGTAATTGATATTTCTGGTATTCATGTTCTTATATTCAACCCATAAGATATACATACATTTTTTTTAAACAATGAATTTCAAATTTTTCATTCCAGACCCACTTCTTTGAGAGAGCCTCAGGCGGTAGTGTGACACTGAGGGCCCAAGAGGCCTGGTCTGAACATGAACTCTACCACAGACTATGTGTGCCATCAGGGCATTAGGATCGTACCTAATTTCTCCCTATAAAATGGAGAAACTCATGCAAAGCTGCTTAAGGATTAGAAAGATTTACCTATAGAACTTAGCACAGTACTGGGCTCCAAAGAGAAGCTTAATAAATTGTGGCTATTGTAATATTATAATGGCTCCTGAGTGCTAAGGACAGCTCAGTCACCTCAATGGATGCTGAAACACTTCCAGAAGGCCTCACATAAAATACTAGGTTTCTTTGGGGAGGTGGGACTGGGGAGGAGAAGGGGGCTATTTCAGAGTAGGGTTCTTTTGCTTTTGGGGTTTTTTAAAACCATTATTTGCTTTAGTAATGCCACATGGTTGCGGAGGGTTGGTAAGAGATCATGCTAAGTCACCAAGTCAAGTGACATGATACGTTATGGCAGGAAGTGAAATCGACACTAAGCTCTCAACTGACTGCTCCAGAGGAAAGCACACCCACACCCACAACACGCCTGGGTAGGCGCAGGGCACTGGGAAGGCCACCCCGCCTCCCAGAGTGGGTAGATGGTGGAAGTGTCACCATGCAGGCTCCTGTCCATTACCCGTGCTTGCAAGAGTCAGGCTGGGCGAGGCGCCCACAGTGTCTAGCGCCACAGGCAGACTTGCCCAAGCAGCAGTGTGACAGCCTGGGCGAGGAATGCAACCAGTGCAGGGAAGAGCCTGGCACCTCTCTGAGGCTCTGTTTCTACCATCTGTAGAACGGGGCCCTGAGAACCCACCTCCTGAGGCGGACACAAAGATTAAATTATTCAGAGTCTTTAAGTTGGCACTGTTTCTAAGGGTTCTCTGGACTCAGACTTGGGGAGAGGCAGCCAGCTACGCTGCAAGGTGTGCCGGGTTCCCCAGCCTCACCACCTAAAGCCACCTCCCAACTGCCTCCCCACAATGCCTGAAAGCCCACCCTTCTGATGGATCAGGGCATCAGGCACCCTTAGGAGCACAAAGAGCTGTGGGAGGGGGAGCTGCTACAGCACCTTATCACATTAATGCTTTTAGGTGAATCGCCAGTGACATTTTCTTCCAGGGAAGTTACCTAACAGCAGACTTTGTCAAGGAGGATATAGGTGCTCAGCCAGGGCGATCACGATGGGGTGGGGAGGAGAAAATCCTGGGACCCTGAGAGGAAGCAAGAAGCCTCAAATGGGCAGGAGGATGAAGAAAGGCACCAAGTGGGCAGAGACGAGGACACCCGTCATGGGAAGCCCCTGGGCCTCAGAAACAAACTCCAGTTTCCCCACTGGCCACACACCTGGGCCAAGTCACTGTATCCCGCTAGGCTCAATTTTCTCCTCTGAAAAAGTGAAGTGAATACTTTCCTGCCGCTCTGAGGCTTCTCGAAGATGCCACATGTAAATTACCTGGCAGGGAACCCAGCATGTGGGTAGACAGACCTGCCTGACGAAGCCCACTCTATGCCGAAATCCCACTGAGAAAAGGGCCCCCGAAAGCCCCAGGAGGCAGAGGCCCCACACATTCCGAGGCAAGCTCAGACTGAGGGCCAGGCCCCTCTGAAACCTTCGGAACTGAGACAGCACCACCCAAGAAAACTTTGGTGGGTGAGTTCCCAGGTTAGCCCAGGAAAACTGTCTTACGAACTTGTAATGTATCAAATTCACACGACAAAGTGATGTGGCTCCCTAGCCAAGGGCCATCTCAAGGACATCTGACATACAACCTGGCTCGGAAAAACTATGTGCCAGCTCTCAGAAGAGACAAGTTAACGGTGCTTTTGGCACCTTCTCCTCTTGAGTCTCCTTCTGTCAAGATGCTCTCAAAGCCCTAACCCCAGAGCCCCATGAGGTTCGCCTCACTTCTAGAGGAGTCCCCTCCCCCTACTTCTCTCCCAAGTCCTATGTAGAAAACAGTCCAACTGGCTCACAACCATGTGTGAATGATGTGGCCACAGTAGGTCTATAAAAGACACTTACTAGTCCACAAAAGGTTTCCAGCTGGAGAAAAGTTCCCTGGGGTTCATAAAGGGAAGTCACACTGTGGACAGGGCAAGGGAGACGGGAGACAAGCTGTCTGTGGCTGGGTTACAGCCTGGTCAGGAGCAGTCTGCTCGTCTACCCATGCGCCCCTTTCCACGGTGAATGCTAGCTCCCTAGTCCCAAACCCATGAACTCACTTCCAGGGTAAGAGGGAATGTCGGCAGAGGCTGCGCAGGGTAGGGAGGTGGCCGAGACGGGGCTGGCGGGCAGGTAAGGCAGAGCTGCCCCCCTTCCCCAGGACACTGAGATGACAGTGGCTCTCCGTCCTCCACTCTTCTAAGCAGACAGCCTGTGAACACCCACACCCACGTCGGCTAGCTCTCTCCACCACTCACAGTAACTTCTAGCACACCAACACGCAGATGAGGGCAACGGCACACCCGAAGCCCGACTGTTTCCTTCGGAGGAACCTTTAGGTCAAGGCCTCACTCGAAGCTGTCCCTGTGCGGAGAAAAGCTCCTTTCCGGACCGCCCAGGCTTAGGAGCGTAACATGACACAGACTGCCTTCTGCGCGGGATGTGGCAACGTGACAACTGTTTCGGAAACTTACAAACAGACCTGGCTTTGACCTGGTAATTCTACTTCTAGGACTCAGTCAACACCTGTGCATGTAAGGACAGACACAAATATTCACTGCGGGTCCTCCGTGGGGCAACTACTGAGCCAACTGTTTAAAACACATCAACTCCTCATTGGGGGCAACGTAAGGGAAGGAGGGAAGCAGCGTTAATCCAATGGCAGGCCTTATCAAGTGTCACTGAAGACTTTTCGATGACACAGGAAAGTGCTCATGACGTGTTCAATGGAAATCAGCTGGATACAGCACTGAGGGACAGCACGCGCCACCTCTAGCTCATGGGATTACGGACGACTTTAAACTTGTATGCTTTCCCTGGTTCTCCACGAAGGGAACGCACTGCTTTTATTCTTCAGCATGATAAAACTATTAGCGACAAAAGTATGTCAATAATAGATGGCAGCACGTGTTAGAGGACACCAGAGAGATGCGATCAACCCTATCCAGACCAGGAACAACCCATTTCTTTAACAAAACACTGCAAGGGGAAAAAAGAGGGGGTACTCACAGATGAAAATAAAATTTTAATATATATATATACACCAATTTCAACATATACATTTCATTTGGATCTTGATTTGAACTAAACTATTTAAAGGGGGAAAAAGTCACTTTGAATACTAAATATTTAATGATCTTGAGAAAATTATCTTTTCTGCAGATGGGATAATGGTAATGTGGTTCTCCCCCTCAACTCCTCATCTTTTAGGACGCCCACAAATAACACAGTATCTAGAACTGAGCAATTCAGGTGTGGGGGCAGAGATGAAGACACTGACCAAGAGCAGATCGTGGTGAAGCACATGACAGCTACGATGACAGCTGTGTGGAGGTTCACAGGGGCATCCCTATTTCTGTATAGGTGTAAAAGTAAAAAAACAAACCAACAAACTAAAACAGAAACAAAGTAAAAATCTACTTGAAGGACTGAGCTACTAAGGGGGAAAAAAAAAGAAAGGACCAGAAAAGACATGTGTGTGTGCACTCAGGGCAACCTAATAATAATCTAATAATGCAAGTAATATATGCTTTTCATTTAAAAGGTATCCTTTAAGTTAATTATTAGACAGCACATCTCCTACCGTGTAAGTCTGTCTCCTTCAGAAACACGAGGTTGGTGAGTGACCTCAGCCCCAGCAGGCTTTGTCAGTCTTGTGACCACTGAGAAGTCTTTTTAACTTTTTGAACCTTAGTTTTCACACCTCACAAATGAGGAAGAGTGGGTTTTGTTGCCTAACAAAACGTTGTGTGGATGAAATGAGACAATACAGAAGAAAGCACTTGGAAAACTGTTAAGAGTACAAAAATGCTGGAGAGTAAACCCAAAGGACAATTGCTCATTAAATCATATGATTCACTATTTGCCACTCATAAAGAAAAATCAGAGGGGTCAACTCTTTTTGAAAATACCAATTCTCTCATTAATCCCTCTGATACCACACCACGAATTGGCTGCCCTCCCCCTCCCCGCCCAGAGATATAAATTATCTAAATTTAAACACCTCCCACTCAAAGGAAACAAACATGGAGAGAAAAATGCTTTCCTCTTCCACAGGCAGAAGTGTCGTGTGTGTGTGCGCGCGTGTGTGTGTGCGTGTGTGTGTACGAGAGTGTTTCCTCTAAGAAAGTCAATGCCAGCCTGAGGCCCTGCTATTCCCTCGCCCTCTGCTGCCCCGTCACTACACAGTGAGGTTGGCTGGCAGAGGGCAGGTGTGGGCCACGGAGCCCTCCAGGCGGAAGTTTGGTTCCTGGCTCCCTCATGCACTAGCTGGACAATGAGAAGGTTAAAAATAACGCATCTAAGGGACCCAGTGCAGAGCTGAGACTCGGGAAGGGACAGCAACCGCTTTCTGAAATCACTAACCCAGTGAAAGACTGCAGGCTGCAGACACTGAAAGGTCAGACCACGAATCAGGCTCAGCATCTAGATCTGCCATAATTCCGTGGCACAGCGTCCATGAAATCCGGTGACGGAGGGTTTTCCCAATTGCTCCCTGCGATCAGTCGGCACACAACCAAAGGAAAGAGGCAGACGGCAGTATTTGGAAAGCCTTCACCAGATCTGCCCTCAACGATTATAAATCAAAGAGTTTTAATATAATCTTATTTTAAGTCAAATTTCTGAGTGCCAACTACTCTGGCCCAAGGTACTTACAATCTACTAAAAGTGAAGACATGTATGAACCTAAGTACAAAATTTAGTTCCTTAGCTAATCAACAACAGAATTATCCTAAAATCAGTTTCCAGGGAGAAAAAAGGGTATTTCGGTGGCCATCCAGTTGGTATTTACCATGTCAGGAAGTTCTTCGTCAACTCTAACCTAAATATCCCGCTTCAGCTGAAGCCCATTTCCTGACTGTTCTGTCTCATTTGCATTCCATTCACAACCAAAAGCATTTTTCTTAAGGACAAGTTGGAGGCAGAAAGAGCCTAGATTGGACTGAATCCTTTCTAAGCCCAGCTCATCAACTGTAAGATGGGGAAATGGCACCCATCCCCGCAGAGTTAGCGGGAGGATGAAACTGAGCGAGGTGATGTGTGCAGGGCATCCAGCGCCGAGCACGGAGAAGCTGCCTCACTGTAGCGTTCGCAGGTTCTGAATTTGTTCAAACTCTTATACACAAAATGCAGACACCTCGGGATGGTGCCGGCGTTATTTGACTTGGCACCATTTCATTTACTGGGAGGCAGTGCGTTCACTTGCTCTGCTATGAAAAATATTACCATTATTAAAGCAACAGCAGCTGCTGGGCCAGCAGTGAACGCTTATTTTGATTTGCACTTTGTGGAAATAAGGAGTATCTAATTTTATGTAAGTGCTATTAATGTGAGTAAACATTACAAAGAAAAGGAAATAGGCTTCATAAAAATATAATTTATGAAACATAAAGGAACACTCCCCATATTTCAAAGCAATGAAGATGCTCAAATTGTATTTTGTGTATAACTTGTCAGTGAAGAAGCCACTTAATGGAAGGAAAGCTGTCGGGCCGCGTCAGACTTTTATGCAGTTCTGTTATTTACCCCTGGGAGCGGGCCAATCAAACCGAAGTTTCCCAAACAGAACCTAGCTGCCCTGCAGTCTTCCATCCATCCTGGGTATCTATGGAGGATTACTTTTTGAGCACCATGTCATCACTGTGGATTTAAACAGCAATCGGGTGCTTCTTCTCTGCCCACACCCTGTGTGGAATGTTGGTCTTTCTTGACCACATCAGGAAAGCTACAACGAGGCAGCACAGTGCTCTGACCGCAGCCCTTCACAGTGTCCCGAGTGAATACACTGCGGAAGGGTCAAGGGGAAGTGAGACGTGCAGAGGGAAGGACAGAGAAGGAATCGTCTTCCCAGTGCCACAGGGTGCCTTACCTTCCCCGCTGCTTCCTTCGGTAAGCCTGTGAGGTACCATGCTCTTCATTTTGCTCTCACACCAATGAAGGATGAAGATGTGGGGCCAGATCCTAGTCCAGACTTGGATGTGTGGTCTGGCCATACAGAGAGGGAGCCTCCCTACCCCCCCTCCCTTCTCTGAGAATCAGCATCACACCTGGTCCTTGATGAAGGTGAGGGCTCAGGCCCACCCATCAGGTGACCCCAGCAACCTAGCCAAAGCCGAATGGACTTGTGCTGGTGTCTTGCTCCACGCTGGGCCGGTCCGATCCTTCCTCGTGGACATGTGAATCAGGCACGATGACTCAGCTGGCGCGGGGGTGGGAAGGGACACTAGAGGGAGGGAGCAGGTAGGGCCAGGGCTGCTGTCCTCTGCCATTTGTCCCAAAGAGAATATCCACACTGCCTATTGTTCTTGCCCCTCATGTCCAGGAAACAGCGCTGAGTCCTTAAAGCAAATCCTCATTTTGCCTGAACTAGCCATACTTTGTTTTGTTGGGGGGAGGAGGAATCTGTTACAACAAAAGAGCCTAACTTCATCAACCACAGAAAAGAGGAGTTGAACCAGATGGTCTCTAAAGCCCTTTTCCAACTCTGTCAAGTTGATTTCATAATACAGTCATCAGGTCAGGTGCTATGCTGGGCACTGGGGACACGGCCATCCTTACCCTCGTCCCCGGGCACAATGCTACAGGAATACAAGGTATCCAGGCTATGTTAACAACAAAAGGGCTTGGAAAAGCTTACATTCTTCTCTACCCAAAGCACACGTGGCAGCAAAAGGGATGATCGAGCTTAACTCAGCCACCTTTGCTTTAACAGTTGGTACCAAAACGCAACTGTCTTTTGGGGTTTACCTCGCTGGTGCATGAGACTCTGGTTTTGTTTTTCTTGTTTCTGGGTGGCTAAATTGGGTGCTGTCTTATCAAAGGGACATATATTCCAGTTCTCTGGGGAAAATTACACCATAGCCCCAGCATTAAAATTCAGTTCTTACATAAGTGACCACAAAGAGCACCACAACACAGGGCTGCTCAGAACGTGCTCTGAGCTCGAAGAGCCTACTGTGAACTCGCAGATTCCATGAAGACCAAGCGGGGTCAAGGGCCTCCAGGACTGACCAAACCCCTGCCTCACAAATAATTAAAACTCGTTTCACTGACACTGAAAAGAAGTTATGAGACCCACAAAAATGTAAATTCGAGGGTAAGTCCTTTTCACTTTAAGGCGCCTGCCTCCAAACCAAAATAGAATTCCTTGTGGTCTCTGTGCTTTGGGCTGTAATCAGTAAAGCACACAACAGAGCTGCCACGCTCTGTTCTGGTTGGGGCCAAGGCACCGATGCTTCCCCCAGCATCTCCCCACAAAGGACCAAAATCAAATCCCTGCATTTATTATATAACAGAGAAGGTGGCTCATTACCCTGAAGCTCCAGCCCAAATCAAAGCGGGCAGCAAGATCATGGCTTAGGTGCACCAACAGAGGGGCAACATGGGCGGGGAAGGAAACAGAACCGGCAGTGACAAAGGAAGCACAGCCGGTGGGTCCGCACCAGGAGAGCCCAGTGGGCCTGGGTCGGCGAAGGTGGCACTGGGCAGAGGTTCCCTTCAGAGAAGCAGCACCAAGAGCAGAGGCCAGAGGAAAACTGAGCAGTCAGTGTGTTTCAGGTGAAACTGTCTTTGACCGTGACCTCGAACGGCCACAGTGCTGGTGCTGCCCCAGTCCTCCCTCCGGCCTCATCTGCACTCCGCCCTCCAGCTCCTGGAAGGCACACGGCTGGCCCTGCCGTCACCTGCCCTCCTGAAATGAGTCGACCGAGTCTTGTCCTCTCAGCTACACATCCAAGGGTCTAATCCACAATGATGACCTGCAACAGCAGGAAGCTAAGAAGAACACTTACCTCTAGAGCACTTAGCAAGGCAGGCTCTGTTCTAAGCACTTTGCATACACGGACTCCCTGAGAGGTAGGTACTGTCCCCAGGAGGAAACTGGGACACCGTAAGGTTCAGGAGCCCGCCTGACATGGACTACAAGAGAACAGGGCCGCAGTGAACCCAGGTAAGGGAGCCCAAGGGTTGTCACTGGCACACAGCAGAGAGATCTCTGCCCATCTCCCCTAGCAACGAGGCCTCTCACCTCCTTCCTCCCCACCCTACAGAGGGCTGACTAATCTGACTGGTCAGACCCTGACACTCATCAGGCCATATATTACCTGTAATGATGTCACATGAGGAGTGCCTCACGGGTACTCTCTCCTTGAATGCTCAGAACAATGCCATTTATTCACCAAACGAGGAAACCAAGGCTCAAATGTGAAGTGGTCTCCACCCGCATCACTTAACTCATGTGGGAAAGGCTGAGGCCAAGGTCTGGCTCTGGTCACCAGATGATGAGGTTACATAAATGGAAACCACCCCTCTGCAGGCTCCCTTGACTCACAGACTTGAAGACAGAAGTCTGGATAGTGCTGAAACATCCAGGGCCCAGAAGCTTCAGATGAGAGCTGGTTAACCCAGCACCAGGGGGGGCTGCTGTGGCCTCACAGTGTATCTTGTGAGACCACAATTTCCACCAGCAGACTGCCTAGGAAGACTAGGTTCCTAAATTCAGGTTGACTCTCCTCTCCTCTGACCTGGGAGCAAGTTCTAGAGAGCGAGCCACCACAATGCACAAATAGCCCTTTTGGAAAGCACAGTGCAAAGAGCCTGGGGTTGGAAGCTGGGGGACCTGAATTCAAATCTCTGCTCAACTTCCTTCCCGTTTTAGGCCTCAGTCTCCATAATGGGACTAAAGCAGGCCCATGTGGGTTCTCATCCCTCGTGAGCTTTCTCCCACAGGGATACAAAACTCTAGCACACCAATCACAGGAATGATACCATATTTTGCTTCCCAATATTAGATCTCTAACAAGCAATCCAAGCAACTGATCAGCAGAAGATAATCAGTGCTACTCCACTGAGCTGATAGATTTCTGCCCAAATCAAAGACCGTTGGGGCGCCCGGGTGTCTTAGTCTTTTGAGCATCTGACTCTTGCTTTCTGCTCAGGTCATGATCTCAGGGTCCATGAGTTTGAGCCCCGTGTCAGGTTCAGCCCTGATAATACAGAGCCTGCTTGGGATTCTCTGTCTCCTTCTCTCTCTGCCCCTCCCCTCTCCCACCTAAATAAATGAACTGAAAAAAAGTGGTTAAGATGGAAAAAATAGACAGCTGGCATGAGACATAGGCTGAACCATGTTATTAAGATGTCTATTAATATTGCAAGTCATTATTAGACTCCCATCGCCACCTTCCTAGGCCCCTCAGAGATCAGGCTCCTAGGCTGGGAAGCACTAGACTAGACTTTCTCCAAGGTCCATGAGACTCCGATGCCCTGTGATTCGCAGCACCCAGCGAAGAGGCAGGGCCACGGACGACCAAGAAGCCACAGGCAGGCGGCCAGATTCCTCCAGCAACCCCAGCCAAGCGCAGGGGTTCTTTGGCCGGAGTTGTGGGCAGCTTGCAGGCAAAGACAAGGTGGTCCACTGTCCCAGACTAATATTCCTCAGTGGAGCTGGAAGCCACTGGGCCCTTTTCACTCTGCTGACTCACGGAGGGCTACGGGTAGCCCCAACTCTAATGACAAACGGCAGAGATTTCCAGAGAGATCCAATAAGAGGTCTTTGAAGAACAGAGAAAAGGAACAGTCTTTCCCTTTTTTATTCTCATCCCAAACTCTTTATCTCTGGCACTAGATATCAAGTGGGAAAAAGATAAATAAGTAGAGGTCTTTTTCATGGGCTCCGAAAGACAAACAAAGCAAAACAATAAAAACTAGCAAGCAGGAGGCACACAGGACAGTGAAATACAGAAGGAACAAAGGCAGAGATCCTGCATTCCGAGCCCAAGTCTATCAATCACTAGGGTGTCACTTTGGTCAAGTAGTTTATCTCCCGGAGCCTTACTTTGTTCATATGTAGAAAATGATACGGATGCTACCACAAAGGGGTTTTAGTAGACAGTACACGTGGAAAATGTGTTTTAAACCCTAAAGATGTACATGAAAGGCAAACAGCATTAGTTTGGAACATGTGGCTAACAGTTTGAGCCTTGTTTCAGAAAACGCAGGAGCTGTGGTACATAAAGGGAGTTTCGGTCACTCTTTGCTTCTGCAGAAAAATAAATGTACTCCTTGCTCACTGACCTTTACTGCTTGTGTCCAGAGAAAACTCACCCTCAGTACCTCTGAACTGGATCAGTGAGCTGGACCACAGAGTCTAAAATTCTGTGTAAGAGAGCACCATCAAGAGAAGACTTACCTTTTGTTGTTTTATCGTCAAGAGGTCAGGGACAAAGAAAGCATATATGTGTATATATTGATTTAACCTCATCGATGCGGAGGACAACCCTGATTTCACCTAAACCCTGCCTGAGATGTACCTTTCTTTAAGACTACAACCAATTTTAGCACCTGCTGCGTAAACTAACACTTGCTGCAAAGTTTATCAGCTTTCAAAATTTAAGAGAAGTCATGCAACTGCCTTCTAGCACACGTGGAGCTGATGAGCAAGACGAGCCTTCAAGCCCTGGCCACAGAGGCCCTATGTGTGAGATTCCACAGATACCACTGGAGACCTAAAAGCATTTATCAAAGATTAATGACCTCCTGTCATCCGCATAGCAGATGATGCCCAAGTGAACATGGATAAAAAATAAAACTTACGTGGAGAGCAAAGAAACACATACAGAGGACGTCTGACTAGTATGCAAGGGGGTGCTTCAGAAACAGGATTCATGCCAAATCCACTACTTACAGTGTGGATGCCCTTGGGCAAAAGCGTCACTGTTGGAAGACTGGGTCAATGCTAACAGGGGAGCACGTGTAAGCATCAAGTAACAGTATGCGTGGGGCTCCCACATAGTAGGAATGCTAATAACTGGTAACTATAGTTACTATGAAAGACGCCTGGGTAACGGATCAATATTCCACACCTTCATTCATTTCTTCATTCAAACATTTCTGTGGCTTCAGAAAGGAGTAAACATATCATGTGTGTGAAGACAAGCTAACTTCTAATGCAAGACCCACATTTGTCCCCCTTAAGAAAATTTTTATGTTTTTATTTTTAAATAATTTCTTTTAACGTTTACTTAGTTTTGAGAGGGAGAGAGAGGAAGAGAGACAGAGAGTGTGAGTGGGGAGGGGCAGAGAGAGAGGGAGACACAGAATCTGAAGCAGGCTCCAGGCTCTGAGCTGTCAGCACAGAGCCTGACACGGGGCTTGAACCCACGAACCATGAGATCATGACCTGAGCTGAAGTCTGCTGCTTAACCGACAGAGCCACCCAGGCGCCCCAAACAAACTTTTAGACTATGCACCTCACGAGGTCAGGGATGATCACCTCTGTATCCCTAGGGCCTAACACACTGGTGGGCACTGCACGATTTGTGTACTGAACGGATGGTAATTTGAGTGAGTCAGCTTGCACTGCTGGGGTCAACGTCCGGTATCACTGACCCACCTGTGAACCGCCCCTTCCACCCGATTAAGAATGACAGCCTTATTTACCTCCTTCTCAAAGACCATTCGTTTCTCCAGAACGCAATCCAGACAACTCCAGTGTCTCAGCTAGGCTGAGCAAAATGATTTGTACTCCCCAGAAATGCTTTGAGTGAATGCCGTTCCCAAATTATGCCCAAATAAGTTCTCTCATCTGAATCTGAAAAACCATACCCAAGTCTCTGAAAGCACAAGAAAAAAAATAATAAGTGACGTATTTAAGGATTGCTATTAAGAACTCCCTGGAATGTGAACATGAAAAAAACCTAAGCGACTTAGGAACTTACGCACCTCGGTTTCAGAAGATCAAAATCAGAAAAGTACAATGAAAGTGAAGCCTCTTATATTCTCTACAAAGCCACTGTAATATATCTTTGTAGACTTTTAGAACATCTGTTTTGTGTCTTAATTGTTTAAGGATCTCCTAAGTCCATTTACTTACTAGCCATTTGACCTTGGGGACAAAGCACTTCATCTCTCTAGGCCTCAATTTTCTTCTCTGTATAATGGACACAAGTGTCCCTCCTCCATAAAGCTCCAATGAGGCTCAAATGTTCAATAAAAGGGCAGAACATTCCTCCTCCATCATCACAAAAGATACAGTGCTGCCCCAATATCAAATATACAAGATGACCTTTATTTATCACGTCGACTCTCCCTTTCACCAAGCCCTGAGTATTGACCAGTCTAAGCCTTCAAACGGACAGCGTCTCCTGTGGTCTCCCAGCACGGTGGTCCTGGAACGCCGGCTTCCCTTCCTTTCTCAGCACAACTGTCTTCTTCTAGTAATTTACTCATAATTTCCAAACGGTCACGAGTAAACTGGCACACACCAGTGTGCTCCACTGAATAAGCAAAACACTGCCTTTCTGCCTGGAAAACACTCAGGCATCAGGATGAAACCCGGGCGGCTAATCCACCCGCCTCCCCACGGCAGATGCTCGCTGTGGGCCGGCCTTACCCTAACTCCCACGGTCATGTGGGACCCTCTGCCCCAACGGTGGAGCCCAGAAGCAAAGTCTTCACCTCTTTTTACTACACATTTCTGACCCATTTCCTAGAGTGCTCATCACAAAGAGATTTAAATAAGAGCACCGATATCTGCAAAACAGGCTTTGCCAAAGGGACATACCAAAAGGGGGAGCGTGGGTTAACCTGGGGTTCCATGTTTAGGAAGCTACGGTGTTTTGGTTGAGACTTCTGTAGGTTGATCAGGAACCCAAAGAGCAAAAAAAGAAAAAAAAAAAACCAGTTTGTAAATAAACAGGAAGGCATTTCATGACTAGAACGAGGTTTTTTCAAAAGAATTCCAAACTGCCCAAATGAATTCTTATCCCTAAGTTTCCACATCACCAAAAAAGTACCCAAAAGTCCTATTCCTAAGAATAACCACAAAGTAACACAAACAGCATTCTTAAAGTTTCCAAGTATCTCACTTGTGAAGCATACGTCAAGTTTTGTGGTTTGCCCCGAAACTTTTTCTTACACTTTGAGAATAATAACCTTATGCCCTGTATTTTTTAAGAATTGAATTCTGATCCTTTTAAGATATTTATAATAATGTGCCCCCTCCATATATGCAAACTTAGGGGAAAAAGTAAAAATTCAACTGTGCTGGTTATCAGTAAGAAACTAACAACAGGTGTATTTCACATTTATGCAAAAGGCAATTCCTCGTGAGTCCAACTTCATAGCATATGATTCAAGAATTAAAAGATGCAGGGGCACCTGGGTGGCTCAGTCGGCTAAGCCTCAGACTTCGGCTCAGGTCACGATCTCATGTTCGTGGGTTCGAGCCCCACGTCAGGCTCTGTGCTGACAGCTCAGAGCCTGGAGCCTGCTTCAGATTCTGTGTCTCTCTCTCTCTTTGCCCCTCCCCGCTCATGCTCTGTCGCTCTCTGTCTCAAAAATAATAAAACATTTAAAAATTTAAAAAAAAAGAATTAAAAGATGCAGACGGGGGCAATGACTCCTTGACCAGCACCACACTGCAGTTCCAAAAAAAATTACAAAATTACTGTGTCATTCTGACTGAAACATTTGCTGTCATATTTTTGAGAGCGTGCATACTCTCACATGACACTTTTGAACTCCTAGCCCGATTCTGATTCCTTCTCAAATTTATAGACCACATTTGTATTATGACTGGATCTATTTTTCTACCTAACCTTTCAGAACAGTATTCATCAAAAAAAAAAATGTTATCTGTTGCGTTCACTTTGAAATTTAGTTACCTCAAACTAACACCAAGAGCAGCTGCACATAATTAACATTAACCCTATCCTCTCCTATTACTGCAAAATACGTGGGTGTACCCCCACAAACAGCATTATCAACTATTTCCCTTATCACAAACAGAATAGAGTAACACTATCCGAATGTGCAGAAAAAGAGAGTTAAAAAAGCTGACAGCTCTATTAGGAGGCACTGAAAAATTTATCTAGAAGGAAAATAATCGCTCAGTCTAATCGATGTCCCATCCCCCAAAAGGCATATACAATTAGTGCAGGAAAAAAGGATGCAGAATGCTCCTGTATCAGCTTGTTCCAATTTATCACAATTAAGTGAAGGACAGACCATCATGGGGCCGAATGCCCTGCAACTCCATTTATTCCCAGACACTAAACGTCAGGCTAGGGCAACAGACAAGTCACAAAGACTGGAAAAAACAAACAAACAAACAAACAAAAGCCCTAAACCAAAAAAAAAAAAAAAGGGTAAAATCCATTTACCACTGTCCTTCTTTCAAACAAACTTACGTAGGTGGTATTTTCTCCAAATAAATTTCAAAATTCAGCTCGATGGCCCAACATTAACTTCACAGAGAACTCTAGAAGCATCCTTGACTGGCATAAAATGTTCAGACTAATTCACTGCACCAGGCAGGCACGAGGGGACCCGGCACCACGCAAAGAAATCTCTTTCCTTCTAAAATTTAGGACCTTGTGCTTGAGAGGGCCAGAAGTGTATGTAACCTGGCCTTTTCAAAGTAGTAAACCTTTTCAAGTAGCAAAGCGTGTACCAAGAGCAGTTTGCCCAAAGAAGCCCAAGCTTCTCAACATGACAGAGGGCTGGCTGTGGTAAGCTGGTATCAGAAAGAGTTCCCCAAACCTCAAATAAACCAACCACAAGATAATGCACCCCAGGTAAACGATCTGCCTTCCCAGGTTCCCCCATGCTGTGTCTTCCTGTTGAAAGAGGCTTGGCTCCTTTGGAGGGGAGTGGTGCTTTATGGCACTTACAGATGGTGCAGAGTTCCAGGACAAATGTCCTATTTTTACTGAGGTTCAGAGGCTTCTGCAGCTCTCGGGCTTGCGGGTGCCTCCTTCCCTTACCCACTGTGCCCTATCACTCATTCACTTCAATTTTAAAGGAAACGGCTCTGCCCTTGGCCCTGCCGGGGACACCCACAATGCCTCCCTGGAGGGTCCAGATAAGCGGAGCTCTTCTCTGGCAGTCTCAGGCCCCCCCTTTCTCCCGCTCCGGCCAGCTCTTCCCGGCAGCCTCAGGTCTCCCTTCACAGCCTCCGAGTGCCCTGCGGGCAAGTCCTGCTGGCGCAGCAGCCTTGGCAAAACCAAACCCTCGGGTGAAGGGAGCGGGTGAAGGGAGCCGGGTGGGGACCTGTCCGCACAGATCTCTCTTTGCACCTAGGGTTTAGGAGACTGAATGGGGAGGAATCCTGGGGTGGAGAAAATCTCAGCCTGAGTTCCCCCTCATTCCTTTGGGGTTTTTCCACCGGCCCTTGCCTATGCGCTAAGCCTGCCTGGCAGAGCTGGGCCCTGGAGAGGGGCATTCGCCGACCATCTCCCGGTCCCTTGCGGGTGACCTTGGCCACGTTGCTTCACCTCCCTCTGCCCTCTTGCCTGACACCACCCACTTCGCGGGTTACGACAGGGTCAGAAGGATGCGGAAAGCGCCTCGCAGACTGTGTGGCACCCATGAAGGGTCCATGATACGGACAGGACTTCCCTCTTCTTTTTCCTAGGGGTGTCAGGAGCCCGCTCAGTCCTCTCCCCACCTCCAACCCCCTCATCGCCCCCAGCCCCAAGGGGTGGGCGCCCCGGAAAACGGGGGCAGGGGGCTGCACATCCGAGTCCCCTCTTCACCTGGAGTAGGGGTGGGGGTTCCGGAGGGGGTGTGGTTGCCCCAGTCCCCAACATCCCCTCCCTCCCTGCTCAGAAATCAAAACAATCCAACTGCGAGCGGGTGCAGCAAGGCTTCCCCGCAGCCGGGCCGGGCCGGGGTCCCCGGTTGGGGCGCGCCGCCGACCTACCTCCTCCAGCAGCGTGACGGTGTTCCTGCAGTTGTGCAGCCGCGTGGTGAAGCTGGACGTGGTGGGCGAGTTGTAGTCCTCGGTGGTCTCGGCGATGAACTCGGAGACGGAGATCTGGTCCGGCATCCTGCCGGGGGGGGCGAGACACAAGCGGGGGCGGGGAGTGAGTCACGGCGCAGGCTCCCGGGGCCGCGGGCCGCCCGGCGGCTCATGAACGCCCCGCGCAGCCCGCCTCCCGGCGCCTGGCCTGGCGCGGCTCCCGTCCCCGGCGGCGGCGGGAGAAAGAGCGGGCGGAGCGGGCGGCGGCGGCGCTGGGCGCGGGGCCCTTCAAACTCCGAGCCGCGCGCGAGGCTGAGGGCTTTCTGGGACCCGCCTCCCTGTGCGCATGCCGGCGGCGGGGGAGGGGGCGCGGCGCTACGAGGGGGCTCGGGCCGGCCGGCGCTGCCTCCTGAGACGTTCTGACAGGCGGCCGCGAGGACACCGACTGACTGAGCGCACACTCCCGCGGACGGGCGGGCTGGCGGCGGACAGGCGGCGCTCCCGCTACAGTCACGGGGACAAACAAGGAAGTGCTCTGCGCACGCGCCACCGCCCCCTGCCCCGCCCCCGGCCGCCCACGCCCCGCCCCCGGCCGCCCGCGCCCCGCCTCCATCCGCGCCCCGCCCCCGCCCCCGCCGGTGCCCCGCCTCCCGGGCCGCGTTTCGTTGCGGGTGCCTGGGTGGGTGGCAGCGCGGCTTGCGGGGCTCCGGAAGCCCGCTTCCCGGCGCCGCCCCCGGAGCGGTTACTTCAGCGAGCTCGTTACGCCAGCGTTCTGCGAGAAGAGGGACCAAAAAAAGTTGTGCGCGTTCTTTTTTAGTCCCGAGTGGGTGCAGGAAGCGAGGCCGCGAGAGCCGCCTCCTGCTGCGAGGGCCGCGGGCCGAGCGAAAGGGGTGCGGGCGCAGGGGCGGCCCAGGGGCCCTGAGCGGGGAGCCGCCCGTCGCCCCGGCTCGCAACCGAGATCTTGTTGGGCTCCCGACCAAGGTCCCCGGTTCTGGGCGCTCACCGCCGTTGGAAGGCGAGTTCTCTGCGGTTTGCTTAGGTTGCTAAAATGCTAAGACAAATGAAAGGGTTTTTGCTTTTATACAATTTTTCTAATCTTTCATTTGCACTATAATTTCTTTTTAACCCGCAGGACACACGAGGGTCAGGAGTGCAGAAAGCATTTCCGGAGGTGCAAATGGTGCACAATGCTCAGCAGATGCCGAATTTCGGCGGAGAAAGTACCAACAGATTGCTCATTCCCTGGTCCCGGCAGATGGCTATTTTAACTAGCTCAATCTACTTAGTCCAAAGAATCCATTTAATTTCTCACCACTGCTTGTGGATAAAATTGGTTTTTAAAAAAGAAAAGAAAAAGCTAGGCCCTTGGGAAGCTTCCCATGATCGGTTCCTGTAATTGGAGTCCAGAAGAACAGCCTTATAGTCATCTCCAAATGCGCCCCCTTAGGGCTGAAAGGTGGCCCTGTGGCCTCCCCTAAGATTGAGTTTCTGCCATTGGGTATGGTTAAGCAGTCGCTGGTCCTTACCGACAACTACAATGGCATGCCCCAGGACAGAGACCTTGTCTAGCATTGGGCCTGGCACAGAGAAGCAGCCCAGTGTCACATGAAAGTGCATCACTCCACTGTCAGCAAATATTTACTAACGGCCTACTACATGCCCAGGAGACTCAGTAATGACAGTCGTGTCCCTGCTCTCATGAGCTTACCTTCTGGTATGGGAACAGACAACTAACAAATATGTGATGGGAGTGGAGTGCATATGAAATAAAATGATGGAGGTGCCAGAGTATAAGGAATATTGACAGAAGGCCTCTGTGACAAGGTGACATCCTGGGCAGGAAGGGAAAGAGAGGCTGAGTTCTAAAGATAACCATTGGCTATGGGATCTAGGCCTTCGGTTGCCTTCCACAAAGATGGACCAACTCCAGGCTGTTAAATAATAGATGAGGGGGCGCCTGGGTGGGAACCGGTCAAGCATCTGAAGCTAGTTTTGGCGCAGGCGATGAGCTCACACTTTCATGAGTTCAAGCCCCGTATCGGGCTCTATGCTAACATTGCGGAGCCTGCTTGGGACTCTCTCTTCCTCCCTTTCTGCCCCTTCCCCACTTGCACTGTCTTGAAATAAATAAACTTTACAAACATAGTAATGAATGAGAAAGGACTTTGTGCACAGGAAAGCCATTTTGATTACAGAAGGAGTTTCAGGTGTTTTGTCTACCTGTATCAGCTGTCCTGAACCTGCCCAGAACCTCCAGCAAAGTGCTCAGCAAATGTCAGGTAGACAAGTGTTTCAGCTAACTACAGGACGAAGGTCATTAGGCAGCATATAGGAACAAAGATTTTTCTCTGGCAGAGTACAGGGTTGAGAAATGAACCTTGAGAGGCATTCTAAAAAATAAGTAAGTAAATAAACAGGCACTCACTTTCTCCTTGTAGGCACTTTACAAGTTTGGTTTGGGACACACCAAGGTTGAGGTTCCGGGCAAATAGCCAGATGGCAAATAGCAGGCAGCTGAAGACCGGCACCTGGAGGTCACTTGCTCGTGGGCAGTGGTTGACAGAGAGTGAGCTTTTGGAGTATGAGCCACTTGGAAGAGAATCTTACCTCTTTTTCCACAAACTAATCCGGTCATCATGCTCCAGAAAGCTCTGTGACTTGGAGCAAATATGGCTCCTACTAACTTGGGCCAATCAAGCTCTCTGACCTCAGTAACCCTCCACTGCCCCATGGCCCAATTGAGTAGAAAACCCAACGCTAAGTCTTCCATTCACTCCAAGAAGGCCTTCCTCGAGGCTGGAAGTCAGTTTTGACTTAGATTTTGCATTTATTCTCTTCTCCTCTGTGTTGCAAGTCATCTAATCCTGTCACTTCCTCTGGGCTGGGTTGCTCCTTCTATTCTAAATGTATGACATATATAAACACTTGATAAATAGGAGCTGTTATTAAAGGACTTAGAGTCAGTGAAAAATTGCCTCAGTTCCCAGAGCCCTGGATTCCTGAGCTTTCTCTCCTAATAACTGATACTGTCACCTTGGGTCTTAGTGCCATCACTTGTAAAAAAAAATAATCACTTGCCACAATGATCACACAGACCCCTCCCAGCTGGAGCCGAGTCTGTGTGTGTACCGTCAGCTCGACAATGCAAGGAATAAAGTTTATTACAAGACGCTAAGCTAACTGCAATGGTCAACAGCCAGGGATTTCTTTTGTGACGGAATTCACAGGAGAGCGCAAAACGCTGCCATCAGTTGTTTCAGTTTTACTTGGAGATTATTTCATACGGCTCCTCCTCCCCATCTCCTCAGGCCAAGAAAGAAATACGTGAACAATGAGATATTGTGCCCCGGTAAGTATATACCTCCTCAGACTGGTCTGCAATTAGAATTTCAAAGGTTCACACCTCTACCCACAATTTCTGGGGTTCATGGGCCATAATCCTCTTTAAATTTGAAACCGTGTCCCAGGGCAGGCCATCTGCACCTCTCATTTTCTCAAATACCCTGAAAACCATTCCTGGAGATCTGAAAGCGAAGAGTCTGATGTAGGCAAAACTTAAAACACTGGACTTCTGCGCTTCTGCTTGGAAATCTACATCATCGTTTTTCAGAAATGGCAAACACACACGCATATGCACACTTAGGCCTGCCCGGCTTTGTGTAGGGCACCCATCATCTTTGTTGTTAGCATCATCCCCATCAGGGCATGCTCACACTCTTCGTGTGATTTCTTACTCTGAGCCCTGCTGACTGGGCCAAGGCAGTGGTCCTTGCAGCACGCTTTCTGTCTCCTTGCAAAGACACAATAAGAAGAGCTGTGGCCTATTTTCATGGGCAGCGATGGTATTATTGAGCCTACTGTCATCAGGGAACTGGCAGACTTCTATTTCCAAGTATAGGCTTTGCTCCAGCCTACCAACTAACAACCAAGGAGGGGGGCATTTGCAAGATGGCCATCAACATACCAGGGATGGGAGAGGAAGGGTGGGGAGTTTGGGGTGCTCCCTGAGGGTAAGAAACTAAGAAGAGCTATCTGATCAAACGTGTCAGCCAACATCCCAACCTGATGGGATGGAATTTACAGCATTCATCAAAGGTTTACAATGCCTTCGTGGGACAGGAGCAATAGCGTAGGAAGAGAATATGCTCTGCGTTATGTGGACCAAGGTCAGAATCTCTATTCTGTTGATGATCAGCCTCGTCTTCTCAAATGCAAAATTAGCGCAATAATAAAACTACACTACAGGTTGTTAGGTGAAATAAAATGAGAGAATGTGGATAAAGTAGTTGACACATAGTGAATAATCAACCAATGTTAGTTCCCTTTGAACTCCTTTTATGTGAAGTATGACTAAAAATACATCTCTTTTCATTCCAGGACTCAGATAGATCTCTAAATTAGTCACCTGGAGGAGGAAAAAGGGGTGGGGGTGGGGGGTAGGCTACATAGCAATTCCAAAGTATGAGATCTCAGATTTGGGAATCATCTTCGGAGACCTAGCTTATTCTTGTAAGCATCCTTTGTGAGGTCCAATCCATTAGTGATGGTTTTGGACTTTGGAAGTAAATAAACAGGATCTAGAGTCCAATAGAATGAATACAAATCAGGATCAGGAATGAGTTAGGGCCATAAAATAAAAGTTTCATTTTCATGGAACATAGTTCCTGTAAAGAAGGACATTCTAAGCAAGGAGACTTCTAGCGGATAGAACAGAGCATTTCTTTTGCAGGAGCGTGAGTTATAAGCTGCATGGATTTTATTTCTTTGGAGTTTACTTATTGTTCAGAAATTTACTTTGTAGGAGCATGACTTCTACCTAAGAAAGATGTGGACTCCTATCTCTACCACATAGTAGCTATACGACCTTTTTGAAGTAATTCACTTTTCTGGGTCTCAGTTTTCACATCTGAAAGATGGGAAGCAGTGATAATACCTATGTTTTAGTGCTCTGAGGATTCAATGATCCAAGTCACATAAAGTCCTTATGAAGAAATAGTGTTTATCTGAGAGAGTATAGTAGACGATACTTTTCAGATAATATGGAAATACTGAAAACCTTATCTGGAGATATAAATTCTGATACTCCTTCCAAAATAATTAAAAAGAAACGGAGACTTGCTGTGTACCAGATACTTGGCTAAGTGAATAGAATTACAATTTTGGACACACGTGTCCTACCTTTAAACTTCATGACAACTTTATAAAGGAAGTATAATTACCCTTGATTTACCGGAGAGAAACCTACGGCTACTGAGGTATAGAATGCCACTTTCTGAACCACTTGCTATCCTGGGCCAGGCACTGTACTAGTGGTTATGTGTGTCGCATCTGAATCCATTCATGTAACAGTCCCGATGTGGGAGTAGTATAATGGAAACTGACACAAACGAAATCTCACTGCAAGTTAATATTCCTGAGCCTGGCAGACTAAATGCAATGCTGTTGCCACAGTCTGCAAAATCAGTCTCTTGACTATAGCTCGCATAGTGCTACTCTGTTAGATGTTTTTCCCAGCCTAGGCAACTAGAACGGATTCTTATTTCCTTATTTTACCTGATAACTTATGAATTCGTTTTCTATCATCTTAATGAAGTGCTAGGAGAGAGGAAAGCACTGTGGGATGGGGAAGGGGCAGGCGGAGGGAGGGATGCATTTCATTTTATGTGTTTTACTGCTAGGCTCATGTTGCCATATTCTACCTAAGCTAAATAAAGACTGCTTTTGTCGTGTGCCTTGTATGAGTGCTTCCTAAGTGCACTCATGCAATTTCACGCAATAAAAAAAATAAAAAGCCTATTCTAGTCCCAAATGTACTTAATTTAAATACTCCAAGTAAATCACTCGAGCCTTCTCAGAAAGTCAAGAGGAGAAAGAATATGGTTTATTTGGAGACAAAAAACAACTCTCTCTACCTCTCTGTTTCTTGACCATCCCTTCTGATGGAGAGAAGAAAAGTCAGGCAGAGTGCTGGAACCTGAAGACTCATGGTATAAATATCAACTAAATGACCTCAGGAATATATTTCTGTCCGTCCTATGAAATGATAATAGTGTCAACTAACGATGGTTGTGCTTATTACGTGCCCTGCACTTTTCTGAGTCACTTCAGGCATGAAGTCACTAAGCAGTCCCAGCGACCAGATAAAGGGGGTCCTCATATTCTCCCCCATCTTATACAAGGGGGACACGTGAGGCCAGCTTGGCCAGTGGTGGGGCAAGACTGACCAGTCTGATTTTCCAGTCCATGTAATTAGCCACCTTGCACCACAAGCTCATCCAAGACCGTGGGTCCACAGCCCCAGGAGAATTTTCTCTCCCCTAGGTGGATTATCTTTTTTGTTCTGGGGAGCTCATCATATATCCAACTCAAATGCCAGTGGGCCTGGCCTGGAGAGCACTCCCCTTGGCCATTCTGGCAGCCGAGGCTAACTGTGCGGTGGATGTCTGCAATGCAGCCTTCCTCACTCTGGGGGATGCTGGTTCCGTGCACAGGGACTTCAGATTTGCTACACATGGAGATGCTGAGAATCTCCCCAGTGACAAGTGGCTCTGTGGGTGGCAGGACTCAGCTCAGAACTCAGATCTTCCTACTGAATTTCTTGCACTACAAAAATCCCAGACTGTCAATCCCTGAGGGTGCTGGTGGACTGACTCTATCCTTCTCTGTGTCACCACCTATACCCCCGAGGATCCTGGAGGCCCAGGCATGGCATTTTACCAGCACCATCTCCTGCAATCTCCCTCATAGCCTAGGGAACTAACATGCTTTCTGCTGAGAGAACTCACACACGGGTACATGCTGCTCAAGATCGACGGTCAATCAGTGGAGAACTACTGTTCACACCCAGTGTAAACTTCAACCCTGCAGACTGCTCCCCCACGGAAGGCACTGCCCAGTATGGGTCCCCTGGGGCCCCCAATAAGTGTGTTTGGGATTGAACTGACTCCCTTTTACAGACTAAATCTTTTTTTTTTTTTAAAGAGAGAGACAGAGCACAAGCAGGGGAGGGGCAGAGAGAGAGAGGGAGACACAGAATCGGAAGCAGGCTCCAGGCTCTGAGCTGTCAGCAGAGTCTGACACGAGACTCAAACTCATGACCTGTGAGATCATGACCTGAGCTGAAATTGGACACTTAACTGAGCCCCCCAGGCACCCCTGGACTACATCATTTCCAATATGAGCAAAACTACCTCCAGTGCAGAAAAACTGTGGTGTCATATGGGATTCCTAAAAATTTGCAGTCTACAGGAATGCGAGATTTTGAAATCTTAGTTTATTTCTGAAAAAGAAACATGAGGCTGAAAAATGAGAAGAACTTACAGAACATCCAGGTTTCTTCTTCTTCTTCTTTCTTTTTCTTACAAATGTGTTTTGTTTTCAGTTTAGACTTCATCACACTCATGTCCACTTCTGTGTTCTCTCAAGGCTGAGAACATGCCTCTCTTACCACCCTTTTCCATGGCATCATTTTTTCAAATATTTGTATTTCTCCAACTAGACTGTGGGCTCCTTGAGAGGAGGTGGTTTTCTGTTCATTGATACAGTCCCAGAGTCCCGGAGGCTTGAGAGATACTCATTGGATAGATGAAGAAAAGAATAACAGAATGAATGAATGAATGAACAAATGAGAATTTACGGGAGAAAGGGTTTTGGAGGAATTGGATGAGGAGAACTGGAAAAAGCAATCCTGGTTCTTAGAGTCACCTGCATCACTGAACCTCGTCACAAACCATCAGAGCCAGCTCCCTGCAAGATTTGAGTTGGCTCCCAAGGCATTCCTTACTCCTCCGCCTTTTCCAGTTACATTTCAAAGAAGAGACTGAAGACCATGTCTTCGGAAAAATATCTGAACCCCCCGTGTATGAACAGACTCTGCTGGCCTCCCCATCATGGTGTCAAGGAATGCGTATAGATACTCACCTACTATTTCAAAACTCTAACTGTATAAAATCTAGCCCCAGATCAGTTAACTGACGCCCCTAATTTTGAGCAAGAAGACTGTGAGTACGCTGTGGGACCAGAGTGGTACTCCTACTTCTGTTTTTATTTTCCTGTCTCTTTCTCCTCTTTCCCTCTCTTCAAAGCCAGGTAAAGTGGGGAACTCTGGGCAATCAGCATCAGTGGACAGACTTTCTACCTCCTCCCGTCCTACCCTCCCTTCCTCAAGAGCCCCTGTAGAAGAGGTACGAAGTCATGAGAAATAAAAAGAGAGATGTTTTGTGACAACACTAGGTGGCAGTGATTTTTTTTTTTTTTAAATAACCCCCTCCTCCAGCCCTGCAGACCCTGTGGCCCATAGATGAAATTTCTGCTTTGACCAAATCCACTTTCTTCTCCGATCGACACATCCTTTCCCCCTTGGGCATTTTCAGAGATGAGACCACCACGTCCTGAGTCCCTGAGGACATTGCCCAATGGATGCAGAGATATTCTGTTGGAGTTCAGTTCTATCCCACAGTTACTAAGCAGAACTACAGCCCTTCCAATGGTTAACAGTGTGTGACTTGGATTCAGATTCCCCGAGTTCAAGTCCCAACTCTGCCACTTCATAGGGACTGTTAACCTTAGGCAAATTACTTAATGTCAATTTCTTTACCTTTAAAAGGAGGATCAGGGTGCCTGGGTGGCTCAGTCGGTTAAGTGTCTGACTTGAGCTCAGGTCATGATCTTGTGGTTCATTGGTTTGAGCCCAGAGTCAGGCTCTGGGCTAACGGCTCAGAGTCTGGAGCCTGCTTTGGATTCTGTGTCTCCCTCTCTTTCTGCCCTTCCCCTCGCTCGCTCGCTCTCTCTCTCTCTCTCAAAAGTAAACAAACATTAAAAAAAATTTTTTTAAAAAGGAGGATCATGAGATCTTTCTCTCCTAAGGGTGTTGGGAGGGACAACTGGGAATCCATGCATGATGCTTAGCACAGTGCCTGGGATATAGAAAACGATCAATAAATGTTAGCTACAAATATCATTACCTGTATTCTAAGCAGTTGCTATGCTAGATTCTTTGGGAACCAGGAAGATACACAAGACAGCCCCTGTCCACATACTAAGCACAGATACAAGTTTTCAGCACGACTAATGAACTGTTCAAAGAATTCAAACAGAAATAAATATGTATTTCAAATATGTGACCTATGAGTATAAAGTTCAAAAACATCATTTCATGTATGACTATCTCTTTGATTTGCCCAAAGCCCAGTTAGACCTATTTTTTAAATGTTTTTAAATGTTTATTCATTTTTGAGAAACAGAGCATGAGGGGGGCAGGGGCAGAGAGAGAGGGACACACAGACTCTGAAGCAGGCTCCAGACTCCGACCTGTCAGCACAGAGCCCGATGCGGGGCTCAAACCCACAAACCATGAGATCATGACTTGAGCCTAAGTTGGATGCCTAACTGACTGAGCCAACCAGGTGCCCCTGGTTAGACCTATTTTTATGAGCTCTTTTCAAAACTGCCAATCATCCTCAAGAAGAAAACTTTGATGAATGACAGCTATGCATGACTTTGGCACTGAAAAGGAACACAGAATGCCGGAATGGCCAGCTCCTTTCCAAAGCCCAATCATTTCACTTCCTTTGACTTCCTTTTCCTTGTAGTTAAAACTAGGAGCCTGGGGCGGAAATCCTCAGGTCTTAGGACAATACCCTCCACTTTGAAGAATTCCTGTTTGACATCAGTGTCACAACCAACCCCAAAATGAGGTTTCCAGCCTCTGCCTCAAGATCTACCTGCAAAGCCAAGAACAGTCTGGAGGTCATCAGTGCTGGGGGCCCCGGTAGAGGTACCCTATATTACGTGAATCTATCACAGCACAAAAGTTGTTGCTTTTCCCAAGTACGAATTCACCTGCAAGGTATGTAAACCCACATAACAATGAGCTGTATTATAACAGAAGTTTTCCCTAATTATGTCAAATGTAGGGCATCGCTCTATTTGAAAAAGGAAAATTGCCCACCCACCACCGAGCTTTCTTCTTAGCATATGCTATTTGGTTAGCATCCTTCTCAAATGTTAACATTCCACATGACACTAGGGGCTCTAATTAAAAAAAAAAAAAAAAAAGCCTTCTACAATTGCTAGCAAACCTTCTGACAGACGGATCTAGCTTCTGCTCCCTGCTTTTTATTTTACTTTCAATTTTTTGAAAAATTAGTCTTATTGCTCTGGCCGTAGAGATTTAGAGGTTATTATACAAACTACTTTATAAAATTGCTATGTTTAAGTGGACAGCAAAGAACGCACTGTTGATTGGATCTGGAGATGATTATTTTCAGTATCTTTCTTTTTTATTTTATGAGCAAACTGATTTTTTTCCCCTAGTATCTGCCTTTGGGAATTAACTTTCATTTACCCCCAACTAATTTCAGAATCCTGAATTTAGCAGTTCAGATAGACCTTGTAGGACGTTGGCTATATTTTCTGTCTGCCCTACATATCCCCTTCTTTTAGGAACTCCCTGCCCCATTCCACATGATTCTCCAGAGACTGTCAATCACAGGTCTCCACGTGCTCAACCAGAGGGCTGGTTCCGGCTGGCCAATCAGAATATCCCAGACTCCTGAAAGCAGCGCTAATGGGTATCCCCATCAATAGGCAGTAAACTCCAGCAAGGGGAATCAGGGAGCTTTCCAAAGGACCCCTGGGGCGCTGGGGTCAAGAGCGACATGCCTCTTTTCTAGGAGCTTAGTAGGGACTTAGTAAGCCTTCTGCTACTAGTGACCATCTTTGCCACACAAGAGAGAGGTTGCTCAGGAATGATATTAACCAAAAGACAGCAGGAGATGGAGGGAGAGAAGGAGAGTGAGAAAGAGAGAGAGAGAGGCCAGATGACATCATTTGAATCACTGGATCTGCATAATCTATACCATGCCTGATGCCAGTCCCGCCCTGGTATGTAACGGAAGCAACTACACCTCTCTTTTAACGAAAGCTGGTCTGAGATGGGTTTCTACCAATAAAACTAGAAGAACTCTAATCTTTTCCTGGATTCCAGTACCACCTTCAGAGTTGGCAGACGTGTTACTTGATGTTCACTGCCTCAGAGCCTCAGTTTTCTGTCTAAAAAATGGGAATAACAATATCCACCTCATAGGACTGTTATACAGAGTAAGTTAGATAATACACACAACCAACTGGGAAAAAATATTTACAAATCATGTATTTGCTAAGCATCTAGTATCCAAAATATGTTACCTCTTACGATTCAACAGTAAAAAGAAAATGACTGATTTTTAAAATAGGCAAAAGTCTTGAATAAACATTTCTCCAAAGATGATATAGGCACATGAAGAGATGTTCCATATTATTAGTTATCAGGGAAATGCAAATCTAAACCCATAATGAGACACCACTCATGCCGTCTAGTATGGCTATAATGAAAAAGATGTAAAGTAACAAGTGTTGGAGAGGATGTGGAGAATCTGGAACCTCATACATTCCATGTAAAACGATGTAACAGCTTTGGAAAGTAATACAGTCATTACTCAAAAGGCTAAACACAGCGTTACCCTATGACCCAGCAATTCCGCTCTTGCTTATGTACTCAAAAGAAATGAAAACACACGTCCGCACAAAGACTTGTATGTGAATGTTCACAGGAGCACTATTCGTAGTAGTGGAAACAACCCAGATGTCCATGAATGGATAAAACAAGTGTGGTTTATCTATATAATGGATACTATTCGGTCACCAAAAGGAATAAAGTACTGATATGTGCTACAACACGGGTGAAACTTGAAAACATATTATGCTAGTAAAAACACAAAAGCCCACAAATTATGATTCAGTTTACATAAAATGTCCAGAATAAGCTAATCAATAGACACAGAAAGCAGACAGAAAGCCCGTGGCCGACAGGGGCTGGGGGACGGTAGGAAGGAGTGACTGCCCACTGACAGGGTTTCCTTTAGGGACTGGAATTCTATCGGGGGGTTATACAACTCTGTGAACACAGTCGTCATGACTGGGTTATATACATTAAAAGCATACATTTTACTTATGTGAATTATATATATAACTTAAAAAATCATCACTATGCTGATGCAGGAAGAAGGTACATCCTATTCTCCATGAATAATAACGACTACATTGTGTGGTGGCGGGGGGGGGGGGGCGGCTGCACCTGTGAGTACAGCGTAGATGCCCAGAAGTTGGGTCACTGTGTTGTAGACCTGAATCTAGTGGAGCACTGTGTGTCACCTATACTTAAACAAAAAAAATTTTTAAGGAAAACAGTAAGCGCTATAATGGCTATCATTCAGGATCTCCTATGTACAAGTCAATTCACAGGCATGGTTTCATTCAAACCTCACAGCAACTCTGCAACGTAGCTGTTACTCTGCTCCTGTTCAATGGAGAGAAAACTGAGGCTCAGAGAAGTGGTTTTGCAACTAGTGAGCACAGGAGCTAAGATTCAAATACAAGTCCATCTGATCTCAATGTTCAAGCCCTCTGTATTACACTTCCCTCTTTAGACAAATAGTACCTTACCATTGGCGTGGCTTGGATGTGACAGGGATTACTGGTTATGTGTGACCCTCTGTTTGGTCTCCCTGTCTTCAGTAACAGAGCCCCATATGATTCAGGACAGCTGGTATGGCCGTGTGCCTAAGTCTAGCCAGTGAGATGCATGCTGAGGTCCTATGTAGGACTTCCGGGAAAGTACCTTAAAAAGAGCTAATTCGGCTAGTGGGGGACCCCCGTTGCCGCTCGCCTCTTCCTCTATCCTGCCGCCTGTAGTGAGGATGTGATCGATGGCTGACACTCCAGCAACCATTTTGGAACATGAGGTAATATGCTGGATGGTGGAGCCAGACATGGAAAACAGCTTGGATCCCTGATAACAATACAGGCACCATCTGGCTTTGCACCATCTCTAGACCTCTCTGATCTGAGAGAAAGAAGGACAAAAACCCTAACTGCAAATGCCATTTGAATTTTTGTTTATAAGCATTTGGGATCTAGTCTTGACTTAAACAATGAGCCTATGAACATTCTAAGCCAACTAAGACTATAAAGAATAGCTCATCTCAGAAGAGGCCAAATTAGAAGTATTCTACTAGAGTCCTTTTCCCCACCTTGCCCTCTTTTAGATTCTATATTCAGAGGCATAGAGAGTCTATTGAATTATTCTGAAGACAGTCCCTATGGCCTACTTTATGAAGTTATAGAATCATTGAAAAGACTGATCTCAATTTACTGAGTAGAGGCTTTACATATCATAAGAGCCTAAATTTCATCTCAGGAATTGCTTCAGAAAATACAGCCACAGAGGAGCCAACGGGCTCCCGCAGCGTGGATTTCTGAAGACGGAAATTTATTTACATAACCTTTGCACAATTTGGTTAAGAGAGAAGAGACAGGACAGATTCCAAATAGAAGATGATAAAGCCCAAAGACTTCTTTGCTTTCAAATCAATGTTCTGCTCAGTCTTTCCAGAGTAAGCACTTAAAATTCCAGAATTATTTTCTCTGCCAGAAAGATAATCGGTGGTGGGCCTTTCACGGGGGACACAGGATCGCCGTGTTGGCGTTGGTTTATTTGTTTACATAAGACAGATCTGAGGGGCACCTGGGGGGCTCAGTAGGTTAAGCAACTGACTTCAGCTCAGGTCCTCATCTCACGGTTCGTGAGTTCAAGCCCCGCATTGGGCTCTGTGCTGACAGCTCAGAGCCTGGAGCGTGCTTCTGATTCTGTGTCTCCCTCTCTCTCTGCCCCACCCCTGATCGTGCTCTGTCTCTCTCTTGAAAATAAATAAAATTTTAAAAAATTCTCTTACAATAAAGAAAGAATGAGGAAGACTTTACAAAAAAAAAAAGACAGATTTGATATTTACTAGTCAACGTATTATTGCTAACCCAGATTCAGGTGGGTACAGAATTGCTGGGTTAAGAACACAGGTTTTCTTTGGCTGTCCTTCTTTCTCACGAGGGTTCTTAAGAATTCAAGCTGCAATGACGTAAGTGAGGATGGTACATTTGGAGGAAGGAAACATTTTTCCACACTGTTTTTTTCGGCAGCTTAATTCTTCTGCTTTTGTACATACGAAGGATGGCTAGAGCTGTAACTCGAATATTCTTTATTAGGGTAAAAAAATTCTACTTTTATTTCGTTATTTTGTGCTACAGGCAGTGAGAATTCCAATTAAAACTTATTAGCTCTTTCTCCAGACCTGGTGGAATACTTTACCCTACTTTTTCCTTTTCTTTCTTTCTTTTTTTAGTGTTTATTGATTTTTGAGAAGGACAAGTGGTGGGGGGTGGGGGGAAGAGAGGGAGACACAGACTCCAAAGCAGGCTCCAGGCTCAGAGCAGGCAGCACAGAGCCTGACGCGGGGCTTGAACTCACAAGCCTTGAGATCCTGACTAGAGCTGAAGTCGATGCTTAACTGACGAAGCTACCCGGCGCCCCCTACTTGCATGCATGTGGAAAGACGGACAGACGGACAGACACACAGACACACACACACACACACACCTACACACACCAGAACACAGGAATCAGGGAGCAAACCACACAGATAACCAGGAGCCAAATTCATTTCTACGAAGTCCATGCACCAAAACTCCTGCATTACCATCCCAGGAGCACGGCCTTAGCTCTCACTTGGACCTTGTTTTCTCTTACTATACACCCAATTCTGCAAGTCTGATGAGCTGGGTTTTAGGTTTTCAGCACACTGAACAGAGTGGTTATTCTGGGAACTGTGAGAAGGGGCAACCAAAAAAGGGGAAAAATACGCCAAACCGTAGAAATTTGTTAACACCCCCACAAAAAGAAAGTCTACATCACGTGCCTGCTAATGAGGGCAAATCATTCTCCTCAACTGATGCCAGCCTCAATAAAAAGTGATATTCAAAACGATGAACCTTTGTAATCAAGAGGAGTTTTGAGACATGATGCTATATTCTAGGCACCATGCCAGACGCAGGTCTTTTAGAAGGGTTTTCAATCAGACCAGCAAAAATAACATAAAATAAAAAAAATATATTTGATGCTCAAAGGCTTTGCAGAAAATGCAAATTTGTTAAGGAAAGCAGCAACAGGTGAGCATAGGTTAGGAGCCAAAGGACCTGGAATTATGGGGTGCCTGGGTGGCTCCATCAGTTGAGTGTCCAACTCTTTTTAAGATTAAAATTGTTTAAATGTTTCATTTCATATTTGAGAGAGAGAGAGAGAGCAAGGGAGGGGCAGAGAGACAGAGACAGACTGAAGCAGGCTCCAGGCTCCAAGCTGTCAGCACAGAGCTCAACATGGGGCTTAAACTCACAAACTGTGAGATGACCTCAGCCGAAATTGGACGCTTTACCCAACTGAGCTGTCCAGGCACCCCTAACTCTTGATTTCGGCTTAGGTCATGATCCAAGGGTTGTGGGATCGAGTCCCACACTGGGCTCCACACTGAGCATGGAGCCTGCTTAAGATTCTCTGTCTCTCTGTCTCTCTCCCCCCCTCCCCTGCTCATGCTCTCTCTCTCTAAAATAAAAAAAGACACAAATACATTTAAAAAAAAACCTGGAGTCAGATCCAGACACTACCATTTACAAGCTGTATGGTACAGAGAAAAAAGATTCAACTTCCCTCGTCCCTACAATGGGGCTAATGACAGCAACTTCAAAGGCTGCTGTGACTATTAAATAGGCTGATATATGTGAGAATCCAATGTGTATATCCCATAAATGTTCACTCAATCCAAAGAACTGACATTTTGCTTCGTATGTGAATCTTTGGTTTTTTCCACGGAACATTATTATTTGCTCTGGTGATGTCAATTAAAATCAAAGAGTAATATGAGCCAGCCATTTCACTCCTAGGTATATATGGCAACAGAAGTGCATATATATACGTTCATCAAAAGACATATATAATAATGTTCACAGAAGTATAGCATATATAATAATGTAGGTATAAAGGCTCAGAAAGAAGTAACAACTCTCTAGGGTCCTGTGGTCCACACACAGCTCCACGTCCAATCCTGGTCTTCCTACTCCAGCCTGCCTACGGTCCTCAACTGTATGCATTTCATGAATACGTCCTTCCACTGGTTCGTGTATTTTATAATATAATTTGTCCTATTCTCTGAGGAATAGGATGGAATGTAAATACATACATAAACACATGTGTGCACAGGCATGCACACACACACGCAAACACACATGCACACAGATCTGGCTCAGGCTGTCTTTCACATTCTCTGATCCTAAAAGGGGCCAAGTCTCTGGTCCCATGATCTGGAAGCCATGAATGTATATTCATCATAGAACAAACGTTTGAGTAGGAAGGAAGTGAGTATGTTTGCACGTGTAACGTAGCAGGCAAGTGACCTGGTGCTTTCCAGTATTGCTCGCGTCATCCTGAACACACCCAGTAAAGAGATCATCGCTGTGTGGAGGCTACGCGACCTACCGGCCACCAGGTAGCCACTCTGCGCTTGAATCCAGTTCTGACTCCAGGATTACTTCTCTCCCACCCACGCCACGGCCAGAAACCACCAGTCAGAAGAGACGTAGATGGCCTCGGATCGGGGATGGATTTGGTCTGGGCAGAAGTTCGCATCCTTGACTCCAGTCCCAGGTCCCCCTGTTACCATCCCCGAGACTGCAAAGGTTGGGAATCACACCCCCACTGAACGCAGTCTGCTCTTCAGAATGCAAAAGGCATCTAGTTTGGGTCAAGCGTCTGGTCCACTGAGGCCATGTTACTTCAGTGTAAGTGCTTCTTAACAACCGCATGTATCTGCTGACTCTAATAAATGGCAGGTTTTACCCAACTCAACGGACTGGCTTCATTGTCCCCTGGTTCATGCCGGCAGACCAGCACAGATGTGAAAATCAAGCTGACCTAGTCTCAGTCCTCATCCGGGCTGCCGTGTCTGGCTTCCATGGGAGGTGCCCTCCCCACCCCCCCACCCCAGCCCTGGAAAACAGCAGAACCCAAAGGCATTCTGGCTTCTTTTCATACAAAGAGGGTAACAGCCACAGGGATTTATCCCTTAGGAAGCAAGGCGTAACTGTTCACAGCCCCGTCCGCATGGCATCTAGGACGACCTTCAAGGCAGACTGTGAAAGAGACTTCCACTACAAAGAATTTTCTGAGGTCTCCTTCAAGGATCTGTCCCTAAGCAGAGTCAGCTTCGGGACCTTAGCCTCCTGGAACCCAAGACCGGCTGCCGTACCTCCCCTGCTTGTGTTTTTGCTGCCCCTACTTCCTCTCAGCTATAGACCTTCCCTGGTAGATATTGGGGATCAGCAGACAGAAAGGCCTTAGGCCAAAGTCAAGGATGGTTTACGGTAACCGACTAGCATTCAGCCTCAGGGATCTAAACCCTTGGATGCTATGGTCCTTAGGCCATAATGCACACTCCCTGGTTAACATTCTGGTGGCCGCTGTAGGATGGGCCGTGGCCAAGGGCACTAGGAAAGCTGAGGATAGAGGCCCCAGCGGGCTCTGGTTATGGCTAGGGTAGGAGAGGGGAAGCAGAGGAGGAGAAAGGCAAGTAATAGAAGCGAGCAAGCAAGATTTCACCTCTGGTCTCCCTGGAGAGGGTTTTGAAAAGTGTAATGGACAGAGTCGGCTAGTGGAGTTCTAGCACCAAAACACAAAGGGAAAAGGATAAGAAGACCCATTACTACCCACCTGCCATGACTCAGAGCTTTGCCTCCATTATGTCTCCTTCAATTCTTACACAATCCTGTGAGGTCAAATGATCCCCATTTTACAGATGAGGAATTTGAGGCGCCGAGAAGTTAAGTACTTGGCCCACGTCCTAACAAGCAGGTCTGTGGGACTTCAAAGCCAGTACCGGCTTTCGACACTGAATGTCTACAGCTTCACCCCTACAGACATGTCAGAGAAACAAATGGGACATCAATTTCCTCTTGATCTGATGTCCTTTTGGGGGGGGGGGTATGTACCCCCTCCTCCTTCCTCTTCAGAGACATAAACACATTCACACAACACACACAAATTGGGGAAAAAACGAATTATAATCAATTTGGATGTATATTCATTCCCTTTTGGGTCCTTGCACGCTGCAAGTGTGGGCCCCCAGATGCACGTCCTACCGTAGATCAGGTTGTTTTTCTGACCCTCTCTCTGGCTGGGGGCTCTTCTCCAGAGGATTCCATGTGGAAGCATGGAGAGGGCCTCCTGACCATGAGGTGTGGAAACATGGCCACCAGGCTGGGCAGGGCGCTGTGTCCTGGGTGCCAGCGCCTGCCACGGTCCACACAGCCGGTCTCCGTGGACTCACACTGGGCGGGCTCGTCCTGGTCCTTGCCGCAGGGATCCAGACAAAGGCTGATCGCCCAGGCGCACATCTCTCGGCGACTGTGACTGTGTACAGCCTGCGTGAGATCAGCACGGCACTCGCTGGCTTCTATTTTTAAGAAAAGTCGTTTTCCACTTGCATATCCAAGTTCAAATGGGGCAAGGCGTGTGAAAACTTTGTGAGAGTCACTGAAAAATATCCTATGTCTGAGCGAGGACTTCCTTTTCCCCATCACCAACCAAGTAAGTACAGGGGACACGGAAATACAACAGGGCAATGGTAGAGAGAGAATCAGGAAGGACTGCCTGGAGGAGGTGGTATGAGATGTCGCCTGGAGTTGGAAGGGCTTCCTCTTCCCCATCACCAACCTCAGAGACAACACAGACACACACATACACACTCAAATAACATGGACAGACACACACGCACACACACCCATACACTCAGAAATAACACGGACAGGGGCACCTGAGTGGCTCAGTCGGTTAAATGTCCGACTCTTGATTTTGGCTCAGGTCACGATCTCAGGGTTCGTGAGATGGACCCCTGATAGGCTCAGCACTGACAGCACTGAGCCCGCTTCAGATCCTCTGTCTCCCTCTCTCTGCCCCTCCCTTGTGCTTGCGTGTGGAAGCGCTGCCTCTCTCTCTCAAAAATAAACAATTAAATTTAATTTTTTTTATTTTGTATTTTGTTTTTTCTTTGAGGGTGAGGGGTAAAGACAGAGAATCCCAGGCAGGCTCCGCACCTGACATGGGGTTTGAACTCACGAACTATGACATCATGACCCCCAGAGCCAAAATCAAGACTCGGACCCTTAACTAATGGAGACACCCAGTCACCCCAATAAATAAATAGACTTATAAAAAAAAAACATTAACGGAGCACCCGAGTGGCTCAGTCCGGTTAAGCGTCATGATCTCACCATTCTGAGTTCAAACCCTGTGTCAGGCTCTGTGCTGACACTCAGAGCCTGGAGCCTGCTTCAGATACTGTGTCTCCCTCTCTCTGCCCCTCTCCTGCTCATGTTCTGTCTCACGAAAATGAATAAACATTTTTAAAAAACATTAAGAAAAAGAAATTACGGGGACAGACACACACATACATACTCAGAATCCTGAATTAACACATGACTGAGAAGCAGACGTTTTGGAAACAGCCTTTTTCACTAAAGACCAGTCGCTCATTATTTACATACGCCCAGCACCCAGCCTCCAGGCTTGCCCGCGAGGTGCCACGGGTGTCTGTAGGATCAAGGCCGAGCTGGCCTTCAACGAGCCCACAGTCAGTCAGAGCATGTGCAGGAGGTCCGTCAGGCCCCTCCCTACCCTTCCCTGTCTTCCTCTGGACTCTAGGGGCCTGATCTGCTCTGAACATACTACAGGGCTCCTTGGCCCTCTGGCCTCCAGGTGGGTTCAGCCAATGGGATTTCTGGGAGGCGAATGCAGGAAGCAGAACATGCAGGGAGGCAGTGGTCCCCTCCTCGGCAGACTCCCACCCTCTCAGATGCTGGCTGGGGGTCCTCTGCACACAGCTCTGTGCCCATGATTCCCAGAGCCCCCCCTTTCCCAGACACCCCCCCCAGAGGTGCCTGGAGTGCCCTGCTGTCCCTGGCGGCTTCCCTACCCCCCGCCCACACTTCTCCAATGAGTCCTTTATGAAACTCTGCTCGAATTATCCTATTTTGAGTGCACCATCTGCTTCCTGCTGGGACCCGGACTGATCCATGGAGGCAGCGTAAACAGAGGACTGCAGTAGAACGCTCAACAATAAAATGCGATATTGTTTCCCAGAGAAGCACCAGAGCCCTGGGGTCCGATGGCTTGGGCTGTGCATCCTGCTCCACTACTTGCCATCTCTGTTCGCCTCTTTAGTCCTTGCTTCCACTTCTGGAAAATGGGGTTAACGCCAGGGCCTACCGCACAGGACGGCCGTGAGGGTTAAGTGAGATGCCAGCACGGCATCCGCACTCCGGCAGTGCTGGTAGATGCCAGCCGGGAGCGGACTCTGCAGGCCTTTCAACCTGGTAAGTGCCCACTGTGCATATGTTGAATGGCTGATGCGCTAGTAGAAGTAGGTACCGGGGACATGGAAAAGCAACAGGGCAATGGTAAAGAGAGAATCAGGAAGGGCTGCCTGGAGGAGGTAGTGCTGAGACGCCCTCTGGAGAAGTTGGCTGGTGGGAAGGCTGGCAAAGGGTGTTCCAGCAGAGGGGCCGGCAGGCACACGTGTGTGAAGGCCTGACCGGCACAGCAGAGGGGGGGTGGTGCAGAGAGCTCAGTGCAGGAGAGCGCAGGCTGCCTGCTGGGCAAGGTAAGGGCAGAGGCCAGAGGGGTAGGCAGGGCCTGGGATGCCAGGCCAAGGAGTGGTCTCTGTCCTAAAAGCCAGGGAGAGCTTCCAAGCTGGTGGGTTTGAGGCTGAGAAGGTTTAACCAGGCTCCACCAGGAGCACACATTAGGTGCTTTGCACACCTGCGGAAGAACGACGCATCCCAGTGGTTCTCCATGGCGAGACGGATCACCGCCCGCCCTCCCTCCTTCTACACAGGTCATCAGACACCACGCCGCGGAGAGGGCAACTCGCCCGCCACAGGTCTTCACACGTTCCTCCCCTGACCTCACTAATACTGTGGCCCACCGTGGGATAATGGTCTTGGCCTCTCGTTGTTGGCACAGAGCTCCCAGGACCCTGGGAATCTGCAGACCGCCACCAGTGTCTTGTATGCTAAAGAGATGACTTGCGGGAGGCGAAACAGCTTCAGGAGATCACCAGAAAGATCTCCAGACAGGCATGCAGGGCTGGACACCATCCAATCGCAAACGACCAACGATTTAATCGATCATGCCTGTGTAATGAAATCTCCCTAAAACCCCCTACACTGCGGGGATCAGGGTGCTTCTGGGCTGGTGAACACACCAATGGGCTGTGAAGGCAGGGAGCCCCAAGAGGGCCTAGACGCTCTTGTGCACCCCCCCAACCCCAATACCTTTCCCCCAGCACACCTCTTCCACTGGGCTTTTCCTACGTTGTATCTTGAAAATAGTCAATTCAGTGAGACATTCTAGCAAATTATAGAACCTGATTAGGGGGTCATGGAAACTTCCAAATTTACAGCCTGGCTGACAGAAGTCAGCTGGGACTGAAGTGGGCAGTCTCACGGGACTGAGCCCTTAACCGGTGAGGCCCATGCTAACCCCAGCTAGACAGCGTCAGAAGTGAATCGAATCGTTGGACACGCAGTTGGTATCGGAGAACTAGAAAGCTGCCTGGGGTCAGGAGTGGGAGGAAAAAGAAGTCACTCTCGTGAGCACTCTACTTCATGGCATGCGCTGGACATTCCTCGCCGCCTTCCAGCTGTACGGCCCTCGCGGGTGCCCGCTGCCAGACTGGCAAGGGAGGCCGGCACTCACTGGGCCGCTCAGTCCTCACTGACTCAGCTGCTGATTCAACTGTCCCTCTGGGTGTGGCAGCCGGAGGCACCTGGAACCAGCCTGACACCACGCCCCAGGCCTGGCAAGCAGCCTTGCCCCTTGTCCTCTGGCTCAGAAGTCCAGAAGCTGGAGAAGACTGGCCAGGAAGCCCATCCCCCTGCCACCCACACCCCACCCTTTATGGCCATCACCAGTGATGTGCTGGGGAGACCATCCCTCTCCTTTAAAAAAAAAATGTTTTATTTTTGAGAGAGAGAAAGAGAGAGAGAGAACGTGAGCAGGGGAGGGACAGAGAAAGAGGGAGACACAGAATCCAAAGCAGGCTCCAGGCTCACAGCTAGCTGTCAGCACAGAGCCCGACGCAGGGCTCGAACCCATGAACCGCGAAATCATGACCTGAGCTGAAGTCGGCCACTTCACTGATTGAGCCACCCAGGTGCCCCTCTAATTAATTTTTTAAAAGTTAGGCTACACTGCTTTTATGCACTTACACGCACATAGTCTGAGCCCAGAAAACGCATCAGTACTTGAACTTATGGACTGTGAGAACATAACCTGAGCCAAAGTTGGACGTCCAACAAACTAGCCACCCAGGCACCCCTGCTTCTGTGTAACACCTGTGTGTTGGACACCCCAAGTCTCAGGCTGGATTCCCCTACAATAGAGCCTGAAATGAAGACTGAAAGAAATGGGCCCGGGTAAATGAATGGGGAAACAAGATGGAGAAGGGAAGAGAGCCAACATGGGTACGTTAAAGAGCAGGCAATCACCATGGGCCACAGCGCCCGGTCCTCTGGAGACTTCTGGGCCAGGCCACAGAACAGACGTGAGAGCTGTGTGTCTGCGGGGTAAGAGAACTGGACATTTATTCCCCAACTCCTGTCCTCCATGGGCTGAGGGCTGCTCCCAGAGCGAACTCTGAGCGCCTCAGGCATGCAGGTCTCTCAAAAATAAATAAACATTTTTAAAAAGTTAAAAAAAAAATAGAGCAATGCTGTTCAGCAGAAATACGAGAAAAAAAAAGACACTATACAGCACAGGCCATATAATTTTGGATTTTCGATCACCACATTAAAAGTCAAAAGAAATGAAATTCTTTTTTTTTGAAGTTTATTTATTTTGAGAGCAAGAAAGGGAAAGAGAGAATCTCAAGCAGGCTCCACATTGTCAGCACAGGGCCCGATGCGGGACTCGAACCCACGAACTGTGAGATCATGGCCTGAGTGGACATCCAGAATCAGATGCTTAACCCACTGAGCCACCCAGGCGCTCAGAGGGGTTCCGTGAGGATCGTGGACCCAAGGCCAGGCGAGGAACTACAGCAACGCCCCTCACTTGGACTTTCCAGGACCAGACCTCTTCCTGTTTGCTTCTTTCCATCCTTCATGCCACACTCCACAGGGTCCCTCTTCCCACCCTGCTACCCGATTGCAGATTTTCTTAAATTATATGCCATCAGAAATTAACTCCTTCATGAGTGCTCTTTATTGATTTTATGGTCTCTCTCGCTACCTACTGAGTCCCCAGTCACTAGAGCAACGTCTGGCAAAGGAGAAGATACTTAATTTAAACACTTGTGGGATACGTGACTAACCCTCAGATAGAGGAGAAACAGCAGAGAGGAAGGACCAGTGTAATTCTGACAGAGCCGCTGTGACGTATTCTCTTCTGCATTCCCAGGACCCAATGCCCCCAGAGCTTGTTCCAAAATGGAAAAGCAATGACAGGGGAGAGGGGCTGGGGGTGGGCACTGGTGGTGGCTGCTGTGGCCACAGAGGCCTTCACAGAAGAGCAGGGTCTTGGGGACTGAAATGGAGTGTGCAGGGTGGGCATGGCATGCTGGGCAGAGGGAACAGCATGTGCAAAGGCACAGAGGCACGAAAGAGCATGTTGTCTGTGGCCCATACACCTTAACTCTCACCTTCTCTACCGGGATCCCCCTTCACAAAACCAGGGTTACCAAGGCTCTCTGCCCAGTCTTCCCCTGGAAATAACACGCCACCCTTAGCCTGGTGCCAGCTCCATCCTCACCCAAGCTGGCAGACAGGCTGCTGGCTTCTCCAACCTCTCCCTTGAGGGGCTCCCTGAGCTCCTGCCACGCGGAGGACCCCTTTCTGGCTGGTAGCACAGGCCTGCGTCCAGTGAGCCTGAGTCCCACGCCCACTGACTGCTTCTGGGAAAGGGAGACTCTCTACGGTGCACAAGAAACCAGGAGGCTGTGAGCCCCGAATCACTAGGGTCCAACGTGAAGAAAGTCTGCCCGTGGATTTCGAAGCCAGCAGAAAGGGGTGCAGAACCAAGAAGACCTACTATGTGCCGGACACTGTGCTAACTGCTTTCATGGACTGGCTCGTTTAATCCTCACTGCAGGAGGAAACTGAGGCTCGCAGGGGTTAGTAGCCCAAGGTCACAGAGCAAGGAGGTGTTAGGAGAGTCTCTTAATGTTTACATATATACCACAGTAAGATGAAGGGAGCAAGTTCAGACTGCCCTAAGGGTGTCCCTGGATCCAAGACTACCTGAAGCCAGCCCCAGCGACGGCCTTTCCTTTCTGTTCCACCGCTTGTCACTGAAAGATGTCCAACTGAACCAAACACTATTGGTCCCAGAGAGGTGGAAGGACTTCGCCGGACCTGCCCACCAGTCTGGGGAGCACAGGAGGACCCAAGTCCCCCGGCTCCTCTGCACGACTGGCCACCGGCCCTTCTTATGGCTCCACGTGAAGCCTGTCCTCTGTGTTCTGGTCAAGCTCATCTGAACTTTCATTTGAACCCCTGGTAAGAGGGAGCCAGAGCCCTCTAAGATTGCAAGTGCCCCTTCCAGTTTCCATCAGCTGCTTTATCCCCAAATGAGATGATGGCATTCAATCCAAGAGCGATCCAAGACTCAAACCAGGTGGGACACTCCGAGGTGAAATGAAGTGACCTCCAGTTGCCAGCAGGAAAGGCCTTCCCTGATTGCAATTAGCGTAAGACCTGCTAGAAGGAAGGGGCGATCACAACTCTTCCGGCAACCTCAAAGCTGTCAGTGTTGCTATGTAATTTACGACCTGGTCTGCAGACCAGCATTCATCCTGTGTGACCACTGTCCCCTTCCCTCTCCTGCTACTCAGAGAGCCCCGCTGCTGGGCAGAGGTGGAAAAGCAGGACGATGGGAGTCAGAGAATGTGGGCTTCAGAGGAGGGGGGAGCCTGGGGGGATTTGATCAAGGCACCTTCTCACCCATCGCATCCTTCAGTGGCTCCCCAGTGCCCAGTCATTCATTCACTCAACAAACATTGACTAAGTGCCTGCTATGTGCTAGGCACTGAGAAGCTGCGGATGGTGGTAAGTAAAACTGTGACGGTCCCCACCCTCGTGGCAGTTATAACCTAGTGAGAAAGACTGACATGAATAAAAGCCAGATGGTCGTGTGCACTCCTCCCCAAACCCACACAAGGAACATGGGGAGTCGCCCAGGGGAGGTGCACTGTGACAATGCTAGCCAAGTCGGGAGGAGGTGTCAGGTGAGGCTTCCCCGGGGAAGAGCCCGCAGAGCTGGGACTTGGATGAGTAAGAGCTAACTAGGAAAAGGGGGAAGAGGGGAGGGGAGCCCTGGGAGTCTCCTGCTGCGGCAGCCTCTGGGAAGCTTCCAGGAATGGAGAGAAGAGGGGTCTGTAGGGAACCAAGAGAACCTGAGTCTGGCTAGAGGGTAGACAAAGATCGGTGAGCACAGAGATGTGGTGCTACAGCGGCAGGCCCCCCTAGGGAGGGGGCGAGGGTAGGCAAAGTTTCACACTGATTGAGGACAAGAGGGCCACACGCAGGGGCCTCCACAGCGTCCCAGCCCTGGCCTGGGAGCCCCTCGCTGCTCCCGCCTGTCTCGTGACCCTCGGACCCACCTCTCAACCCATCCACCCCCTGCCTGCCAGGTGGAGGTGCTCCCATGGAAAGAGTCTGCGGGGCCGCTGTGCCAGACACCAGGGGCAGAGACCCAGACCCACAGTTCAGGAGAGATGGGCGGTCACAGGAAGAGCTCAAGGTCCAAACTCTGTCTCAGATCCAACGGGACGAGCTGAACAAAGGAGGTTAGCATGGAGGATGGGGAACAGGAGGTGGCTCTCAGCACATGCATAATGGCCGGAGTGATTCCACAGGGGAGGCTGTGCTTCAGGTTCATTTAAAGGAGCCAAAGCAGGGGCGCCTCCGGGGTGGCTCAGTCGCTTACACATCTGACTTCAGCTCAGGTCAGAATCTCACAGTTCGTGGGTTCGAGCCCCGCGTCAGGCTCTGTGCTGACAGCTCAGAGACTGGAGCCTGCTTCAGATCCTGTGTCTCCCTCTCTTTATCCCTTCCCACTCAAGCTCTGTCTCTCTCGCTCTCAAAAATAAACATTAAAAAATAAATAAAATTTAAAAAACAAATAAATAAAAGAGCCAAAGCAGAATGCAGACTCTTGCATGGCCCCTGAGGAAGCCGGCCAGAGCTGGCTGGCTCTCCCCACCTCCACTCACTCGCCCAGTGATATGGGCACGGACGTGTTTGCCTCCCTGGGGTCCAGTACCCCTTCTTCTAGTGAATGCACTCTAAATTTCCCTTGGGGAAGCTGCCTCTTCCTGGTTCCCATGGTGTTGACTGTATACCCCTCCTCCAGCTCTGGGTGGTCAGGTGACATGGACATGTGACCCAAGTTGGACCAATGGAAATTGATTCAGAGATTTTGCTAGAACTTCTGGGAAGAAAAGCTCTACCTCCCCTGGTTGATAGGCTAGCTGACTGTAGGACAGCCCCTGGAGGCCGCCGCACGCCAAACTCAAGAAGGAAGCCAGGACAGGGGGACGCGCTGCTGGGGCACGAGGGGGCAGGGAGAGATTCATCAGTGACGCAGAGGGGAAAAAGAGAAACCAAGTCTTTGAAGCCAGCCATTCCTGGGGCCAGGATTTAGCCCTTACCAGCCTCTCATGTGAGCAAGTAAATCCCTTTACTGTGTAAGCCAGTCTGAGTTGGGTCCCTGTCACCGAAAACCAAGATGGTACTGGTACACTCAGGACACATATTCCCTTGTGATCTAAGGCATCGCCTGCCCGTGCCCCATTCCCGGGCCTGGGTAGGAGGGAGCGGGCACGAGGAGATTCAGACAGCAGCCAGCACGCCCGCCACAGGTCTGAGTCCAGAGCTGGGAACACGAAGGACACGTGACCGCAGGTCACACTTGCAGAATTGCCTGTGAAAAATCCATCCCCAATCTCCTCTCTGAACAAACTCGCCATGTGGACACTTCTGACAAGTGGACTTCATCCAGGAGCAGCAGCTGGACGTGGACTCCCCCACGCCACGATCTATGGCTCGGGCATCTCAGCTCCATCATCTCGAAGCTGATGATGCGCACGGTGAAGCTCATGGTCACTGCAGCCAGTTGTGTGTTGTTTTTAAAATTTTTTAATGTCATTTAAAATTTATTTTTTGAGAGACAGAGACAGTGTGAGCAGGGAAGGGTCAGAGAGAGAGAGGGAGACACAGAATCTGAAGCAGGCTCCAGGCTCTGAGCTGTCAGCACAGAGCCCGATGAGGGGCTCGAACCCACGAACCGTGAGATCACGACCTGAGCTGCCAAAGCTGGATGCTTAACCGAATGAGCCCCCAGGCGTCCTTTGCCGGTGTTAATAACCGTCTGCAGGAACTCGCAGGTCTCCACCCGCAGTTCTGCCGCTGGGCCAAATACACTAACGCCACGAAGCCTGGCGCGCGCATTTCCGCTTTGCAGGCGATGCTGTGTTCTTGCTGTGCTTATCAATTTTCAGGAAAACCTGTGTTGTTTATGAGCACCAAACCCCAAATATTTGCAGAGAAGCCCTCTTGGGAATTTCTGGCACTCTGGGAACCCACACAGAGTGTTACACATTTTTTTTAAACAGAGAAAATTGTTCTCTATTCATATCTGTAAAATGCATTAGCTCATAGCTTCCACTTTAAACCCAAACTGAATTACTTGAGTATCCAAGGCTGCTGCTTTCTCTAAGATGATCTTTGTTAAGTTCTAACAGCATCGATGACCCCAGGAAGGAAAAAATGTGCAAATAGAGACCAAGGTCCGTACAAAAGGCTGGGTCCTATTCAATCACTGTCTATACTATATACACATATTAGGACCACCCTGGCTATAAAAGGGTTCTTCAAGTAACAAGTCTGGAATTGGCATTTTATGTTGATGATCAGCTTAGGGGCCACCGATGTGATTTCAACAACAATTTGTAATTACCCACCATCTACCATGTGCCAGGCTCTGTGTCAGGCACCGAGATAACAGTAGTGGATAAACAGCCATCACCGCTGTCTGTTGGGAGCTGGTGGTCTTGGCCTTGGGGCGGGGAGCAGACACACACAAGTAAACAAATAATTCCAAACTGTTACAGTGCTGGGAAGACAACATATAAGGTGCAGCCAGAGGGAATGCAGTGGTGAGGAAAGAGCTGAGGAAGTAGCATTTAAGCTGAGACTCTAGGACAAGACTTGTCATTCTTACAAAGAACAGGGGCTTAGGGACCGGGAGGTGCAAGGAGACCGGTCCTGTAGGCAGAGAAACAGCACGAGGCAAGTCCTGAGACCAGCCGGGGCTCGGTGCCTCGGGGTCACTGACGGGCGTTAAGCAGGGACAAAGCATGATCTCATGCAGAAGCAGTGGAAAGAATAACCCATGCTGGACATCTTAATTTTTTTTTTTAATTTTTAACATTTATTTATTGAGAGACAGAGACAGAGCATGAGCGTGGGAGAGGCAGAGAGAGGGGGAAACAGAATCGGAAGCAGGCTCCAGGCTTTGAGCTGACAGCACAGAGCCTGATGTGGGAATCAAACCCACAAACCAAGAGATTATGCCCTGAGCTGAAGTTGGACGCTTCACCAGGTGCCCCTAGACATCTTAATCTTGAGGTTCCTGCTAGGCTTCCAAATGGAGATCGTAATCAGGTGTTTGGGATAATCCAGTCTGGAACTCAGAGGAGAGGCTCCGCTGGAGACGGAGTCAGGAAGTGTATAATTAATCAGCATACAGAGGGTCGCCAAAAACACTGTGAGGCTGCTTGGAGCCAGGGATGCCCTACTGAGAGGCTGGGAAAGGGGGCAGGGTCCCAAGAAGAAATCCAATGGGCTTGGTGCATGCAAGCCCAAAGAAAACAGAGTTTTTAGAGGGAGGGAGTGCCTAGCTGGGGCAAATGCCTCCTGGAATCAGAGGTGACCTCTAGACCAATTCTGAAGCTTTGAGATTTGAGGAGGGGCCTCAGTGTAAACAGCGTCCCTATTTAAAGGGACCTGGGGACGATACAGGGACGCAGTGAACAGAAGTTCCAGGCTCCAGGTCCAGACCACGGCAGCTCAACCATCCTTCTGCCATTTCGCAACAACATGTCCTTAACCAACTTCCCAAACCTCCACCAGTGCCAGGCATCTTTACAATAGTGATAACAGTATCTGCCTCACGGGGTGGTTGTGGGATTAAATGAGCTAATAAGTAGCAAGTGCTTAAGAGAGTAAATTGCCTGGCTCAGGTTAAATGTTCAGTGTTCGCTATTATTACTGCTGTTATTGTTGTTACAGTAATGAATTCTAAGTGCCAAGTGCTGGGTTTTACACGCACAGTTGATCTTGAACAACACAGGTTTGAACTGTGTGGGTTTTTGCCAACAAATACAAATACCGCATGGCATTGTAAATGTATTTTCTCTTCCTTACGATTTTCTTAATAACCTGTAACCTGTTTTCTTCTCCAGCTTACTTGATTGTATGAATATAGTCTACTGTACATACAACATACAAAATACACGCTAATCAACGATTTATGTTCGCAGTAAGGCTTTCGGGTTAACAGTAGGCTATCAGTAGTTAAGCTCCGGGGAGAATCCAAGGTTATATGCAGAGTTTTGACAGCATGAGGAAGGAATCAGCACCTCAAATCCCTGTGTTGTTCAAGAGTCAACCGGGCACCTGGGTGGCTCAGTCAGTTAAGCATCTATCATCGGCTCAGGCCACGATATCAGTTTGTGAGTTTGAGTCCCCCATGGGGTGAGCTCGAGTCTCATTTCAGGTAAGTCCCGCTTCTCTCTCCTCCCTCCCCTCTCTCTCCCTGCCTCTGGTGGGATCTACCTCTCTGCTCCTCACTCACTTGCACCCGGTCTCTCAAAAATAAAGGGGGGGGGGTCAACTGTATTCACTCATGTGGCAGATGTAGTTATACCCATTTTGCAGATGGAGAAACCTGCCTAGGACCACCCAGTAAGTTCTGAGGGTGGAGCTGGCATTCACATACAGGTCAGACTCAGGGCTCTTAACCACTGCTGTACAATCCCTCATGGGATGCCAAGATGCGTGATTAATGTCCAGTGCAAGGGAGGAAACGGCCCACAAATGTATTAATTGTGTGCTATGGGCTGAATGTTTGTGCCCCCCACCCAGGCCCCCAGATTTCCCCCAGCGGAAAGACAGTCATCTATGAGCCAGGGGGTGGGCTCTCCCTGGACTTCGCAGCTGCCAGCACCTTGACCTTGCACTTCCCGGCCACCGTAAGCGTGAGAAATAAATGTCCGTTGTTGAAGTCCCTCAGTCTGCGGTACTTCTGTTCTTCCACTGGTGTTTCCAGAGGGACCTACTGGTTTTAAGTAGTTCGGGGGGGAGGAGGGGCGCCTGGGTGGCTCAGTCGGTTAAGCATCTACTTGGTTTCGGCTCAGGTCATGATCTCACGGTTTCGTGGGTTCGAGCCCCCTGTTGGGCTCCGCGCTGCCTGTGCGGAGCCTGCTTGGGATTTCCTCTCTGCCCTTTCCCCACACGTCCTGTCTCTGTCTCTCTCAAAAGAAATAAGTAAATAAAACTTTTGAAAAATTGGTTCTGGCATGTATATGGTTCCTGGAAAACCCAGCTCTACCCTGCAGCTCTGAGTCTCCGATTCATGAAGAGATGCGGCTGTGCCCCGTGATGTGGGCAGCAAAAAGGCCTCCTGGGGCACGGGGCGTGGTCCCCCTCGTGCACGGGGCTCCACCTCCCAGCCCTCTCAGCACTCCAGCAGCTCTGCTCCCATCTGGTTTATACACCGAGCCCGCTCTCCAGCTTTCACACGAAGAAAATAGTCTGTGGATACAAACGTTTCAAAACTGCAAGACTTGGCGTTTCTCAAACTGCACCTGCGGCAGAATCACCTGTGGCGGCTGCTAAACGGCGGAGTGCTTGGCCTCGCCGCAGACTTAAGGGATCAGGAACCCCAGAGGGAATGTGCTCCTTAACCAGACCCCCAGGTGACCAACAAGCATGGGAGTTTGAGAACCACGTGAGAATCTCCGTCACTGGGCACTGTCTGGCACACTAGCCACTGGCCACGTGTGGCTCATTTCAATGCCAATGTCAATTCATCCAGATTAATTAAACTTTGGGGGCATGTGCTCCCAACGGCTGGCTCAGTCCGTTAAGCATCAAACTCTTGATTTTGGCTCTGATCATGATCTCTTGGTTCTGAGTCGGATCCCCAACTGGGGAGCATTGTGCAGACATCAGGGAGCCTCCTTGGGATTCTCTCTCTCCCTCTCTCTCTGTCCCTTCCCTACTTGAGCGCATGCTTGTGCTTTCTCTCTCCCTCTCAAAAGAAGCAAACTTAAAAAAAAAAAAGATTATGTAGGGGCACCTGGGCGGCTCAGTCGGTTAAGCATCCGACTTCAGCTCAGGTCATGATCTCACAGTTGGTGGGTTCAAGCCCCGCTTGTGCTGTCTCTCAAAAATAAATAAAGCACATTTTAAGTGCTCAACAGCATGGCTAATGGACGCCACACAGAACATCCATCATTACAGAAAGTTTTGAACAGTCCAAACATCTAGACCTCTTCATCCACTTGAGTAATGTACCTCATGTGTTTTACACCAAGCCACTAAAGTCAGTCATTTCCTACCATTTTTAACTACATTCAAGGCTTCATATGCTACTGAAGGACACATTATTATACCTCGATATTGGACAGAAATTACCTGCCATGTATCTGTTTCCCCTGATACACTGTGAGAGCCTTGAAGGCAAGACTCGTGCATGTATTATTTAGGTCCATATGCTCAGTGCCTAGAGCTTAAATAAATGCTTGGGAATTGCTTAATTGGCCCACATGACATAAATGAAATATGAAGCTGACATTGATTTGTCTTTGCTAAAAGCACTCAGCGGCATATGCATTAGGATGGCTCCTATTACAAAAACTGAACATAACAAGTGTAGGCAAGGAAGTGGAGAAGTAGGAATCCTTGTGCACTGTTGGTGGGAATGTAAAACGGTGCAGCCATCATGGAAGATGGAATGGAGGTTCCTCAAAAGGAAAGAAAGAAAGAGAGAGAGAGAGAGAGAGAAAGAAAGAGAAAGCAAGAGAGAGAAAGAAAGGAAAAGAAAGAGAGAGAGAGAGAGAAAGGAAAAGAAAAGAAACAAAAATACCATATGATCGAGCAATTCCACTTCTGGGTACGCCCCAAAGATATGAAAGCAAGGTCTCGAAGTGATGTTTGTACACTGATATTTCCAGCAGCATTATTCACAACAGTCAGAAGATGAAAGCAACCTCCGCGTCCATCAGTGGGTGAGTGGATAAGCAAACTGCGGTGCATCCGTGACAACAGAAAAGCCAGGAGATTCTGACGTGTGCTACGACGTGGCTGAACCTTGAAGACGCTGTGGTAAGATAAGCCGGTCACAAGAAGACCAATCCTGCCGCCTCCGCTTTGGTGGGGCGCCTGGGGCAGTCCAGTTCATGGAGAGAGAAAACAGAACAGTGGCTGCCAGGGGCCAGAGCCAGGGGACCGTGGGGAGTTGCTGATGAATGGGAACAGAGGGTCAGTTCTGCCACATGAGGAAAGTTCTGGAGACGGACGGTGGTGATGGCTGCTCAGGAACATGAATATACTCAGCACCACTTCAGAAACCGTCACGGTGGTAAATTTTATGTCATGTGTATTGCAGCACAATCAAAAGTAATTTAAATAAGTAAATAATACGTGTGTGTGTGTGTGTGTGCGCGTATGTAGGCTAAAGCATTCATCAGTGCCCACGAGAGGAAACATACGAGCCCCACGGCTTAGGGAAAATGGCTTGGGAGGAAGCCCTGGCTCACAGTCTATGCCACGCACCACAGGGGAGTGCCGGCAGCAGCGGCGGGGGGGGGCTATGAAGGGGAGACACACAGAGGCATCCTCTCAAAAGCCTGACCTGGAACCACACCCCCTTCACGGGAGCTTCTGTGACGATCCCAGGACAGGAGAGACCCTCTGGGTTCTCCAACAGCACTGCACCAAGCTGCCCGTTAGAACTCCCGGGAAGACTTCGCCCTGGGAGGTTCTAATGCCCGACATCGGGGGGCTTATACTTTTATGGGGTTCTGCGGGGAGCCGAAGTTGGGAGCCCCGTTCTACAGAAATTCTATCATCCTTATATTGTGCTTTATCTCTTAATGCACCCACTGTTCCCACCTGCTCATCGGGTCTGCCGACTTCTCGAGGGGAGTGATTGTGCCTTATCTCAATCCTGAGCATCGAGATCACCTGGGGAAGTTTTTTTTAAGATGCTTGGGATCTACCACTCTTCTATTAAGTCAGCATCCCCACGCATCTGTAGTCTTTTCAAAGCCCTCAAAAGGGATTCTGAGCACGCTCCCAGACAGAGACCTACTGCTGTGGGCTAAGGGTGCCTGATGCGGGGTCTGCTCCCCATTTGCTGAGTAATAGAACACAGCCTCTCTGACTCAGTATCTGAAAGAGACAATGTGTGCGTTTCATCTGTGTTACTGATCCTAAATATTTCACTATGAACATTTTGCACATGGTTTAAACTACCTGATAAATAAAAGACAACGATTAGCAGTTGGCGGGCACCTAACACGTGCCAGGGCCCATCACGTGCTTCGTATGTATTATCCCACTTTGTCCTCAGTCCTAGGTCAGAAGATACTATGACCTGCTTCCATCTTACAGATGAGAAAACCGGAGCACAGAGAAATTAACTCACTGTCTCAAAAATTAAACTTTTTGAAAAATAATTATTTCCTTTATAAAAATTTTTTTAATGTTTATTTTGAGAGAGAGAAAGAGAAGGAGACAGAGAATCCCAAGCAGGTTCTGTGCTGTCGGCACAAATCCCGATGTGGGGCTCGAACTCACAAACTGCAAGATCATGACCTGAGCCAAAATCAAGAGCCAGACGCTTAACTGACGAAGCCACCCAGATGCCCCCAAAATTAAACTTTTTTTTTTACATGACATTTAGATTACAAGCATTCTCCTAACTCCATAAAGTGATCATAATCTTCTTTTTAATGGCTACATTGTTTTTCAGTGTTTTACCCTAATTTTTTTTTTTTTATCATTTTGCTCTAACTTGTTGACTCATTTCTCCTTGTAGGGCAGGGTTTTATCTTGTTTACAACTGTTTACCATTTTAAATGCATGTCTTTGTGCAGGCAAAGAGGAGGGGGAGGAGGGGGATATTTTCAGCTTTTCCAAAAGCCTTTTCTTAGGAAAGATCACCAGGAAATTTTCTGATGATGAATGGCATTAAATACTGAACAAAAGAGGGGCACCTGGGTGGCTCAGTTGGTTAAGCCCCTGACTCTTGATTTCAGCTCAGGTCAAGGTCTCACAGTTTGTAAGTTTGAGCCCCGAGTCAGGCACTACACTGATAGCATGGAGCCTGGTTAGGATTCATTCTCTTTCTCTCTCTCTCTCTCTCTCTCTTTCTTTCTGCCCCTCCCCTGCTTGCACTCTTTCTCTCTCTCTCAAAATAAATAAATAAACATGAAAAAAATGGATAAATAAATTCACGCACTGAACAAAGGTGCCCATTGAGGGGAATGGGCCAAATGAGCTGGGCAAGCCCTCTCTCCCGGAGGTGCCAGGTCCTTGGCACAGTCCCCACCGGTGAGCACCAGATAGCTAGTCCGGGCCAGACGCTCTTGTGAACACTTTATAGATTCGATCCCACCTGGTCCTCGCAAGACCCCTAGGGTGAAAAAGGTGTAGAAATGCACCTGGGTTCACAAAGCCAGCAAGTACAGAATCAGGATAGGAGCTCACAGTTCTTACCACCCAGCCAGGCTTTTCTGGTCAAGGCAGGTGTCCCCATGACGCCCTCATCAACCACCAGAGAAACCAAAACAAATGACTGTGGCAGGAAAGAGCCCTGCCCGTCACCCGGGACCACACAAGAATCTCCCTGTAAGGACACAATGAAAATACCCGCTTCACTTCCCCGGCACCAAATCCAGACGCGATCGCTCCACGCAATACAGAGTCGCTGACCTCAAGGGATGCGTATCCTCTAGATGCAGAGAGAAAGCGAAGAAGGAAGGGAAAGACAATCTCACTCACTTGTAGGGGCTTCGCATCCTTATATATATTTGTGATACGCTGAGTTGTGTACCCCCCCACCCATGGGGATGTCCTGGAGCCGGTGCCTAGGAAGGTGAGTTTACTTGAAAACATGGTCCTTGCAGATGTAATTAAGATGTCAACTGAGATGAGATCACAGCTGACTAGGGCAGGCCCTTATTCCAAGGTGACTGGTGTCCTCATAAGAGGGAAGAGAGACACACAGGGCCACGCCGCGAGACACCAGCAGCAGATGCGGGAGGCTGTGGCTGCAGGCCGAGGAGCACCGAGCAGTGTCCCGGCAAACCTAAGACGCCGGGAAGATACAAGTGGGGAGTCTCCCCTCCGGGTTTCAGAGACGGCCTGACCCTGCCCACAGCTTGATTTCAGGCGTCCAGCCTCTAGAACTGTGAGACTGCACATTTCTTCCTTTTCTTTTCTTCTTCCTTTTTCTTTTTTCTTTCTTTCTTTTTTTTTTTATTTGCAACACAATAAACTTCTGTTGTTTGAATCACCGAGTTTGGAATACTTTGCTAGAACAGCCCTAGCGATGAATTCAACATTGCCTAGTCTTTCAGCCCCAGCAAGACAGAAGAGGTATTTTGTTCATCTCGGGACTGGGGTCCCTGTCACGTAGTAGATAGCTCACAATGTGTTGGAGCGTGCAAGTGAAAAAACTAATAAAGTATAAACTCGGTCGGAAAGGGAACTACAGCTTCAATCTTTACTAAGAGACCAGAGCAAATTAGGTGCTAAATAAACTTTGCAGAATAAATGAATTTTTTAAGTGAATGAATGATACGCTCAGAGAGGCTTTGCAATGGGTCTTATTTCTCTCTTTCCCCGGGATTCAGCAGAGGGCCTGGCACACAGCAGCTGCTGAAAATCTCTAGGTGGGGGGGGGGGGGGGGGGGGGGGGGGGGGGGGGGGGGGGGGGGGGGGGGGGGGGGGGGGGGGGGGGGGGGGGGGGGGGGGGGGGGGGGGGGGGGGGCGTGATGGGGAAGTGAAGAGAGATGGGGAGCATCCAGGTCAGAAACACAAGTTCCCCACTCCTCGTCCAGGTGAAACCTTCCTCCTTCACGTATCTAACCAAGGAATGGCCGACACTGGGAAATAACTGGTGACTCTTAAGCAGCCTCGATGATACTGGAAGGCTTTCGCAGTGGGACTCGAATGTGGTTTCTCTAAAACACATTTTTCTCTTGCATCCAGAAATCATCAGGCTTTCCAACCCTCCCAACAATGTTAGAAATGCAGCTCAGAGTTGAGAGGTCAGCGCTTCTGCGTTCAGCCCTAGGGACACGTTTCCCATCCATGCACAGCCTTCATTCCTGACCCCTGCCCTGTGGCCAAAGAGGGACATCAGCCAGGCTCAGGGAAATTCAGTTTGGGCTGACAGCTGGCCGCATGCTAACAACAGGGCGTCCGCCTTGACCCTCTGGAAAAGCACAGGCGGGCGGGGGTGTCACGGAGGTTTCTCCGGGGCTTGGGAAATCTCCCAAAGGAGGGTCTGAAGTTCCGGCTGGTTAGTTTCTACATTTGGAGGAAAACTCTGAAAACAAGGCCAACCGATTTCTACTGCTGGGTCAGAATTCAATTCCGCTTCCAGATGCTCTCCTGGTGGTACCGTGGGGGGTGGGGGGGAGAGAAAGGAAACACGTTGTTCTTCACTCCCGGACCCGAGCTTTCCCAGGAGTGGTAATAACACCGTGGCGAGGTGTGATTTTAGCCACTCATCCACACACGCGGTCACATTAATAACCCACCAGACCAAGTTCGAGGTGGCTGGAGGTGTAGTTAAGTCTCTGCTCCCGGGGGTCGCCCCTTCCGGGCTCCTGAACTCCCAGCTCTGACTCTCCTCTGCTTCACGCGACACCATGTGTAGAGTAATAATGACCACCGTGACAAACACGGAAAAGCAGAGCTGACCCTTTCTCTGGGGCGGGGAACGGAGGAACCGGAGTTCTGTAACGGGATGCAGGCCTCACGTGGTGGGCTCACCCCCAGGTGCCGGAAGCTATCGGAGGAGGGGGTCCAGGCAGACATACATCTACTATCTTAGCAGATACAGACCCTCATGCCCTGATTAGTTTACGTGCCCTCCTGGGCCCCAGGGGGTCCCACGCAGAGCCTAACCCTGTGCCAGTCCATCTGTATGGCACTTAGCCCTTCCCTTTTTCTGCTGAACAGAAAGCCCCACGGGGAACAGACCACGCCTGCCACTCATTCCTTCGGACCCCGAGCACGCTGGCCCAGGCCGGCCACCAAGGTAATGAGCGGTGGATCCAGAGTACACGAAAGAGCCAAGACACGAACACAAAGGAACAGAGAGGTAGCAGCTTAGAGAGTACGGGATTCACATCGGGCAGGTGTGGGTTCCGCTCATGCTCTACCAGCTCCGTGATGTGTTTTTACTGAAGTGTAATATTAATACATAAAATTATCTGCGTCCCGGGGCGCCTGGGTGGCTCCATCGGTTAAGAGTCCGGACTCTTGATTTCAGCTTAGGTCATGATCCCACCCTTCGTGGCTTCAAGCCCTGCATCAGGCTCTGTGCTGACAGTGCAGAGCCTGCTTGGGATTCTGTCTCTCCCTCTTTCTCTGTCCCTCCCCTCCTCTGTCTCTCTCAGTGATCTGTGGCATAGATGTGCCATCCGAGGAATCTTTACGCCTGGGTCACCAGCGCCCAGGTCGGGGAGCAGAACATCCGCAGAATCTCAGGAGCGGCCTCAAGCTCCCTTCCCATCGCCACCCTACCCCCCAAGGGCGAGCCACTGCCCCGCCAGCTGCAGGACACCTCCGGAGTTCCCTATCCTTGCTGGGAAAATAATGCGTACCACACTAGGTCTCGAATGTACATGCGATGCTTGGCCAACAACAGCGGAACAGTGCGAACGCCAGCAGCTGTGGCAGCGGAAGTAACAGGAGGGGTGGGGACAGCAGGAGCGGCAGGATCAGTGCCTGTAAGGGTGGTGGTGGCTACCGCGGAGTGAGGGGGTAACAGAAAGGGTAGTGTTATCAGCAGAAGCGACAGGAGCATAAATGCCTCACACTTAGACGGCACTTACATTCCAGGCTCTGTTCCAAGTGCCCTTCACTCGTCTGATGCTCGAAGCCACCGTTATAAAGACGTACAAATGATGATTTCACTGAGGCACAGAAAGGTTAGGGAGCTTTCCCAAGGTCATGGCAACTATGGAGCAGGGATCCGGGATTCAAACACCAGCAGTCTGGCCACAGAGCTCCTGGTCTCTCTCTTTCTCTCTTCCTTCCTAACTTCCTCCTATTCATTTATTTATTGAGAGAGAGAGAGAGAGCAAGCAAGGGAGGGGCAGAGCGAGAGGGAGAGAGAGAACCTCAAGCACGCTCTCTACTCTCAGCATGGAACCTGACATGGGGGCTCAACCTCACAAGCTGCGAGATCATAACCTGAGCCGAAATCAAGAGTCGGACGCTTAACCGACTGAGCCACCCAGGCGCACCAGGGCCTCTCCTCTTAAAAGCAATCTTGCAGGAACTTTTGGCTCGGCAACGAAAGGTCTGTCCTCTAATGGTCTCCTCTGTGTGTAGGAGGAACACCTCTCCATTCTGGGAGCACGTGGTCTTGTGGACTAAAGACCACATTTCCCGGCCTTCCGTGCAGCTGTGCAGAGAGCTCGAATTCCAGACAATAGAATAGAAGTAGAAGCAGCAGGTGCGTTACCCAGAAGCATCCTTAAGTTGGGAGAGCCTGCCTTTCTTCTTCTCTTGCCTTCTTCCTGCCAGCAGATATGATGGCCTGAGCAGCAGTAGCTACAACGGACCACGAGGTGACTTGGGAACGAAGGTCCGCATGGCAGAGAAGTAAGGGCAAAGGCCCAGGGGTCTCGCAGATTCTGCAGCAGCCCTGCACGACTCGTGTCCAACTTTCACGTGACGGAGAAATATACCTAATATCTTTTCAATGCAATAGTTCCTTTAGCTTTTACATGATTCCTAGCAAAACCTAATCCTCAATAACACATTGGGTTTTTGCAATTATAATTAACCACTTGAAAAGATGCCCGCCAAACTATCACTTTTGGGTTGGACTCTCGACTTAAAAACAAACCAAAATAACATGTGACTTTGTGTATCCCTCCAATAGACAAGCTATGAATGTGAGCATACAAAGCCTCAGTGACCCTGGAAGGTAGTAACAGTTCTGTGTCAGTTCATGTTGGGGTCACACTGAGGCCTCTCAGGTCAGCCTCCCTGCCTCCAGCCTCTCTCATCCATCTAGGACACTCTTGCTTGTCTTATACTTAAAAATACTATTATAAAAGTTGAAATAATTACAATGCTGTCTATGTGCCTACTGTATGCAAGTCACTTTATTATCTATTTTTCCTAAGTGCATGCAAAAATGTAAAATATAAATATGATGATTTCCCTCTCAGAGGTAAGGTAAGAAAATGAAAGAAACAGAGAAGATCAGTGATCTGCCTGAGGTCACACAGCAAGTTGGCAGTAAAGCCAGAATTCCAGCACTCCCTCCAGCACCCACGCGCCTTCCACCACATCAAGCTGATTTCCGGGGAACACCAGCCACAGCAGACCCATCCTGCGTCAAGTGGCCCTGGCAACGTTGAGGTTCTCGGACTCTATCTTCTCTGCCTCTTCCTGTCCAGGCTAATGTTTTATCATCCTTTAACACAAACCCCCATCCACTGAGGCCAGATGCCATGGATTCCATCACATGCCCCTACACCAGGTCTCAGTATGTCCAGCTGCAAAATGGGGCAAATCATACCTCCACCAAGAGGCAACCTGGCATAGAGGAAAAAGGCAGGAGACCTGGAATCAGGAAGAACTGACTTCAAACCCTGCTGGGCACATTCTTTACCTGTAAAATGAACGCGGTCATTCCTACCCGGCGGGATTACTGGGTGGATTGAACTATGTTTCTAAGAGGCGCTCAGCTGAAGAGCGCCTATCACTGACGGTGTCATCCTTGTTACTATTCCTGGCTTGGTTCTGGCACCGCCACCCTGACACCTTCCCTTCTGCACAAAGGACACAGGTGATGTGACAGCAAGCACTCTGAAAAGTCTACAGCCTTACAGCCTTACAAATGCCACACATCTGTTTGCCACGGAGATTCCCACCCACAGTGTCTCTGTCAGATTCTAGTCTGCAGTTTGATCAGATTTTGCATTTCAACCCCCACCCCAAGAATCCCTCCACATCTCCCAGGCTGGGCTCTCTAGGACAAGACGGGCTCAGACCACTCACCGATTCCATAGTGAATCTCTCGACGAAAAACTGGAGAGCCTGGAGGCTGAAGATCTCATGTCTCAGCCGTCACATCAGAAAATTACCTGGATGGGGGCAGGAGAAAAGGTGACAAGCGTCATCCAGTGGGACCGGGCAGAAGACATGGTCTCAGACCAACGCGTAGTTTCATTGGGAGGCTGGCATCCTTGTTAGGAACGTTTCTACACCGCAGAGTGGCCGTCCGGGAACAGGAAGGCACAGAGGCAGCAAACCACTGTTAACGCGATCCACTTTGGAGCCGGTATCTCCATCCCTGGATCTGTGCGAGTGCTCAGGGATCCTTCATGCGTTCTATTTCTAGCTCTACAGTGGAGAGCAATTTACAAGTCATTAACTTCTCTAAACATGAAATCAAAGTGTGCTCACAGGTGCAACAGACAGACGGACCCATGGGGCTCTGCGCCCACGGGAAAGTGGAGTTGTGCCCCCAGCCAAGGGAACCAGCCCAGGGAGGAGGCAGAGCCATATGAACATACATATTTCAGGACGGCCCCTCTGAACCTGAGAAGGATTTTAATTAATGCATGCATACCAAAGCTTAATTGCTGAGTGCACAGAGCACAGGAAGTCTGGGATGAAAGGTGTTACGTAAGGGAACAGCGTCAGTATCTGCAGAGTGGAGGAGAAATAGAGGTAGGGTGGGAAAACAAGATGAGCCAAGAGACCTGCTGGGTCCTTCTCCAGGGATCCTGAGCTCAGAGTGGCACCTCCGTCTGGGGCCAGGACCCAGGGACATTCTTGGCCTACCGTCTTCCTATCCCCATATCCAATCCCCATCCAAGTCCTGTATCATTTACTTCCTAAAGATCTCTCAGCCTCCCTCTCTCTCTCTCTCCTCCCCCTTCCTCTCAACACAGCCCTGGACCAAGCCTCCACCGTTCCCACCTGGGTCCCTACAACTGTCTACTTCCTAGTCTCCTCTCACCCCCATTTCTCCCTCTGAAACCTGGCCCCCCCACACTGAAGCTAGAATCACCTCCTTTTTTCTTTTTTACCTTTTATTGTAGAGAATTCTGTAGACACAAAAATAGAAAAGAGTATTCTGAACCCCATGCACTTACCGCTGAGCCCCAATCACCATCAAGTCACCACCAACCTCTCCTTTCCCCACGTTATTATTTCAGAGCAAAAAAATCTCACCATTTTCATCATAAATAGAACAGCCTGTGTCCGCAAGACCAGGTCTTTCACAAAAATATAATTGGAATACCATTACCACACCTAAAAAAATTATGATTCCCTGACATCACCAAATACCCAATTCTCAGATTTCTAATAGTCCTATGAATGTCAAAATGTTTTTTAAACAACTGTGTTTAAAATCCAGATCTAAATAAGCTCTATGCCTTATGACCGGCTGATAAGCAGAAGGAAACATTTAAAACACCAGTCTGATTATATCACCCCCTAGCCTTCCACCTCAGCTTAACATTCTTCAATGGTTTACTAGCGCTTCACGATAAAACCGGAACCATCTAACATGGTCTGCCTCTCGCCAATCTCTCTGGCCTCGTCTTGTCCGCTCAAACTCACGGCAATAGGCATATGGCCTTCGGTCAGATTCTGGGACTTGCCAAGGTCCTTCTGTTCCAGGTCTTTTGCTTATGCTCTTCCCTCTGCCTGGAAGGCCTCCTCACTTACCATCACTGCCTAGTTAACTCCTGTACTTCCTGAAATCTTACTTCTTCAGGGAAACTCTTCTTGCTCCTCCAGATTAGATCATGGAATGTATATCAGTTTTCATTCATAGTTATGTATTCATTAGTATGAATACTAACATCCATTGATTTGATTCAATTATAAGCTATATGAGCATCAAGAGTGTGTTGGGACTTCCTCTTCAGTGTCCCCAGCACCAGTCACAGTGCTCACCACGACATTAACGGGCACTTGCGGAATACACGAGCAAACCATCTCCTTCAAGCTAAGATGCCAAGAATGACTGACTGGATCTTCCTAAATCCTGAATCAGACCTTTAAATTGGATGGAGAATGGACAGTCTTACCCAAAACGTGATGCGTTCGGGAAAGCGGAAATTATCTTTAAAAAGAAGGGCAGTGTTGGAGCAGGACTCGTATTTCCCGATTTCAAAACCTTCTACAAAGGTACAGTTATCATGGTACGTGAGCACAAGGAAGTAATATGCTTTCCCTCAGAACCAGAGACCTTCCTGGAATGGGTCCCGATCACCACCTCACCGTCACCGCTCAGGCCCTATTATTTGCAAGAACCACCAGGGCCCCTAGCAGCCCCGTCCTCCACCTGCTCTTCCTTTGCTCCCCTCACTCGCTTCCCCCAAGGGTGGGGGCTGCAACACCGTCCAGAGTCACCGTTCCTCCTCCTCCGTTCCTACCCAGAACTCAATTACACATCTGCACCCCCTGGTCATGCGACTTCGTGCTCCTTCCCACTAGGGTCGGTGGTGTTTACTCCTCTTCCCCACTGGATTGTGGACTGGACCGTTGGCTATTTAAGCAATGGCTTGTGGATGCAAGTGGCAGACAGTGCACAGTCCCAGGTCTGCCCCCCTGCACCCCTGTGATGTGCCACGGGAGGAATATGTCTCCCCAGACCCTGTTAGCCGCGAGCCCTCAGTCCGGACCCCAGACTGAAAACATGCAGAGCAGATCTGGACCCAGCGGAAGGCCCCCAGGAGCAGGCAGAGCCCGGCCTCAGTCAGCTGAGCCTCGGACCCGTGAGCATGAACACGAAGATCTGTCATCAGGCAAGTTACTGCAGTTCTGAGGCTTTTAAATAAACTGACGAATACGCATGGAAACACTAACTTACGGACGCTAACGAGTATCATCATGGGTTGGAAAACATGAAAGCCATGCTCACGGACAGCACAGGCGATTGGCAGAGTACCTACTTACAGAATACCTACTTGGTGCCAACGTGACCCTCGCAACAATCCTGTAAGACAGACAGCACTGGGCCGGCTTCACCGGTGAGAACACTGAGGCTCTGAGACATTAATGATGTGTCCTAGACAGTGTGTGGCAGAGCTGGGACCCCCCAGGTTTTCTGACTCAAGAAGTCCAAGCCAGGCTTCTCGTCCACAAAAGGGTCTAATGGATGTTCAAAGACAGACCACAGAGGCGCTCGGTCCACCAACCCACCTCCCCTCTTGTCCCATTTCCTTCAACGGGTCTCTAGGAGAGGCCACTGGGCCTCAAGTCCAATCTCCCCAAAGTCCAGTCCAGCTCTGCCCCTGGTCAGGGAGCCCCTCTGGCTCTCAGACCCCTTGTTTGTGAAACGAGGCCACCCCTCCTCGCCTAGCCTACGTCACTAGGCTGGTGTGAAACTCCAGAGAGACGGCGTGTGACAGAGCTGCGTGAGGTGTGACACCCAAGTCCGCTTACACCCCGCTGCCCGGACTCGGAAACCACTCCCCACAGGTTAGCAAGTACGCGAATGTCAGTGTTCGCCCACGCGGCTTTCAGACCCGCTGCTGCTCTGAGACGGTTTGGCTTGTTGGTTTTTCCAACAGAGATGTTTTCTATTTATAAAAGTAACCCAGGTCCAGCATGAAAAATACTGAGGCATGAAGCTAAAATCTGACACATCCCAACACCTAGAGATCAATACTGTCGGGATTTCAAGGCTATTTCCTTTCTGGGATTGGCTTTTGGAAGACTGAAACAAGCAATGCCTTTCAGTTAACATGACTGCCTTAGAACCAGGGAACTACCAGTAATTTAAAAAAAACTCCCCTTGGCATTCAGTCATTCAATCATTCATTCAACAGCTATCTGTTTTTGTACCTTCCATGTGCCAGAGACTGTTCTCACCGCCTGAAGTCAGAGCCAGGAGCAAAAGAGAGTTCGTGACGGCCAGCAGCACACGTTCATGTTCTCATTATTTTATAATTCAATGAGTAGAGAGAGCATACTGTATGTGGGGCCCTGCTGATAATAATAATAATAAATAATAGCAGCAGCTTCTTTGCTAGATGCTATACTCTAACAGCCTTGCTTATTACTAAAAGTTGGCCCTTAAATCCCTGGGTGACTGAGTCGGTTTAGTGTCCGACTTCAGCTCAGGTCATGATCTCATGGTCCACGAGTTCGAGTCCTGCGTCGGGCTCTGTGCTGCCTGCTAAGAGCCTGGAGCCTGCTTCGGATTCTGTGTCTTCCTCTCTCTCTGCCCCTCCCCCACTTGCACTCCATCTCTCTCTCTCTCAAAAATGAATAAACATTAAAAAATTTGTTTAAGTTGGCCCTTAAATGCATCTGGTTTGGGAACTCAGAATATGACTCTTTGATGTTATCTTCTCATACTACAGTTTGCTTTTACTCATTTTAATATGTTTATTTTTGAGGAGGGGGAAGGGCAGAGAGAGAGGGAGAGACAGACAATCCCAAGCAGGCTCAGTGCTGACAGTGCAGAGCCTGATGCAGGGCTCAAATCCACAAACCGTGAGATAGTGATCTGAGCTGAAGTCGGACGCTTAACTGACTGAGCCACCCAGGTGCCCCGACAGTTTCTTTTAAAATTGGGATCCTTGAAGTCCCTGTGCCATAGTGGCCATGAGAATCAGTGAGGACATTCAGTTAAAGCAATGAGCAAATGGCCCAGTTCCCAGCATCCGGCGAATAAACGGGAACTAACGGTGACGGTGCTAGTGACATTATGGTCTCATTCGATCCTTACAGCCAGCCTCTGAGAAGGTGAAACTCAGAGGCGAAGGAACTTGTCCAAGGCTATGCAGGTTCCCGCCTAGGCACCCGGAGCTCCATCCCATGGGGGACCCTGTGACGCAGGTGGAGAATGCACCATGCTGGGGTGGGGGAACTCGCACAGCCCGCACAGCCGGGGTGTGGCCTGAGGCAGAGGTAGGAAGCCCTCCAGGGAGACAGGCATTTGCCTGCAGCGCCTTCCAGGCTGGGCTCAAAGATACAAGAGGAATCACACAGCACCTATAATAGGTGCTCAATAAACACAGATCAGGATAAGTGAACGTGTGGCATCCACCCCCCTCCCCTCTTTACAACCTCTCACTTCCCGCTGCCAGCAGTGAGGGGAGATTGCGAGCAGCTCCCTGCTAGGGTGAGTCAGATTTCATTACCATCGAGCAGCGCATCTTTTATCCACCCGTGTTTCTGCTTCTTCTACTGAAATTCTACCCTCCAACTTCCGGTGTATCATTCGGGACAGCAATTCCTGCATGTGACACAGGGACAAGGGATATAGTTCACTTGGTACATAAACCCCCCTTACTGCCAATCCCCAGAGAGGTGTGGAGTTCATTCAACAGAAGTGACTTCATGATGTTGGGACGTGTACCCTGTTAGAAAGGATATTATGAACTCTTGAGTCATCTGCAGCTGGCTACGGCCTGGACAATGTCTTTTTTTTCCCATAACATCATAGCAAACACTCTGCCTATTTACTGATGTGACTCTTTCCTGGTCTGTGGAAGTTGTAACTTAGAAAATCACGGAGTTAGAGAAAATAGCCTGAATATGTATTATTTATGTCAATCTTCACCTTATCTATTAGAAGCCACATCTGTCCAGTCCCACTTGAAATTCCCTCTCTTCCAAGGCGCTCTTCCACAGCCACCGTGAACTCTCACATCATGTAATGGCAGCGCCAGTGACCCGTGTGCACCAGACCCATCCCCGCCACGTTGGCTACCTCACTCAATCTTCACCCTAATCCTGCAAGGAACTGAGATTGTCTGCATTTTACAGATAAGAAAACGGAGGCTCACAGAACTTAGGTAAAATGTGGTCACACGGCTACTTGGTGGTGGCAGATTCAGGATTCGAACCTGGAATAGCCTGACTTCACCAGCTCAGGGTTTTCCTCACTACAGTACGAACTAGACTGACTATATCCCATTATTAGGTCCTGAATGTTTCAAATAGGTAAGTCCAACCTCCTTTCCTCCAGCGATTGTTGAATGGTGAACGGGTGAGTGCTGGGGCCGTCTTGAGTTGGCCGTGGGGATTCCGTACAATTACTACATCTCAGTTTCCATATCCACTAGCAAGCAACAAGTCCCACCTCCCCGGCTGCTCCCAGGAGCTGTGAGTCAGGCCCCTGGGGCCTCTCTGCCCAGGTGACTCTGGACTCTGCAGGTTCTCCTCATCCATCTTCCCAGTGCCCGCCAGCAAGTGGTTAGGGTGGGCCGTTCCTAGTGACTCCCTCTGCCCAGGATAATCCAATCAAGTACGATATCGAAGGAAGCAGACGGGACTCTGGAAGCCCCCCAGGAAAGCCAAGAAAGACCGAGCTGCTGACACCACTGGACCTGAGCCTGGGTCCCCTCCCCCGCCTCACTCGCTGGCTAAAACAACAATCGAAGATGGTTTGGGTCTCTCCTCTCCAAAGAAGGACCCACGATCCAAAAGACTAGATAGAGGGGCGCCTGGGTGGCTCTGCCAGTTAAGCGACCAACTTCAGCTCAGGTCATGATCTCACGGTTTGTGGGTTTGAGCCCTGCATCGGGCTCTGTGCTGACAGCTCAGACCTTGGAGGTGGCTTTGGATTCTGTGTCTCCCTCTCTCTCTGCCCTTCCCCTGCGCACATTCTGTCTCTTAAAAATAAACATTAAAAAAATTAAAAAAAAAAAAAAAAGGAATCACTGTCTTGTTGGATTATAAATTCAGGATGGCTGTGACCAGGGAACGTACATCCTATGCCCTGAGCATCCGCACAGGACAGGGAGGAGGCACAGTCGGGGTTGGCTGAGCTCATGATCCCGTGGGGGCGGGGGGGACAGGGACAGAAACAAGAGAGGCTACGAATGCTCCGAGGCAGTCTCACAATGTCACAGGACCTGCCTCACACATGTATTAGGTGCCTACTACATACTATTTCCAGTTGGCCAGAGCCTCCTGTAATAACACTCACCCACTGGAGAAATGCATCCATCTACTCATCTCTCCGTTTATTGAATAACCAGATATTATGCTAAATGCCAAGGAGGTAATGACGGTTAGCAAAATAGCCAAAGTCTCTACTCAGAGCCCCTGTTTAAGAGAAGGAGACGTTAATCAAATAACCCCATGGGTCATGAGAGGAAGGCAAAGCGCTGGGCGCCATGGGGGCCTGCCCCCCGCAGTCAGTGAATAACAACCCTCACCAGTTAAAGAGTTGCATCCTGAAAACTCTGTCAATCGTAAGATAAATGAACAGCAGACACACAGCTCCGGCAAGCCCAGGGGAGAACCACCAAGTCCCCGGAAGCCAGGGGCTGGGCGGCCAGCTAGGCTCACTCTCTTGTCACATGGCCCACTCCTCACCCCAGCAAGAGCAGGCTGGCCTCAGCCTGTGCCTGAACAAAATGACAAGTTTCCTTCAGGGTCCCCGGGGAAGAACAGCAAGTGTGAAATGTGGGGATGTGGGGTTCTGTCGGCCATCGAGGTCCTTCCCAACAGCTGGGTGGTTACTGTGAAGGAGCACGTGGAGCACGGAGACGCCTGGATGGCTGCGCCGCTCCCCGTGCGCTGGGCAGAAGGGTGCCGTGGGCAGCCCGGTGCTGCGGGACCTCAAGCCTCTGGAGCAGGAAGACTTCTGTTCCAAGTCTGGTGCTCGCGACTAATTGCTGTGACTTGGGACAGTAAACATCACTTCTTTTTTAAGTTTATTTCTATTTATTTTGAGATGGAGAGAGAGAACCAGCAGTGAAGGGGCAGGGAGGGAGGAGAAGAGAGGGGGAGAGAGAGAGAGAGAGAAAGAGAGAGAGATAGAGAGAGAGAAAGAGAGAGAGAGAGAGAGAGAGGAACCGAAGGAGGCTCCGTGCTGACAGCAGACACAGGGTTCGAACTTGTGAACCCTGAGATTATGACCTGAGCCAAAGTTGGATGCTTAACAGACTTGAGCCACCCAGGCACCCCCACAAACGTCACTTCTGCCAGCTTGCGTCTTCTGGAAAATGGGGGTGGCAGCAGACTCTCATGTGCCCACACACAACAAGCAGTCGACACTCACAAGTCCATTAAAGGCCAAGGGCATTCTACTATAAGCAACACCTGAGCCTTTCTGCCCATCGGCTTGCTCTCAGGCCCCAAGGGGCAGGCAGAAGTCCCAGGAACTAACACTGGCGGGGGTGGCCCTCGGACAAGGACCTGAGAAGCGCCAGCACAGAGAAGATGGGGATGGACGAGTGCCACCACCATGACCACCTGCAACTAGAAAGGGCGCCCAGGGCCCAGAGTCCTGACTCAGCAAGGCCAGCACCATCACACTGTTGTCCCCTGTCCACAGTCAAGGCCCGAGAGTCACCTTCCAGGGCCAGCGCCTCAGGGTCCCAGCCTCGCCCCTGCAGGAGGACTGGAAATTTGCATGGAAAGGTATTCACCCCTCCACCTTGCCCCAGCGGGGGGGGCACTGTTAAGTGCTCACTGGGTACCGCGCAGACCCTGTGTGGGCACCAGACCCTCTGCCACCTCCAGTCACGCAGAATCTCCCCGCAGCCCCGAACAGTGAGAAGCCCAGCTGTCACTGTGTCCCCGGCTCACAGCGCAGGCAACGGATCATGCAGGAACGGAACCAATGACACAGCTAACATACACCGCGGTTTCCTACGTGCATCGGACACCACACAGGCGGTGACTTCCTTCACCTTCACAGCACCCCCAGGAGACAGGTTTTCTCACTGCTCCATTCTACGGGGACGGAAACCGAGGCTAATACGGGAGGAGCACTTGCTAGAATTTCAACAGCCCGTAAAGGAAATCTAGATCCGCCTGATTCCACAAGATTCTTCTTTCCCTTAAATCTCACTTGCCCTTCAGAGCAGCGGCGGCCTTGGGAGACAGGTCTCCACCATGTGGGTTTCTCCCCCCACATGGGGACTAAAACAAGACCCATGACAAGCTGGGAAGAGCAGCCTCCCTGCGCAAGTGCGAGCACACTCCTGACTCCCCGAGGGAGTCCTCTCGGCATCAACCCCCCACAACCCGACTCAGCAACACTCCTTGTGATCACCTTATTCCTTCCACCCCTGTCACCCGTCCTTTCCACTTGCTCCTAGTTCCAAAACACGTGTCTTACCGTCAACACAATTTAACGCGGCAGAGTTGTCTCCTCCAAGCCCGAGATGATGTCAAGAGCGCATGTCACAACCGAAGGCATCTCAGAATCAAAGGAGAGGGAGTCTATCTAAGACATGTTGAGATGCCATCTAGCGAAAAGCCCAGAACAGTCCTTGGAAGGCGGTCAATCTGAGAAACGAGCGGCCTGTATAATCTCCAAGGAATCCGTCAAGGTGCACCTGCCCCTGCATGAGGTCCTGTCTCACAGCCTCCCATCTACGTGTGGCTCGGGCTCCATGCATATCGGCACGTCGACTGGGAAAGGAAGTGAATTCCTCACTTGTCAGTGCACAGGTAACACGATCCAATGGCTGCCCACTATACTGTAGAAGTGTGAGATAAACATTTGACTCTACCTTCCATTCTGCCATTCACTCCTGCAACAGTTCAACTCACAGCATCACGTGCCAACCCAAGCTGGGCCCCCTCCGCCCGTGGAAGGCAGGAAAGTCCATCAACAGCTGTTACTACCTGCAAAAACGGACGTGCATGCAAAGCACAGAGTGGCTGCGGGGCAGGGGGAGGTGACAGCAGCATCAGGTTCTGAGGGATGAAACGAGGAACCGGACAGGGAGGAAAAAAAAACAGAAGAAGGACTTCTTTTTTGTTTGTTTGTTTTAATATTTATTTTTGAGAGAGAGAGGAAGAGACAGAGTGCAAGCAGGGGAGGGGCAGAGAGAGAGAGACACAGAATCAGAAGCAGGCTCCAGGCTCCAAGCTGTTAGCGCAGAGCCCGACGCAGTGCTCGAACTCATGCACCACAAGATCATACGTCAGCCGAAGCGGGATGCTTACCCGACTGAGCCCCCAGGGGCCCCCAGGAACAGAGACTTCTAAGTGCACGGAGCGGCAAGTTCCACGCCACAGCCCAAGACACAACTTCCCTTGGACAAATGTTTGCTGACCACCCTGATGCATCGAAGGCACAGCACTGACACTTGTCACAACGGGTGACTGCTGAGCCCGTGCTCCCTGGCGCTCTGTGCACGCGTGAGGAGGCCCCGGCCAGCGTGTCTGAATTACTGCAGCGCCAGCCAGGCGGCCTCCCCCTGGAGGTCCTCAGCGCTCCTCCCCCTAAATACGGCTTGTGTTCTGGGGGTCTAGACAAGTCATTCCACCCTGGGCTTCCACCTCCTTGTCCATGCACATGGGACAGTTAGCCGCTCACTCTTGGGGCTGTTGTACAATTCTGGGCACATAGTAGATGCTTAGTGCAGTGGGAGGTCCATGATGCGAGGGACCTTGTCCACCAGAAAATCCGCCTGTCCCAAAGGACTGGATATGCAGATTTTTAAAATATTTAATTGCGGCTTAGAAAAAAATAAAATAAAACAAGGGGCACTGGGTGGCTCAGTCAGTTAAGCATCCAGCTTCCGCTCAAGTCATGATCCCACGGTTCTCTGTGGGTTCGAGCCCTGCGTCAGACTCTGTGCTGACAGCTAGCTCTGAGCCTGGAGCCTGCTTTGGGTTCTGTGTCTCCCTCTCTCTGACCCTCCCCTGCCCGTGCTGCCTCTCTCTGTCTCTCAAAAATAGATAAAAATCATTTAAAAAATTAATTAAAAAAACAACACATAACAAGGGCCCCTGGGTGGCTCAGCTGGTTAAGCGTCCAGCATCGGCTCAGGTCATAATCTCATGGTTCGTGAGTTCAAGCCCAGTGTTGGGCTCTGCTGTCAGAAGAGAGCCTGCTTCGGGTTCTCTCTCTCTCTCTCTCTCTCTCTCTCTCTCTCTCTCTCTCTCTCTCTCTCTCTCCTTTCCTTCCAGCCTCCCTCTTTCTCTCTCTGCTCCTCCCCCGCTCAGGCCCTAGCTCTCAAAAATAAACAAACATTAAAAAAAACTACATTAACATAGAGTTGACCACTTTAACCACTTTTAACTGTACAATTCAGCTGTGTTAAGCATATCCACTTAATCACTGTTCTTCAACAGATCTCCAGGAATTTTTCATCTTGCAAAACTGAAACTCTATACGCATTCGGCAACAATTCCTATCTCCTTCCCCTAGCCCCTGGCAGCCGCCATTCCACTTCCTGTCTCCAGGAGTTTGGCCACTTGAGATGCCTCATATGAGCAGAATCTACCAGCATTATTCTGTCTGCAACTGGCTTATCTCACTTAGCATATCGTCCTCCAGGTTCGTCCACGGGGTAGCAGGTGTCCGAACTTCCTTCCTTTTTAAGGCTGGCTGATGTTCTGTGGTGTGGGTGCCACATTTTGTTCGTCTGCTCCTCCACTGATTAAAATTTGGGTGGCCCCCACCTCTTGGCTATTTAGAATAGTAAGTATGGGTGTGCAAATATCTCTTTGAGATCCTGCTTTTAATTCTTTTGGATATATGCCTGGACTTGGTGGATCATAGAGTCGTTCCATTTCTAATCTCTGAAGAACCAGCATGCTGTTTTCCAGAGAGGTTGTACCATTGTATGATGCCACCAACAAGTGCACAAGGGTTCCAATTTCTAGCCCTCAAGGACAAATGAATGATGTGTCTGGTAAATGAATAATGGCCATAGCGTAATAACACAATTAATACTTCTTGATGGGCTGACACTTTCTCTCTAGTGACTTACAGTCTCCACAAGTTCACCCAAGAATAGAAAATGTGAACAAAATGCCCCACTCACAGAAGCAAGAACATACTTAAAACCTTCGCCTATGTACAGAGGCTAACTGCTCCATGACCACACTCAGTACTAGAAGTTTCCCCCAGGACAGCGACCACGACTTACCTTCCTCTAAATCTTTGGTCTTGATCTGTAAGGCCCTCCTGGCTAAGGGGCTTGAAGAGCAGCAAGCACACAGCACTATTTGCTGAATGGTTACAGAGGGGTGGGTTCAATCAAGGAAGGCTTCCTGGAAGAAGATGGCTTTGAAGGATGGCGAGGACAATCTGGCAGAGCAAAGGAGGCGCAGGTGTGGCTATAGAGAGGGACCTGACTCATTAGTTTCATCTCATTCCTGAAGGCAGAGGCAGTTTGTTGTAAGCCTGAACACAATAACAGAATCACCTGACTGATAAAAACAGTCATGTGACATGGTGATGTGGCATGCTTTGCAGGTGCTCCGTAAACACCGACTGACCGATGTCCAGAATGAGATCAAAACAAACAAAGGAGAGCACCTGGGTGGCCTTCAGCTCAGGGCATGATCTCATGGTTCGTGAGTTCGAGCCCCGCATTTGGCTCACAGCCGTCAGGGCAGAGCCTGCTTCAGATTCCCTGCCCCCTTCCTCTCTGCCCCTCCCCTGCTCATGCTCTCCCTAAAATAAACTTAAAACAACAACAAGGAAACATCAGAAGGACTTCTGTATGAGTGGCCAAAAAGGGCAACAGGAGATGGCGGATGGGGGGTGGGGGAGGGTTCCTTTTACACGCTAACAGTCATGTGACCTAGACTCAGCCTCTCCCCCCCCTTCCCCCGCCACCTCTGGTCAACAGGAAGCCTTAGAAGAAACCACCTGTCAGCCCCAGCCTCGTGACCAGTGCTGGCGCAATCCCAGGCCTCAGACTTCTATCTGGAATTCCACCTTACTTCTTAGGAATGTTACTGCCTGTACATCTAGAAGGATCAGCCAGAGTCTATACAACTTCTTTTCAAAAGTAAGAGTCCCCAGAGTCGAGGCTCCTTCCTTCTAATGAGGATTTACATGGCTTCCGTTTCACAGCTGCTTGTCTCCAAGGTGCAGGGGGCACCCCTGGGTGGGGCGCGAAGCCCGGAGGCTGCTGACCCACCGCGGGCTGGCAGCCACTCCCTCGTCCCTCAGCGTTGCTGGAGACCCCGAATTCAAGATGCCCCTCAGACTGCGAGGGCCTGGAAAGTCACCGGCAGGCACCACAGAGCAGTAAGCAAAGGAACCACACACCCTGTCCCTATTCTTCTCTTCCCGAGACCTTGGGGAAACTGGAAGACCCCATGCCTAGCGGAGTGTCTGCCTCAGAAGAGGTTTGTCGAGGGGCGCCCGGGTGGCTCAGTCGGTTAAATGTCTGACTTCGGCTCAGGTCATGATCTCATGCCCTGTGGGTTCGAGCCCCGCATCAGGCTCTGTGCTGACAGCTCAGGGCCTGGAGCCTGTCTTCGGATTCTGTATCTCCCTCTCTCTCTTCCCCTCCCCCATTTGTGCTCACGTGCGCTCTCTCTCTCAAAACCAAATGTTAAAAAAGTTCTTTAAATAAAGAAAATGCTTATCAAATAAATGAATTAATAACACCCTAAACATCACCCTCACACCAAGACTTTTCCAGGCTCGCTTTCATTTCCTGTCACAGCCCAGTCACCAACCAGTCGCCACCAGCTTAACAGTGTCCCCTCAACAGGGTCCCCTCAAGCCTCTCGCTTTGCAACGGTCTCAAACGTAGGTTATTTATCCTGAGCATCCTCTCCTGGGGCCTGGCATCCTCTCCTGGGGCCTGGTGTGAACCAAACTCTCTTAGGAATCAAGGCTTCCCACCTTCCCCAACCCGATTTTCTCTGGACGACAGAGAACCACAAGTAAGCAGTCTGAGGTAGGAATGTCAGTGCCCGGAAATGGCGGGAGGTTTGGCCTCAGCTCCCCATCATGGAGACAGAACCATCTAACAGAAGTGCAGGGGCTCCTCAAAGCCTCAGGTGCCACCACTCCCCAGTTCCCTAACTGCTCGGTGGTGCTTCCTGGGAGCCTGGGAGACACAGAGGGAAGAGCAGAGACTGGCCACTCTGGCATAAGGGCGACCTGCGTTGACCCCAGGCCCCTTCCCCCTTGTTTCAAACATGTTAATAGCCTTTTTCATTTTTGAGAGAGAGTGGGAGTGGGGGAGGTGCAGAGAGAGAGAGAGAGAGAGAGACGGAGGATCTGAAGCAGGTTCCAGGCTCCAAGCCGTCGACAAAGAGCCTGACATGGGGCTTGAACTCACGAACTGTGAGATCATGACCTGAGCCGAAGTTGGATGCTCAACGGACTGAGCCACCCAGAGGTCCATCCAGAGGCCCTCACAAAGGACTTCGTGTGCTGGGTCAGGACTTTCTAGCGTGAGCCTGTTTCCTCTGCGGATGCAGTTTTCTCGGCTCGTGTGACAGAAGAGATTTGAGTGGAACTACCGGTCCCCCATCGCGGCCCTGAGCTGTCATGGAAAGGAGTCCCCTGAATCGTGCAAGCCCGCAGGGCCCACGCTGGCCACAGCCACAGCTAGGCTTATTCACGAGAGACAGAAAGCCCAACAAGTGCTGGCTGAAGGAGAAAACTGGAGGGGGACAGGGGAGCTGACAAAACTGAGGGGTCCAGGCTCAGACGTAACCTGGAAGTGGCTGGATCCAAGGGCTGGAACGATGTGGTCAAGGAAGGTTCCTTCCCATCTGCTGGCTCTGCATTCTGACAGGGAGTTGGGGGTGGTCTGCAGGCTTGCCCTCGGGGGGCCACTGGCCTTCACGCTTAAGTCCAGCCACAGCACAGCCATCCCCGTGGAGGACCCGCCCCCCCCCCCGGTTCTAATGACAGTCCCCTGCTGCCTCTGACTCCTTCAACAGACCCCTGTGGCCGGCGGCTGGAGCATTCGACTGGCTGGGGGCTGCTCACGTGCCCAGAGGGTTCAGGAGTTGGGTCAGATCCACAGACCCACAGCCTAAGTGGAGGAAGGCACTTCAAAGGAAAGCATGGGCGGGGGGAGGAAGGGGCAGGAGAAGGAAAGGGAAACATGGCGGGGGGGGGGCGGGGGAGAGGGAGGAACGGAAGGAAGGAACAAGGAAGAGGGGAGGCGGAAGGGGGAAAACCTGGGGTAAGCTGCTACAGGCGATTTTTATCATTAGGGAATAAAGTAGCAAAGGACTCCAACTTTAAATAAAACAGAGAACGAAAGCAGACTAGCTCTTTACGTCTTTTTTCCCCCGGTAACAACTTTATCAAGATGTAATTTATACACCATACATTTCACCCATGTAAAGTGTGCAATTCAATGGTTTTAATATAATTCACAGAGTGGTGCGGCCGTCACCACGATCCATCGTAGAACTTCTCTGTCGCCCAAAAAAGAAGCCCCACGTCCACGACCAGTCACCACCCATTCCGCCCTCGGCCGCTCCCGGCAGAAAACCTGAGGGCTTGTGTCTCCATAGATCTGCCTGTTCTTGGGATTTCATAATCGCATAATAGCTGGGTTTTTTTTTTAAGTTTATTTACTTATTTTGAGAGACAGAATGTGTGAGCAGGGAACGGCCAGAGAGAGAGAGAGAAAGAATCCCAAGCAGGCTCCATGCTGTCAACACATAGCCCCACACGGGGATTGAACCCACAAACCGTGAGATCATGACCTGAGCTGAAATCAAGAGTCGGACATTTAACCAACTAAACCACCCAGGCGTCCCTAGGCGGGTTTTTTTTAAATTCTGCCTTTTGTGGCAAAATCTGCAAAAAGGCCCCATTTTCCGAACTTCTAGTTGAACTTGGGCCTCTGCCTCTGATGGTCAGGTCTTGCTCCTTGGAATGGTTATTACGGAGGGGGGCTCTGGGAGGAGGGCTCCAGGAGGGACGCGGGGGGCTGGAGCCCCTCCCAGGGGGCCTGAGAACACTAGCACCTGCTCGAGAAGGCTCACTGCCTGGCACCACCAACCGCCATCCGGTGCCTTGGTTTGCACCTCTGGCGTGGTTAGTGGCAAAGTGGACAGAGCGAGGGCTTCAGTCAGTCACGTTCCAAGGAATTCCCCAGGATGGGGCCAGAGGGTTCCTACCTGAACCTTCCTCCTTCCTGAATTCATCTGGGATTCCCCTCCTCTCCAGAAGCACATGTTCCCGCACGTGTGGGCCCAACTGCTTCAAAGCCATCCCGGCAAATAGCTAGTTGTCAGTTTGGAGGGGAAGGCCAGGGCGAAGGGGGGGCTCACACACCAAGAAGATCAGACCCGAAGAGCACCAGGACGTGGAAGCTGGGGCTCCTGGAACAGAGCCCGATGCTGGATCCTCCTTCACCAGGTGCCCCTCACATTCCACTCTCCCCCGATTCTGTGCCCCAGTGGACTTCTAGGGACTAATGGAGGGGTCCGGTACCCCTCTGGGTGCAGGATGCCCCAGCTGGAGACCAGAGCGGGGGAGGGTCAGACTCGAGTGCCATCCCTCTCAGCCCACAGCCGCCCTGGCCGTCACTGTGAACTGGCCGGCACCCTCACCCCAGGTCTCAGCTCTGAACAGACCCCACTCCATTGCCCTCACTGTCTCCCGTCTCCAGTTACAGTTCTCTCTCCACCTGCCAAGCCAGGCGTGCCACAGGAGTCCCAAGGCCACCTGCCCTGGGCCCTACACTACCCCTGGAGCCTCCCTACACCTGCTCACGCCTTCTTTTCTTAAGTTTATTTGAGAGAGAGAGAGAGAGAGAGAGAGAGAGAGAGAGAGAGAGAGAGGGAGAGAATTTCAAACCGGCTCCACTCTGTCAGCACGGAGCCTGACATGGGGCTGGAACTCACGAACCTTGAGATCATGACCTGAGCCTAAATCAAGAGTTGGATGCTTAACCAACTGAGCCGCCCAGGTGTCCCGCCTGCTCACGCCTTCTTCAAGGTCCCTGTATGTGGCCCACAAGCATAGGAACCGATACTCAAGAGCATTAGTCACTAGGGAAATGTGAACTGAAACCGCATTAATATGCCATTGCTACCCACTAGCTCAGCCATAGTAACAAGCAAACACAAAACATAAATACCGAGTCTTGGAGAGGAGGTAGAGGAATCAGAATCCTCACTCACTGCCAGCAGGGATGTAAAATGAGGCGGCCACTTGGAGAAGTTTGGCAGGTCCTCAAAAAGTTAAACCTCACATTACCAGGTGACTCATCAATTCCATCTCTAGAGACATGCCCCAAAGAATTAACAAGAGGTTTTCATACAAATACGTGTACATGAAGGTTCAGAGCGGCACCACTGACAATAGCCAGCGGTGGGAACCCAAATGTCTGTCAATGGATGAATGCGTCAACGACTATGACCTAGCCACACAGTGAACTCTTTAGCCATAACAAGGAATGAAGGACTCATATATGCTGCTACGTGAATGAACTTCAAAAGCATCACGCTAAGCGTAAGAAGTCAGACACAGAAGGATACCTACTAAATGCGACATCCCAAACAGCTAATTCCACAGAGACAGAAAACACAGAGATATGCATTCTGGACTTTCACGTAAGTGAAAATCAAAGCAAAACAGCTCTTCTATCTGAGCCGTTCCCCATCATGGGGACTATTTGTTACTGCTACTGGGAACACTGTATTACCAATACACCATCCCAGTCTCCTGGGTGTGAAATAAATATCTATTGAATTGAACTGTTCAAGGTTTCATTGATTGATCAGAAAAAAATCTTCAACTGAACACTTTCTCTGAGCCAGATCCTACACTAGATCCTGTAGGTGCCAAATACAGTAACAGTATCTGCTCTCAGGAAGCCACAAAATAGTAAGGGAGACAGGTGTAAACAAAACCAGTATTAAAATGTGTCAGATGCCTTGACAAAAGTCTGTGCAGACAAGGAGCTGATCAGTTCTACTGGGAATCAGGCTGGTCGAGAATGGCTTCCTGGAAGGGGAGACACTCAGGTTCAGGAGAAAGGGCTCATGGAGCAGACCAATGTCAAGGGTATTCAAAGCAGAGGGACCCACCTGACCAAAGGTGTGGGGGCTCGAAACAGGGAGGGAGTGTGAAGGGAGAAAGCTGCAGGGTAGAGGAGGGACGAAAGGGGGGAAGGAAGAGGAGGAAGGGGAGGAGGCGTGGAGGGAGAGGAGAGGGAAGTAGCTGAGGAGGAGGAGGAGGAGGACGAACCAGAAGTGTGAAAAATGACACTGAAGGAGCATGGAGTTGCAAGGTCACAGACGTCCTTACAGGAGTTCAGGGGTGCACAACTCTATGACCTCACACACAGTTAGTAGGATCAGCACTAGCACTTAACAGAGGACGCCTGGCTTCCTAACTCCTGGATCCAGAGGCAGGTTCTGAGGATTGATAATGTGGTATTGCCTGCTCCTGCCTGCCCGCCTTCTCACCTACCTTGAGCTTCTCTGTCCACCCCCCTCAGTTCCCTCCGCTAAGCCTCACTCCACTCTGCTTACAAATCTAGATGCTTCCCATGCTCCTCTTCCTTCCTCCTTCCCCCAGAACTCTCTCCTGAAGACCGAGAGCTCGCTGAGGTCGGTCCTGTGCCCCTCAGTGCTCAGGGCACATCCTGGTTTACTGCCGTACAGGGACTCGAGCCAGGGAAAGGGCCAGAGGTTTGAAGGCACAGGTCCTGGGTTCAGAGCCAGCCGTCACCAGCTTACTCCGGGACCTCGGGCAGGTCAGCAGGCTGGCTAAAGCCCTGGTTTCTTTATAGCTGATTCTTCCCATTATTTTTAAAGTGTATTTATTTGGAGAGGAGGAGGAGAGGAGCGGAGGAAGAGGGAGAGTGAATCCCAAGCAGGCTCCGCACTGTCAGCATGTAGCCGGGCGAGGGCCTCGATCCCACGAACTACGTGGCCACGACCTGAGCTGACATCAAGAGTCGGCCGGCCATTTATCCGACTGAGCCACCCAGGTGCCCCTCCATTATTCTTAACAGGCGTAATAAAGGCAGAGCTGGAAATGACCTCAATGCCCATGGGCGTCACCTTCCACTCTCGCTGCTGAGGCAATGGAGGTTAAGCCCGGAGGTTAAGCAAGTAGCTTGAGGTCACGGTTGAGGGCAAAGTTAAGTCTATGTAAAAGTACATAGATTTTGTCTTAAATAAGACAAAATCACCAACAGGCTTAGGTCAGTTTGCAATAGCACTTATAGGCCATCCTCACGCCATTTTCTACTTAATTTATGACGTTCTGATTAAGAAAACATTGCACAATATCTAAAACTCAACGGTAATAAATATAGGGACCAAGAGTGGTACAGTCATCATAGGATCATAGGATTTCCTTTTCTTCACTTTGATCTCATGAGTCTGACCTCCCATTACACAGACAAGAAAACTGAGGTTTCCCAGTGAGGGAAAGCAACATGCCCAAAGATACAGACCCTACTGGAGCGAACGCTGAAATGCAACCCACGATTCTGGGTCTCAGAAACTGTGTTTCTCTATAATATCCACTCATAGCAACAAAAAAAGCTACTAGTTAGAACCAAATGAGTCAAAATATCTCTGGGACAAATACATATACTGGAATAAGGTACTGAAGTGGAAGTTGGGCTGCTGGCTTTGGTGACACATATACTAAAATTCAAGCAGTGGTTGGCCACTTTAATATATAAAGAACTGCTACAAATAAAAAAGTAAAAACAAAAATACAAGCAAAAGCTACACACAGACAACCCATAAATTAAGAAAGCCAAGGGCTAAGAGATGGCAATATGTTCAACCTCAGTCTTAAATTTTAAAAATGCAGATAAAGGGCCTCAGTTGGTTAAGAGTCCAACTTCGGCTCAGGTCATGATCTTGCAGTTTTTGAGTTCGAGTCCTGAATCAGGCTCTGTGCTGACAGCCTGGAGCCTGGAGCCTTCTTTGGATTCTCACTCTCTCCCCTGTGATTGAACTCTGTCTCTCTCTCCCTCAAAATAAATAAACATTAAAAAAATTTTTAATCCAAATAAATGGGCACCTGGGTGGCTCGTCGATTAGGTGTCTAGCTCTGGGTTTCAGCTCAGGTCTTAATCTCACAGCTTCATGGGTTTGAGTCCCACATCAGGCTCTGTGCTGGCAGCTCAGAGCCTGCATGGGATTCTGTGTCTCCCTCTCTCTCTGCCCTCCCCCACTTGTGCTGTCTCTGTCTCTCTCAAAATTAATAAAACTCTAAAAAAATGTTTAATGCAACTAAAAACAACTTTTATCTTTAGCCGATCAGCTACGCAAAGACAAAAACAATTGATAATGCTCATGGCTGACTGGGGATTCAAGAATTGTGCACTCTCTTGGGGCGCCTGGGTGGCTCAGGTGATCAGATGTCCGACTCCTGATTTTTGCCTCAGGTCATGATCTCACTGCTCATAGGTTCAAGCCCCGTGTCGGGCTCTGCACGGCCAGTGCTTGGGATCCTCTCTCTCTCCCTCTGTCTCTGTCTCTCCCCTGCTCGCTCTTGCTCGCTAACAGAAATAAACTTAAAAAAATAAAAAAGAAATATGCATTCTCAAGAAACTGCTCTAAGAAATATAAATTGGTAAACTTTCTGAAACGCAGTTTGGCAATACGTATGACACTTTAAGACATGCCTACCCTGTGACCCAGAAATTCCACCTCTAGGAATCTGTCATAAGTGAATCTGTAGACAAGCACATAAATGCAAAAATCAGAAACAACGTCAACGTCTACAAATAGTCAATTAAGTAAATTACGGTATCCCAGCGGCCATTAAAATGGTAACATAAAAATGTATTCATGTAGGGACTCTCAATATATGAAGCGAGAAAAAAAATCCAATTACGTAAGTACTTGTATAAGCTTTGTCACCGCCTCCAGAAACCACGTTGCCGCGAGTCTGTCTGCACAGTGGTCGTCTCTCGGGGGCTAGAGGTCACATCTCCCTCTCTACTCTTTCCTGTTCTTTCTGGATTTTGTTCTGAGTACATATTATATTTCTATTTGGTGGGGGAGGGGTGCAGAAATGTGTATAAAGTGGATTAGTGACTGCCTGTGGCTGGGGGGAAGGGTCGGGGGAAATGGTGATTGACTACCAATGGGGAGTACAGAGGCAGTGATGAAAATGTCCTGTGAAGGTTGTACAACTCTGGGGCTGTACTGAATAAAAATCACTGAACTCTGCACCGTGAGTGGGTGAATTACACGGTATATGAGTTATACCTCAGAAAAGGCGTTACAGAAATATAATTTAAAAATTAACTTAAAAAGTGTAAAAGCCTTGAGGCTATGAAACCGAACCTAACAGTGAGCTGAGCTGGGATGTGGGAGCAGGTGCTCCAACCTCTCACCCAGGACTGTAACCGTCCGTTCTCTGGTCTACACCGACTGAACTGGGCCAACACCAATGTCTGGACACACTTCTCAGTCGTCTGGGTCTCCCAGCCCACTAGGGCATTGCCTTGTTGGCCACAAGCACCCAGTCTCCAGACGCGGGCCCCCACACATCTGGCCGTGTAGACAAGCCCTGGAGACCACACTGACGGCCCTTCAGCACGCCCGCTCAGACAGCAGGCCTCCCCCGCTCTTCCCTTCAGAAGGCCCACTCAGGGCTTTTGAACAATTTGATCCTCCCGGAGACACCCTGGGATCAGAACCCACCCAGGCTGCCCCACTCTGCTCTCAGCAGGTGATGAAAGGGACTCACAGAGCCCTTCCGGAGAACCCACTGGGTGCCGGGCGCTCAGCTGCGCATCACTCTTACAAGAGCGGACAAAACACACTGGCCTGGAGCTCAGAGCCCAGCGGAGAGAAGGGACAATGACAGATCAGTGTGACAGATGTTTTGATAAGGTAAGCGCAGGGGGATACTGGGAGCACCAGGATTCCAAATCCTATCTTAGGAATCAGGAATGACAGGTCCGTTATCTACATCAATGAACACTAAAGATGGCTACCATTTACATCGGGCACTGGGCTGGGCGCTGGGGACACCCGGGACAGGGGATGCGCTACTGTCCTTATGGAGCTCGCACTAAGTAGTGGGCCTGGGGCACAGGACCTCCGAGTCCTCCTATCCTCCCCCGGATGGCTGGCAGAGAACCGACAGAGCTCGGTGATGGCCCGCAGGAGGGGAGGGGTGGGGATCCAGGGTGGGGGGCCCATAAATCCAGAGCTGTGCGCGCCCTAGCACTTCTGCTGCCTCCAGCTGGTCCCGGCCACCTTCACCTTTTTCCTACGTTATTCTAACAGGCCCCTGACTACCTCTCTTTCCCCTTCCAACCCATTCTCCAGAACAACAGACAGCAGGACCCTGGGGAAAAGTAAACTCAAGGTCTCACCAGTCCTCTGCTCAAAACCTTCTAAGAGCTTCCTTCTTCACTTAGTGTGAAAGCACGAGTCCCCAGAATGCCCCACAGGCCTTCCATCACCTTCTTCCCACACCCACAGGGCCCTCTTCACTCACTCCACACACGCCTCCTTGAGGTTCCTGGAACGTGGTCCCGCATGCAACTACCCCCGTCCCTTTGCACTGGCCATGCCCTCTGTCTCGGACACTTTTTACCCCAGACTGCCACATGCTCACTCCCTCAGCTCCTCTGGGGCTTTGTTCAAATGCCACCCTCTCAGGGAGAGCCTCCCTGAACATTCCATTTGGCGGTGCGCACCCCCTCAGTACTCCCCGGCCTCCTTCCCAGTGAGCTTTTCCCCATAAGCACTTTCTACCATCTTATATCCGTACGCACAATGTCTGTCTGTCGTCTGTCTCCCGGGTGGGACATTCGCTCCGTGAGGACAGCGATTGTGCTCTGGTGCGCTCACTGCTGTTGCCCAGCCCCTAGGGGTGTGCAGTGGAAACTACAGCAAGTGAGTGCAGAATAAACACCACAGTCCTGGAGAGCGATGGGGATCCAAGTGTCGTCCCACCAACAAGCACTAACACGGCCTTCCCGGGGCCCCAGCGCCTCAGCCCTCCCTCCAAGGAGCCAGCACCCCTCCTCTCTGACAGTGAGTTTGTTCCCACAAAGTGCAGGCCCTTCCAGAGGTCAAGTCTCTCTTTCCTCCTCTGATTCTTGGGCTTCATAAGCAGCATGAAGCCTGTTCCCAGAGTTCCGCGTATAAACAAGGTCAAATGGAGAAGAACCACCTTTTAGTATTCAAGGCCTCCCACAAACTTGTCCTATATGACTTCATTTTAAGTTGTTTTGGGTTTTTTTGTTGTCTTTTTTCTTTTTTTGAGAGAGAGAGATTGAGAGAAAACACGAGCATGAGCAGAGGAGGGGCAGAGAGAGGGAGAGAGACCCCAGGCAGGTTCCACGTGTCCGTGCAGAGCCCGATGCAGGCCTCGAACTCACAAACCGTGAGATCATGACCTGAGCTGAAATCAGGAGCCAGGTGCTTAACTGACTGAGCCATCCAGGCGCCCCTATATGATCTCATTTTAATCTCCACTCTGCAATGGACATCAGCAACACAAGCAAAAGGGTGGGGAAACTGAGGCTCAGAGGAAGTAAGCTGCCCAAGGTCTCCAAGCAAAGGCAGAGCAGGGATGCTCCCCCAGGATGATCTCCAGCCCAAGGGCTCACTCTCCATCACAACTGTCCCTACGACCCAGAAGAACTCAGGCCGGTGGTCCTTCCTCCAGCCTTTAACCACGGCGTTGCTTCCCTCCCACGTGGATCCCTTCTCCGTGCACCATGCAGGGAGCCCGACACCCAGGGCAGAGATGACAGAGGTACAGGTGACCCCACCGGAGGGGTATTTCTAAAGCGCAGAGCCATGCATGTCACCCTCCTGGGGAAGATTAGGGCCACCCTCCTTCCCAATCTCGTCCCCGCTCGCTTCCACAGGCTCAAGGTGCTTCTGCTCCCCGAGTCTCTGACAGCCACCCTTTTTGCCCACCCCACACCCGGAACCTTCTCCGATCTCGGGGACACACACTGCTGTGGCCACTGCCCCGTGCGCTCCGTCCTCAGCCCGGCAGACCCCCCACCCTTGTCTGCTCCGCATGTGCCCTGCTCAATACAGCCACACGGCAGGTGGAACGTCACTGCGCTTCCTGAGAACTGACTCCCTGGCATCCCTCTCGGCCTCCAACCTCCCGCTCCCAGTGTGACAAGTGCCGTTTGGAGGCTCAACTAGACCACACGAGCAGAAGCTGTGTTCAGGCCAGCGTTGGCCACAAACTGTCTACCACCACCTGCCACCATCGGCCGGAGCAGGCTCAGGTTTCCAGGGCCGCCCCTGACATACCGACAACGAGGTGCCTTAAAACAACAGAATCTCCTGTCTCATGGTTCTGGACACCAGGAGTCTGTCATCAGGGGTGGCAGCAGGACCGTGCCGTCTCTGATGCCTCCAGGGAGAAGCCTTCCCCGCCTCCTCCCAGTCCATGCAGGCTCGTGGCCGTCGAGTTCCTGGCCTGCAGGTGCACCCCTGCCGTCACATGGCAGCTGTGTCCCTCCGTCTTCGCTTGGACTTCTCTCTGTGCGTGCCTGTCTCCATGTCCCAAGTTCCCCTTTTTATAAGGACACTAGCCACGCTGGATTAGGACCCACCCTGATGACTTTAGTTTTTTACTCGGTCACTTCTAAAGAGACCTCATTTTCAAGTGAAGTCACATTCTGAAGCCCCGATGGCTAGGACTCCACATGGCCTTTTGGGGAACAGAGCTCAGTCCCTAACCATCATCATCATCAGGACGGGGCACATTCCCACTTCCAGTTAACGTGGGCAGGCCGTGTGAGGTCCCCCCACAAGCCCGTAAGATGGAAGTCTTCTTCCCTCCACTTGCCTGGTGGCAAAACTGAGGCTCTGAGAGGCTCAGAACCTGCCCAAGGTGAGCAAGATCCAGGGTCAGCCAGTAAAAGGCTGACTGAGGACCCACCGTCCGTCCAGGGTCCAAACTCTTACCCAGTCGTCCACACCACAGAAGCTTTGCCTCTGATGATGTAATTACCCTCCGCAGCCTTTGTGTCTCAGCTCCAACCCAATTCTCATCTGCGGCTGCTCGGCCCTGTGACTGCCTTCCAAGGGAAGCTTAAAGCCCCATCCCGAACTCAATTCACCCCAACCAACCCCCGAGTCCACCAGGATGGGGATACCCCACAATGTACACACGCTACGTCCATGAAGACTCTTCCCGGAAACCGTGTATCTACCAAGTCATGTGGCCCCGTTGACGCAAACTCTTGTATTGGCTGCTGACTACAATAGCTGCGTGGAGGGCCTCGCCCTTTGTCAGGATGACACGTTCCTGAGCCCTGGCAACCGGCCCCAGGAGGTGGCTCCTGGCGGCCACGGAAGGCGTGGAGCGGCCTGCGGAAAGACTCAGACTCAGGACATGGAGTCAGGAAGTCTGCACCCAAGTCGCCTTCCACATCCTCCTCCATGTGAACCGCCCCCCCGCCCACCTCGGAGGGTCAGGGCCCCGCTCCTTTTGGTCCTTACAGGACTTGAAAGGGTTTCCCAAACTTATCAAAAAAGAGGTTGTCAAAGCCTAAGCTGAAAGAGGGAAGGGATCATTCATTCAACAAACAGGAGCGAAGAGCATCTGGTCCCCTGTCAGGCGGGCACAGCGGCCTCCCTGAGATGAACAAGGCTGCAGGAGAGAGGGAAATTCGTGCCGTGCCCACGCGTGTGTGTTCAGGCAGGTCCTGTACTGTTTTCTCACTCACCCACCGCCCATTAAGGCAGCATGTGCCCCTTTCACAGGTGGACAAATACAGGCTCAGCAGGGTGAGTGGCTTGTCAAGGGCACTCGGTGAGTAAGAGCCAGGGATGACCCAGCCAGGGCTGAAAAGTCCGGGCCGCTATCTTCCTCACGTGACCGCTGGGGCTGCACCCCGACCTGGTATCACCTTGGAGGGCACTCAGGGGAGGGCAGTGGGGCTGGGAACCATCTGGCTTATTCCGGAGGGATGGCCGAGAAGCCAGGCACGAGGCAGGAACGGGGGAGGGGGGGCGGGGGCTGTGCCAGTGACACTGGGATTCAGAGTTGGGTTGGTTTGGGAGAGAAGCAAGAAAGGCGAGGAGCGACAGGCCCTAAGAGAGTCTTCTGTCTTCTCAAAGCCCAGGCCTAGGAAGCGGGGCCATCAGGGAAACTGCATCCCCGCTCTGGCTTCCTGATCCCCTAAAACAGGAACCGAGGAGCTAGAGGTGTGGGAGGAAGAGGAGGTAAGGAAGAGGGGGGCGGACTTGCTTCTTCCCCGTCCCCAGTGCAGCCTGAGCTGAGCACGTAAAGGGACGCGCAGACTGGTGGGACCGGGAGCCGGAGGAGGCTGCAGGCTTGCGACACAGACGTGACTCAGCCTCGCAAACAAGCCAGGAAGCTCACAGTCGTCAACAGCAGCCCCTTCTCCCCAGGCCCCGCACCCATCAGTGCCCAAGCCAGCCCATCCTACGGCCTACGTACCTTCCCCTCCATCTCCATCTCGTGGGCTTGCTCCCAGACCCCCTTGAGAGCACCCCAAAAGCCCTCCCTGCTTCCAGGCCTTGTCCCACATACCTAGACCATTCGATGCAACACAGAATCCTTTTTTTTTTTTGTAATGTTCATTTTTTTTGAGAGAGAGACAGATAAAGTATGATTAGGAGAGAGACAGAGAGGGAAACACAGAACCCGAAGCAGGTTCCAGGCTCCGAGCTGTCAGCACAGAGCCCGACGCGGGACTCGAACCCACAAACCACAAGAGCATGACCTGAGCCGAAGTTGGACGCTTAACCAACTGAGCCACCCCAGGCGCCCTCAGAATTCTTTCCCTAAAGGACAGCGTCACAAGACTCCCCTGCCTTAAACCTTCAAAGGCTCCTCAGTGGTCTCAGGATAAAGTCGAAGCTTCTGGATGTGGCTCCTCCCGCCTCCTCCTCCCGCCCCAGTACATCTCACCTGGAACACAAGCTTCCAGCCACACGGGGTCACGAGGCTCCCAGCACAAACTGGGCTGTCTCCACCACCCACGGCTTTGCTTCAGCGATTCCCTACACCTAGAATTTCCTTCCTCTCCTTGCGCTCTTTCCTAGCTAATCAGGCAGGATTTAATATTCGACTCAAGGATCACACCCTGTGGCAAATCTTCTCTGACCCTCCCTCCCCAAGGTGGGGTCAGGTGCCTCTGCGCAAGCACCTGATGACACCTTATTTTCCCGTGTGAGCACACAAAACACACTGGCTCACGAGCTTCTGTGCACCTCTGCCCCGGTTCACGATGCGTGACGCTAGTGTGCAACACTACAGCCGGGGGGGGGGGGGGCGACAGGTGTTAGAGGTACCCAGAGAATAAAAGAACTACAAGAAAGACTGGAAACAGCTTCTCAGAGGAGGTGCATTTGAACCATACCTTTTTTAAAAGTCCGATTTGGGGGTAGGGGGAGAAGTTACGGGAAAGGACAGTTCAGGTGGAAAATCACAGGAAGACTGTGAAGGTCTAAATGTATATGACTTGGTGGTGGACTGGAAACAAGGTGGTGGCTTATAGCACAGGGTGAGTGTGGAGGGACGGCTGGTGTAACGGAGCAAGAATCATCCAGATCTCACGTAAGGTGGCCATCCACCTGTGTATTGATACAGGTATTTTCAAGGCTGTAGGTAACAGAAAAGCCAACTCAAAATAGTCTAAAGTTAGGGTTTTTGGTATGGCTTGTTCCTTCCACCCTTCTGTTGTGACAAGCTCAACATGTTCTCCTTTGCAAGGGCCCTCGTGGTCTCAGGATGGCTGCCACAGTTCCAGGTATCACATGCCAACCCCACCATGTTCCGTAGCAGGAGAGCCTATTTCTTCCTAAATGTCTCCTTTAAAGAAGGAGCAAAATCTTTCTGTCCAATGCCCCCCCCGGACCCCAGACATTTCTCTTCATATTTCATAACGGGGATGGTCCCATGCCCATGCCTGAGCAAATCACTGCCCAGGGGGACAGGACCACAGTGACTCACCCCTGGGGCAGGGGCTGACCTCCCTAAAGCCCCTAGAAGATCAATTTCCGAAGATCAATGTTCTGTGAGCGAAACGAAGAAGGGGAAAGGGTGTTGGATAAGCAACCCTGGGCGTCTGCCCCTTCTCACCCACTCACGGCCAAGGATACCGTTAAGACAGAGCGTGAGCTGCAGATGCCACACGTCTCCACCCTTCTGCGGTTCTATTTTAGGGCCGAGGAAGTAACTGGCCTAGGAGAGGAAACTTGCAAAAGGCTTTTATGAGAAGGTCTATAAACAACACTGGAGTCGGCTTTTCTAAATCAGGAGTTCTGTGACAGCAGGATGGACAGGGCCAAGCGCGAGGACCGCATTCCAGGGAGAAACCCCAAACGACGGTTTTATTTTAATGGGGTTTTACCTTTCTCCTTGAACAAATGTTTTCCTTAGACCTCCAAAAACAAAAACAAAAACCCAGCACATTCCTACCACAAAGACTTCAGCCCAGCTTTCTTGGCCTTCAGTGCCCTTCCTGACTCTCTCCATTAACCGAAGTCCTCCCCATCTGGGAAGAGTGAGCTCAGAAGCTTCGTCTGACCACCCCCACCAGGACAGCTGTCACCCTCTCTGCACACTTGGGGCTACTCCTTTGTGACTTCTGTATGGTGTGGACAGGCGTGGTCCACAGTTATAGAAGGTTACTTTTCTTTCTCTTCTACTCAACCAGCAGAAATTCTACCCTGTGAACTCCGATTTTTCATATTTGTGTCCCAGGTGCCCCCATGGGGCACAGGATGTGCCGGGAAAGTTGTGACATGAAGACAAGGCTCTTTACGTGGAATTAGTTCATTTGTGTGCCCTCCTCTTTTGATCACACAAATAAGAATTCTTATCTCATTTGGAACCCACTCACTTCTGTTTAGAAATTTTTTATTTTTAATATTTATTATTTATTATTGAGAGGGAGAGCGAGCGAGAGCGCAAGCAGGACAGGATCAAAGAGAGACGGAGGTACAGGTTCCTAAACAGGCTCTAGGCTCCGAGCTGTCAGCACAGAGCTCGATGCAGGGCTCGAACTCACAAACCGCAAGATCATGACCTGAGCCGAACTCTGACGCTCAACCTACTGAGCCTCACAAGAGACCCTCACTCACTTCTGTTTCGTATCCATTGTGCACCAAGTGCTCAGCCACTTTCTGTATGTATGGTTTTACTTCCCACCATTCTAAAAATCCTGCATACTTTTCAAAATTTACAGAAGAGGAATCTAAAAGCTCTGAAAGGCTGAGGGCAGACTCTCCCAAGGCCACATGAGGAATTGGGGTGTGGAATTCAAATTCCAGTCTTCCGAGGAGGTGCTGCGTCACAGTCAAGAGCGTGAGCCCTGAACCCAGACCCCCTCGCTTAAAACCTGTCACCCACGCGCTACAGGACTTTGGGGAAGTTAGCATCTATGTTATCTCAGTTCCTTCATGTATAAAATAGGGATTAAAAACAGTGCCCCCCCCCAAAAAAAAAACCCACGAGTGCCTATTTCAGTGATTATGAGGATTACATGAACTCCTGTAGGAAAACTGCTCAGAATAGCACTTCACACGTTTTAATGCACAGCAAATATTAGCTATCGTTATTGCATTCAAGTCCGGTGGGTTTCACATTGGGCCGTGACAAATCCCCTCCCCTTCACCTGCCAAATCACCGCAGGCCCAAGGAGAGACCCAGGACAGCGCAGTGCTCCACCGTCCAGCGGAGTCGCCTCCAAGAACAGGGGGTCGAAGGCTCTGAAGGCACCGCACTGCACAAAATCATCAGGTCTCAGCTGCACCTTGGCCCTCATTTGTAGAGCCCCGGCGGGCGGGGAGGAGGTTCTAGGGGAAACGATGTCACATGAGGCACGGACCAGCTCAGCTCCCCAAAGCCCAACTAAGAACAACCTCTTAGCTTGAACAAGTTTGAGGATCTGAAATGCTTGCCACTCTTCCCCGGAAAACCCAGTGTCCACAGAAGCTGTGAGGCTAGGCGGGGGGAGCCTCCAAAGCGAGGTGGGGGACACGCTGTCCCCTGGGCCTTGAAGACGAGAAAGATGCTTTACCCTCGGAAGCCCCCGGCTCTCCACCCTTGATCTCACTGTATCCAGCCAGGCACTATGGCCTTTACGCAGATGAGAAAGGGAGATTCCAGGATAAGGGACTGCTGGTAAAGGTCACATCAGTCCCTGGACTAGAGCTCGGGACTCTGAGTCTCACTTCAGTGCTACTTTTCACGATCTTACTCTGTCTTCTGCGTCAGTATTTGTCTTCTTCAACTACATCAATTGCTTTCCTTGCTTGTTCCGGTTCTTCCTGAACCCTTGCTGTCTGCTCTGCACTGGGGTGCAGGAGGAAGAAGGCGTTTGAAGACCCAGCCCCGGGGGGCACCTGGGGGCTCAGCCCGTTAAATGTCCGACTTCAGCTCAGGTCATGATCTCATAGCTTGTGAGTTCGAGCTCCGCATCAGACGCTGTGCTGACAGCCCAGAGCCTTGAGTCTGCTTCGCGTTCTGTGTCTCCCCCTCTCTCTGCCCCTACCCCACTAGTGCTCTCTCTCAATCTCTCTCTCTCTCTCTCTCAGAAAGTAAATAAACGTTAAAAAAATTAAAAACAAACCCTGAAGACTGAATATATTGAGCTGGTCTCTGCTCGACATCTACACAATGACAGCAGAGCTGAGCCCCCTCTACAAAGCCAGGGCCCCACAGGGACCCCAGCCTCCCCTGAAAGAGGCCCTGAACTACTTGTTCCTTTAGTGCAGAGACACAGCATGAAAGTGTGTGTCCGCCTCAGCGTAGAAAAACGCTCCCCTGGTCTGGTGTTAAACATCTCAGGCCCTAAAGCGACCAGGATCCAGGAAACCCTTGGAGCCTCAACTGGAGCATAAAGCCACTCTGCAGAGACCCTTCTGCTCCCCAGGAGAGGTGAGGTCTCGGGAGCACCCCCAAACCAGAAGATGCAGGGAAGAGGAACTGGTTCCTTTAGAATAAAACCTATCGGGGCAACTTGAAAGAGAATATCGGTACATTTAAAACACAGATATGGGATGCCTGGGTGGCTCAGTCAGTTAAGCGTCCAACTTTGGCTCAGGTCATGATCTCGTGGTCCGTGGGTTCAAGCCCTGCATCCGGCTCTGTGCTGACAGCTCAGAGCCTGGAGCCTGCTTCAGATTGTGTCTCCCTTTCTCTCCACCCTTCCCTCACTCATGCTGCATCTCTGACTCTCTCTCAAAAATAAACAAACATTTTAAAAAAATTTTTTTTAAATAAAACACAGATATGAAGGAAGGAACATAGATGGGATGGGATGATCTGAAAGAGAACCAATGAGAATCTCTACAAGTGAAATGGATGGTCATTAAAAATAAAGGCTCAGCAATGAGAAACTTCAACACTGCTGAACCACCAAGGCCAGTGCACTTGACTCAGACTCCCCGGCCAGTGCCTGCCAACTGCCTGTGCCGGGCACGAGGGGGGAGAGGGACAAGGGCCCCTCCCTTCAAGACACCCCGTCCACGGGTGAGGCAAGCACGGGCGCACACATGCGCTGTTGGGACGCTCCTGTTTACCGGATCCTCGCAAGGGATGCTTTTCCGACATTATCTGACGCTATCGGTACATAAAGTGCAAGAAGAGGAAAGGCAGGGGCAGGAGCAGGCTTCGGAATCTTTCAGCTTTCCGTCTGCTGACCCTGCTGACTGTGCAGCGGAGCCACCCTGTATGTGTCAAGGTCACAATTACAAAGAAATGGAGGAACATTCTATTTTTTTTTCCCTCCAGTTTGCGAAGACCTTTCTACTTGGAAATAATTTCAAGAATAAGAGGGGCACCTGGGTGATTCGGTGGGTTAAGCATCTGACTTCGGCTCAGATCATGATCTCACGGTTCATGAGTTCAAGCCCCACGTCAGGCTCTGTGCTGACAGCTCAGGGCCTGGAGCCTGCTTCCGATTCTGTGTCTCCCTCTCTCTCTGTTTCACAGTCTGTCTTTCTCAAAAATAAAAAAACATTAAAAAAAAAAAGAATAAGTATAGTGCAGGTGCGCCTGGGTGGCTCAGTCAGTTAAGCGTCTGATTTCAGCTCAGGTCAGGATCTCACAGTTTGTGGGTTCAAGCCCCACGTCAGGCTCTGTGCTGACAGCTAGCTCAGAGCCTGGAGCCTGTTTCAGATTTCGTCTCCCTCTCTCTCTGCCCCTCCCCTGCTGTGCTCTCTCTCTCTCTCTCTCAGAAATAAACATTAAAAAATGTTTTAAATAAATCATAAGAACAGTGCAAAGAAACCCCAAATGCCCTCTGGCCAAGTTCAACTACAGTGAACATTTCACTCCATGTGCTTTTTCCTTCCTTTCTAATCACTGGTACTAATTTTTTTAAAACATTTTATTATTAAGAGACAGAGAGAGACAGAGAATGAACAGGGGAGGGGCAGAGAGAGGGAAACGCAGAATCTGAACAGGCCCCAGGCTCTGAGCTGCCAGCACAGAGCCAGACGCAGGGCTCGAACTCACAGACCGTGAGATCATGCCCTGAGCAGAATTCGGCTGCTTAGCCGACTGAGCCAGCCAGGCGCCCCTCACTAGTGCTAATTTTTACAAAACCTGTAACCTTTTTCCGAAGTATTCGAGGGCAAGTTGCATATATCATGGACATTCACTGGAGCTGTCTTCCCACATTTCTACTCGCAGAGAATTAGTTCGGTACCAAGCTGGCACGCAGGCGGGGTTTCACAAAGGCAGAAGCCTGGATGAGGGAAATGCAGCCATCCCTCAGAAACCACAGCGGGCGTGGTCCTGTGTGTCTCCTTCCTGCCCTGCCCACGGAGGATCGGCACCCGGCGGGGTCCTCTACACAGCCCCCCCACATCTGGGGGAAGCGCAGATGGACGCTCCCTCTTCTTTGTCCCGAGTGTCTCCAGACTCCCGCGGAGGGACCCCGAGATACTGCTCGCTCACTCTTCTGTTTTTCTAACTCTGTGCTTCCCGCATTTCCTGACTTAATGCTGTAAAGGAAGAGGAAATGCCAAAAATATTACAGGATGAGTTAGTTCGTGGCATTTCCAAGCAGTGGGGACTTCTGGCTCCTCGCAGCCCAGTCCGCCACCGGCCGAGTGAGCCCCTGGGGCTCCCCAAAACTCTGACGCCTCGGAAAGCTGCTTCTGGGAAGGGTCCAGGACAGGAGCCCATTTTCCCCAGATAACCAAGAGGATGATAGAAATCTGGTGTTAATTACCCCCTCACTGCCATGTGGACCCACAATTCATCTTGGTGCATTCCCGGACCTCTCAGAAGATGGGGCCACCTGCCACACGCCATGAGGTCAGGCCCTCGAGTTCCTTCTGCCCCCTAAGCGTCCAGATGGATTTGTCCTGATGGAACCGCACGCTCTGTTCGGGCGGCTCTCACGGGCTGCTTTGGGAGCAAGGCTGGGGACACTGCACTGGCCCTGGAAGCAAGGTTTTAGCTGCAGGAAAAGGCAGGCACAGTGTTGGGATGCACGCTGGGCCGGGAAATCAGCCACAGCTGCCCCTCATGGTCCCCAGCCCTTTCTGGGAGTAGATACAGGGCAGCTGGGTGAGGAGAGGGTTTTCGGGGGTTGGATTTAATTTATCCTTGGGGTAGCGTGAGACAAGTCAGCATCCCGGGGTGGAAAGTGAACAGTCTGGCCTGCAGCCCAAAGAAAGCACGGTGATGTGAACCCTCAACCCCATGTCCTCACGCAAGGCTGGGCAAGAAGGAATGCTCTCATGAAGAAAGGAGTCTTTGAGAGTGACGATACGAGTGGAGCCTGATCCCAGGGCTCCCCAAACACCTTCCCTCACCAGCCCCCAAAGATGTTCACCTCCTGATTCCCAGGATCTGCGAATTCGGTAGCTTACACAGGGTACATGGCAGCAGGGAGTTAAAGGGGGAAGGTGGGATTAAGGTTGTTGATCACTGGAACTCACAACAGGAAGAGATTCTAGATTATACAGGTAGCCTGGTATATTCAAAAGCATCCTTAAAAGTAGAACAGGGATGGAGCACCTGGGTGGCTCCGTTAAGCATCTGACTCTTGGTTTCGGCTCAGGCCATGATCTCATGGTTGATGGGTTCTAGCCCCGCATCAGGCTTTGCGCTCTCTCAGCTAGGGATCTTCTCTCTCTCCCTCTCTCTCTGCCCCTCCCCCTGCTTACGCTGCTCGCTCTCTCTCTCTCCCAAAGTAAATAAATAAACTTAAAAAAAAAGGAACAGGGAGCCAGCAGGAAGAACCAGAGAGATGATCAGAGGTCAGAGGACTCAGACCAACATCGTTGGCTTTGAAGATGGAGGCAAGAGACCTTGGGCCATGCAGGAGGCCTCTAGATGCTAGAAAAGGCAAGGAAACAGACTCTTCCCTAGAGCCTTCTATTCTCAAGTCTTCCCTGTTCCTTCTGGAAGGAAGCTCCCCTAGAGCCTCCGGAAGGAATGGAGCTCTCCCAGCACTATGATTTGGGCCCGAGGAGGCTCATTTCAGACTTCTGCCCTCCCGCCCTGTAAGAGACTAAATTTGTTATTTAATCCACTAGGTTTGTGGTCATCACAGCAGGAAGAGGAAACTAACAGACCACTTATCACGATACTTATCCAGAATAACCTAATTTTTATTTACATGCCCATCCGTCACTCCCATCAGGAACAGTAAGAATAGCAGCTAGCGTGTGTTGAGCACTTAGCACGTGGCAAGGCCTGTACGTTTTCCAGAACCCTGAGATACTATAAAAAGGTAACTTCAACCGAACACTATCATGAAAGTAAACACAGGGATCTGGGGGTCAGGGAGGACCACCAGAGGAATCCTCAAGGAGACAGAGACAGGGATATTTCAAAGGTGAGCGGGAGTCAGCCTGAGACAGAGGAGCGCCTCAGGCAGGAGGGCGTAAGCAGGCCGGCAGAGAAAGGAAACTGTAAGAAGGGCGTGTGCGGGCAAGGGCTTTGGTGGCTGGGCTGCAGCCTGTGGTTTCCACATCGTCTCCAGTCCACAGGTACCCTTTGAGGTCTGAAGTCACGTGCCGGCGTGTCGGCCTAGGCTCCGCCTGAACGTCTCACACACCTCTCCAACCCAGCAGGGCGGGCATGGACCCCAGTTCTCTCCGGACACATTCCACCTGCACTCTCCACTGTCTTCCCAAAGGACACCCAGTTGTTCATGCCACCGGAGGTCATCCTCAAGTCCCACCCCGGCCCCACCCCCATTTCATCCATCACCAAATCTCATCAGGTCTACCTCCAGGGCATAACCAGGTTACACCCCCTTCGCTCCACCCTCAGGGCTCAAGGCTGCCGCTATCTTTTATTGATTCATGCAGTGGCCCCCCCAACTCAGAGCCTCCACTCTGCTGTCTGAGATCACCTCTTCATAACGCAGTAAAAGTAACCTCTTAGAAATGTCAGGGGTGCCTGGGTGGCTCAGTCGGTTGAGCAACCAACTCTTGATTTTGGCTCAGCTCATGATCTCACAGTTCCTGGGTTTGAGCCCGGAGTCAGGCTCCACGCTCAGTGTGGAGTCTGCTTGAGATTCTCTCTTTCTCCTTCTGCCCCTCCCCTGCTCATGCTCCCTCTCTAAAAATTAAAAAAAAAATGTCCATCAGTTACCCCCCCCTCCCCCCTGGGAAACCAGGCTCAGCCATACTTCCCTCTGTACTTGGTTTGGAGGGGGGACTCCCCAGCCTGGCTTAGAACCTGCCTCCTTCAGGGGCGCCTGGGTGGTTCAGTCAGTTGAGCAGTCAACTTCTGCTCAGGTCATGATCTCACAGTTTGTGGGTTCAAGCCCCACATTGGACTCTGGGCTGACAGCTTGGAGCCTAGAGCCTGCTTCGGATTCTGTCTGTCTCTGTCTCTCTGTCTCTCTCTCTGCCCCTCCCCTGCTTGTGCTCGCTGTCTCTCAAAAATTAGTAAGTAAACATTGGGAGGAAAAGAAAGAATTGACCTCCCTCTGAAACCCTCCCCGGCAGCCTCTCTCTGCCTGGCCAGTCCCTCCCCAAGTCTTCAGTTTCAGGGAGGCCTTTCACCGGCAAAACTAGAACCACCCCCACTCCCACTTCACTTCAGTCAGGATTTCAATCTTGATAACAAGAATCGAAGTCTTTCATTTGGGCTTCCTTGTCTGGCCCCACCGGCCTCTGGAATGCAAGCCCCATGTGGGCGGGCGGACCAGGCCTATCGCCGTCACCTTCAGCACTGTACCCACACTGTACCTCCCCTCGGGACCTCACACCGTGCCAGCCTGCAGCAGGTGCTCAGTACAGTGGACTTGACCAAGCAAAAGAGCAAGTGTGAAGCTGACACTGAAGGATGGGGCTGGAAACTAAAGGCCTTGAACACAGGGGCCAGGACTCTACCTCCCACAGGGGGAGCCACTTAGCAAATGTGTGCCGATGAATGAATGATGAATCTGAAGAGTGCCATCCTTTCTTCGCAAAGGTCCCAAAGGGGTTCCCTCTCCTCTCCCTCTTGGGACTTCTTAGCAGGTGACACGCCCAGGGCATGTAGCAAGTGCTCAATAATCGTTAGCTGCCATCGTCCCTACATGGGGGCTCATTTGTGCATCCTGCAGAAAAGACTTTTTGTCAAGCCCGGGTCTGCTACGGTGGCTGGGAGAGAAGTTAGAGGAGGAAACAAGAAAGGGAGAAATGAGTCAAACAAGACTGAGATCCCAGAGTGAAAATGCGGAACAACACTGTTCCAGGTAACACGGGTTCCCTTTTTCTCCTTCAGACGTCAGCCCCGTGGGTGTGGTGTGGAGATGCCAGCTGGGAGGTGGGTCCTCGCGCGGGCGAGGGAGGGCCACATCTGAACGCACACATTCATTTTGGGGCCTGTAGGGGCTCTGACTGATTTCGAAAATCTGGCTCAGTGTGGCTGGTGAGAGGTGGAGAGAATTTCAATTTCCTTCACCAAATGGCAAGCCTGCGAACGAGTCCTTTCTCTCCGACATTATCACATACTAAAAATGAAAAACCAGCCATTCGGAGCTCTCATAAAGAGAAAAATAGATGGGCTGCTTAGCTCACAAGATGCAGGAGGGCTGAAAATCAAGTCGAGAGAACATCAGAGGGTACATTTTGTGCTAAGATACCACCCTTTTTTTGGACTTAGGAGTTTCTATTTTTCACAAAAGAGCGGGAGAGAGAGAGAAAAGTAATTCCCTATATAATAAGCCACCCATTTCATGTTTCAAATCCATTTGGTGGCTGAACAGTCGGGGTTAGGGAATTTTTTTAGCTCACCATCTCAAAACACACAGTTTGAGATAACCACCTAACTCAAAAATAGCAGCAGTAATAGATAAGGTAGAACCCAGGGGAGGCACTAAAACAACAAAGGTTATAATGCAAATGGGACATATTTCCAAATGTTTCATGGCTGGCAGACCAGAAAGTCCCATTGTGAAGAGAGCACTGGACTTGGGAGTCCTAAGACCGGCCAAGCGACCTTGGGTACGCAATGTCACTTCTCCCCGCCTCCTGTGCGCGACAGCGAGGGGGCCGAAACAGTGGTTATGGAAGGCCCTCTTCCTTCCTAAACTGTTGAGATTTGCTGTCTTCCAGAAGACCCTGCATCTTCCCGCTAAACAGTCCGCCTCCAATTGCAAAACAGAAAGGCCTTGGGGTGAAGGGGGCAACAGAGAGAAAACTAGCCTGGATACTCGGGGAGGGTGGGGGGTTACTTTTCAATCCCCAAACTACTCAGCTGTCGCTCCGGAATCCATTTATCCTGCCAAGGCAACCTGATGGAGCTTACGGGAAAAGTGGAAGAAAGTTCTTGCTCCTTAGGATCAGTGCAAGCCAAGAACGTTGGCGGCGGGATGGTTTCAAGTCGGCTCTCCATCCCGCCTGCGCTAGTGGAAGGAGAAATTATTAAAGGAAACCGCTCTAGGAATGCCCGAGAACTCTCGGGATGGCCGAAAACCGCAGGATACCAGACGCCAGGGAGTTTCTCTCTCTCTCTCTCTTCTCTCTCTCTCTTTTTTTCTTTTAAACTTCACGTTTCGCTCAGAAAATGCAGCAGGTCCCAAAATGGTACAAGCGGGAAAAACACAAGCCACTTCCCAAGTGTCCCCGTGAACAAGCCCCGAGCCCCGAGCGGGGAACGTCTGTTTCCCCCTTTCGGGTCGTCTCGCTCGCTTTAAAAGCTCAAGTGGCCTGGGCCCTGCCCGGGAGCGCCGCGGCCACGCCGGGCCGGCCGCCCTGCCAGGAACGGCGGGGAACTTTCCTCCGCCGCCCAGAGAGACAATGCCGGGAGGGCGCCCCACCGGCGGGCCCCGGCGTCTCCCCGGGAGGGCGCGCGCAGCCACCGGCCGTCCCCGCCGCCCCCCACCGCAGATCGCCCCCCGGAGCCCCCCGCCGGCGCCCTTCCCGCGCGCCCCGGACGCCCCGCCGGGGGGCGCGGACGCGAGCCCGCCCCGCGCACCGCGCCGGCGCCTCTGGGCGCGGGGACCGGGCAGGGGGCGCGGACGACCCGGGGCGCCCCGCGACTCACCGGGACCGGGACTGGACATTATTCCATGGCGCGCGCGCCGCACCCCTCGGCCGGGCGCGGGCGGCCCTGGGGACGGAGGGCGGCGGCGGCGGCGGCGGCGAGGCGCGGGACCGAGCGCGGCGCAGGAAGGGGCGGGCGACCATGTGCCGAGGGGAGGGGGCGCGGCGGCGCGGGCGGCTCGGGCGCTCGGGCTCGGCGGCGGCGGCGGCGGGCGCGGGCTGCAGGAAATCCCAACACTTCGACAGGAAATCGGAATCCTGACTAAGCATTCCGGGCCCGGCGGTCGCTCCGCGCTGGGGGCTCCCGCCTCGCTTAACCCTTGGCCCGCCGGCAGCAGGCGGGGGGCGCGGCGGGCCCGGGTACCCCCCTTGGCCGCCCACTCCGTGCCCGGGGTGGGAGGGCCGGGATGCGCCCAGATCAAAAGCTTGGCCTTGGCAGGCGCCTTTCGGAGCCCCCCCGCCGTCCCCCCTCGACACCAGAAGAGGGCCTTGGCCTCTCCCATCATGCAGAGGATGAACTTGCCACCTCCAGGGCCGGTTCCCCTATTTTCAATAAAAGAAATGACTTTACCTGGCTGCCCCTTTCACTGCTTCCTTCCCTTCTGCCAGTCTCCCCAGTTTCGTCCAGTGGCAGGGGGCAGAATTCCCTCTCCCAGGATAGAATAGGAACAGTAGGGACAGTAACAGCCTGGACTTCAGACTCTGCTGCCTGTTGAAATCTAGACTTTGCCTTTTATTTTCTTGCTGTGTTACCCTGGGTAAGTCACCTAACTTCTCTGAGTCTCCGTTTCCTCAAATGTGAAATGAGGCAGAAATACTAGTTCACTCGGTTAAATTTGGAAACCAAATGTTTGGACAGGGGCTGACACATTGTAAATGCCCAAATAAATGATGGCCCTGATTGTTCTTAGGACCATGGGAAACCTCTGAGAAAGGACGTAGGCTCAGGGAGCATGTGCTGTGCATATCTGTGCCTCCTCACAAAGCCTTAGAATTTCATCTTCATCCTAATCACCAAGTGATTCTTTTTCTTTGCAGGATTTCAGAAACTGCTCTTAGCAGAGGAAAAGGTTAGTGGCTATGGCAGACGCCCTTCTGGTGAAATCTGAAACTCACAAGCCTCCCAGAATTTAGGATTTTCCTCTTAACCCAAGAGTCAGGACATTGTGGGGGCTTCTTTAAAAGTCCAAAGAGGCTTCGCGAAGTTTGAAAACCAGAATAAATCTCTGTCCAGTCAGGCCAGGGCTCTGCAGCCAGTGGGAATGATTCACTGTGGTTTCCCACAGAAATGCCACATTTGGGGGTTACTACCTGGAAGATGCAGCTTGGTGGTTTTGCTGTAAGCGTTTCAGATTCCTTTGAAACCCCATCGGACTTTGAAGAGGGAACCACATGCCCGTGAGGGAAAACGGAAGCTTGAAACGAACCTGCTGGGAACCGAAAATTGGGTATCGGGTCCTCTACTCCACGTCAGGGCCAGACTTCAGTTTTAGACCCAAGTTTGTCTCTTTTCTGGAACTCTTTTTTCAGTGGTGAGAAGCAGTGAGACAAGTTCTGGATTTGGCACCAGGAGTCCAGGATCCTGCCCCAGGCCCTTTGCAGCTGCTGTTCCCCCTGTCTGGAAGCATCTCCACTTCGCTGTTCTTGGCACTTAGTTCACAGCTCAGGAGTCGAAAGGGGCTTTCCCCAGCCATTTGATCTACTTATGTTTGCAGCCTACTTCCACCCCTGTCTCTCCTGCGTGTCACATGTCCCATTTCACTGCTTCCTGGCCCCTGTCACTGCTTAATTTATCCCGTTTCGCTGCTTAGGTGTCTGTCTCCTCCTGCGTGGGTAAGCTGCGTCAGAGCAGGCTGCTGCCTGTCTCAGCACTCCTGTATGCCGGCGCCAAGAAGAGAGCTGGCCCGTAGGGGACCCTCCCCAAAGACCTGTCAAACAAACGAAAGGGGCAAACCAGAGGAGGGTGACCGGCTCACTCTGTCCCTTAGCTCCCCGCGTCTGCCGCTTTGACGGAGAGGCTCTCAGATGCAAAAGCACCGTGATGGACGAAGCACCAGACAGCTCTATTAGTGGTGCTGGGAAGTTAAAACTCTAAGTAATTAAGACTGTCCGATGACGTAACTGCAGTCTCCCTGGTACAGTTCCAGTTAATTGCTCCCTCCTTCCTGCTCCCCCAACACTTCTGTTCATTCAGAGAATGTATTTATCACATCATATGCGCGCTCAGTGAACGCTCTCCTAAGTCAGATGGCAAAGTCTTTGACTTGGAGGGAAAGGAGAGGGGTCTACGTTTATCGACCACTTACTCCGAGTGGGGCCCTGAGCAAGGCGAACTTGAATTCATTAAAAGGCAGTGGTTAAGTGCCCGTGATGTGCTCAAAAACCTTCTGGCCACGAGATCTGCAGAGATGAGCTATTCTTGCTCTCCAAGAAAGACAGAGCAGGACGTTCTATTTAGAAAGCAGGGAGAGGGCTGCTCTCACAGAGATGTGCCCAGGGTGTCATGGGCTGTACGGAGTATGGGGAAGGGTTCCTAAATCCGCGTGGGGTGGGGGTGGTGTCTTTGTTTGGGCTGCTATAAAAGAACACCATAGACCAGAGGACTGACTTAGAAACCACACAAATTGGTTTCTCAGTTTTGGAGGCTGGGAAGTCTGAGATAGGTCCAAACAGATCTGGTGTCTGGTGAGAGCCTGCTTTCTAGTTCACAGGCTTTCAGCTCAGTACTCTCAGCTCAGTTCCTCGGGGGACCCCAAGGAAGGTCCATCCGTCCCCGGTAGTAATCCTCTTGTTAATTCACTCGATCTGCGGTCTGTCTCTTCCGTGCCTCTTTCTCACTCATTCCTTCTGGGATCAGTCGCCTCCCATGTAATCCAGCTGCACCAAATTCCTTATCTCCGTGTTTGTTTCTGGGGGAACCCAACGCAAGACAGCATTCATTCATTTACTCACAGACGCTGATTGACCAGGCACCCTCTATGTGCCTGAGCAAAAACGGAACACGAGTATTTAGGTAACGGTCTGAGGGGTACATGTTCACACATGGAAAGTAATGAGACCGAAAAGCTTTGTACCATTTTACATCTGAGGACAACTGAGGCACAGGAGTGTTCAGTAAGTGGCTCAAGGCCAAACACTTAGCACCCAGAGGAACATTCAAGTTCAGGCTTTAACCACCACCCTATACTGCGTCTCGCAGGTGGGTGCGATTGGTGAGTTCATTCATGGGGATTGTGTAGAATGAGAAAATCCTGGGATCAAGACTGATCTCTGAGGGACACCTTGGGCAGCGGAGGAAGTGGGCCCACAAAGAAGACTGAGAGGGAGTGGCCTAGAAGGGAAGTGGGAGGAAAACCAAGGGTAAGAGATTTCTTCCAATAGTTAGGAGTGGCGACCACTCAAATGCCCCCTGAGAGTTCAGTCAGATAAGGACAGGAAAGCAGGCACGCATCTCATTTGACCATTGGAAGTCTGATAACTTTTGCCAGAGCTGTTTCACTGGAGTGGAAGGATTGGAAGTCAGATTGCAGTGGGTTGAGGAAGCCAGGTTGCAGTGGGAGATGGCAAGTGTAGACAACTCTTTTCAGAAACAAGGCTGTCTAGCTAGTGGGAGGTGAGGGCGGAGGATTCTTTAAAGAGGGGTGGGTGAGTGAGCATCTGCGGATATGGGAAGGTCCGGGGAGAGGGGGAGGGCGGGCATGCTGATGGAACAGGCATGACAAGGGATGGGGCCTAGGGTTGGGGGGGAGGACGTGGCCTGGACCAGAGGAGGACCACCTTGTCCACGGGAGCAGACGGCCAGGGGGGCAAGGACAGGACTCAAGTTCTGGATTCCAGACTAGGACTTAGGTGGGCTCTTAAGGCCCCCTGGTTTAATTCCTTATGACATTCCTGCTCTGGGCAAACAGAATTCATTCAAATGCAGGTGAATACAAAGCAACTTCAGCCTCCGAATGGAAAAGAAATGGCTCCAGAAGCTATTTTGGCCCAAAGTGGGTTAGTGAAGTGGCAAAGGAGGGGATGAGCAGGACAGACTTGGGGAGCCAGAACAGACCCAGCTTGGGGACTGATGGTTGGAAGGAGAGTGGGGGGCAGTGGGTGGTGACAACATAGCCGGGAGGGGGAGCAATGGTGCTCACCTGTGAGGAGGGGGAGGGAGAGGAGGAGGAGGAGCGGGGAGGGTGGTATTTTTAAATAAAGAGCATGGGAGGGGAAGGTTTTGAGGTGGGAGATAATGAGTTCCTGTTTGTGCTTTGTGCTGGGAAGGCAGTGTGGGTGGTGGGGACGAGTCTGTGGCTTTGCTGGGCTGGCGAGGAGGGAGAAGGCAGTGGGCGTGGGGTGGGGGCAGGCGGGAAGAGGGGAGGCAATGGGACCTTCGCAGTTGGTGATTAAGCACTGAAACTGCTAACACCCTTCACTAGCTTCTCAGTCTTGCTTTAAACCGACTTCTCGAATGCGAGGTTTCCCATCCCTGGTGTTAACACACTGGCCCAGGTCATTCTTTGTCATGGGGGCCTCTTGAGTTTTGCAGGACGGCTCACAGGATCCCCGGGCTCTCCCTGCTGGATGCCAGTAGCAACCCCGAGCTGTGACAACAGAAGTGCCTCCACATACCGCAAGGCTTCGCCCAGTGGAGAACACCTGCTCCATCGTCTTTCCCTCGTGTCACGAAGCTGCTTGAAAGGTGCCACATCGGGCCATCGTCCTTAGCAGAAGCACCTGTTCCCAATTGTGGTGTCACTCTGCCAGGGTTCAGAGCTGGGCTCTGCCTCTCCCCTGGGTCGTGACCCTGAGCAACTTTCTTCCCTTCTCTCGGCTTCTATTTTGTTGTGTTGTTTTGGGTTTTTTCTTGTTTTTCCTCCACACTGGCATTTTTGAGAGGCTGAAATGAAGTAATCCATGTGCAGGGCTTGGCTCTGTTTGGAGTACGAGTTAGCCTTCTTTCCGTTGTCGCCTCTATCAGTAATATTCCTACAGGTACGTAGACACAGGCGAGGCATCTACGCATTTGGAAATTGGGACCTCAAGATCTGGACAGCCCAGACGTGTCCCAGGCAAGAGGGCACACTTGAAGCTGTGGACATCTAAGGCATGGCCTCGAGAGGGTGGAGATGGAAAGAAGGGAGGTTTGAGCAGGAACCCCACAGAACACTGACATTTCCTGAGCAGCCGGAGGAGGAGTTTGTGAGTGGGACTTGGGTGGTCAGAAGCGTAGCTGGCGAACTGGGCAGGGATTTTCCATCTAGCCAAGGTTAGGCAGCAGCCCTGGCCTGCGGGCGGCGAGAGGCATGTCAGCAGATTGCCGTGTTGTGGAATGATGCTCATGCTGACGTGGACACGTGAGCCAGGTGCTGTATCGGTGTTAGTGCTCACTTAGTGCTCGCAGCGAGGCTGGGGCTTAGATGCTATTTATCATCCCCATTTTATGGATGGAGAAACTGACACATAGAGAAGGAGGCGAAGGTGGTGAGTTTGTCAGCGAAGAGGGTAGAAGGAGAAATGGCCTTTCCTGCAGGGAACCACAGGGGCTGAAGCAGAGCCCCAATGCCCTCAGGTATCCATCAGGGCTAGTGGGACAGAGAGGGTGAAGCAGGTGAGAGAGGCTGGGGGACAAGCCTGGATGGACCCCCACGAAAGCGGAATGCCCAGCACTGCTGTGGCAGGCCATACTGAATCCCAAGGCAAAAGGAAAACTCAGTCATACTGACCCTGTCTTTATTAAAAAGTGTGAGGGGCACCTGGGTGGCTCAGTTGGTTAAGTCCCTGACTCTTGATTTTAACTCAGGTCATGATCTCACCGTTTATGGGTTCAAGCCCCATGTTGGGCTCTGCATGGAACCTGCTTGGGATTCTCTCTCTTCCTCTCTCTCTGCCCTTCCCCTGTTCTCTTTCTCTTTCCTCTCTCTCAAAATAAATAAACATTTTTAAAAAATCAAATAAAAGCTTGATATTCATTCTGGACTTTTTACATTAATTTTTCTTTTTAAAAATATTGCATTAAAAATGTTTTTATCTTGATTGCCAAATTTACTGGTGTATGCTTAGCTGGATTAATTGAAATTTTAAACTCTTCCAGCCTCTTCAACCTTGCTGCATATGATTCATATTCCAGCCTGCCTCACTCCCCTGTCCCTTAGCCAGAAGGCAAGCCTCCTGATTTCCACTGCACGTGACAAGAGCCAAGTGTTTTTAGGAAGAAGAAATGGATGCTGGGTACCAAAACCTAACACTTGACCCCCGCCTGGGGGTCCTTGGTACAAGGAAGGAAAAACAGTTTGGGCAGTGGGGAGTGGAGGAAAAGAAAGAATGGAAGATGGATTTAAGACACAGAAACACCCAAAGTTAGCCTGGGTTTCCATTCTTGCTCATCCACCCCCTCTGTGATTTTGCCTCATAACTCAAGTTGTGAAGCCTCAGTTTCCCACAAAATGGGGGAAATGAGAGCACACACATCATAAAGTGTTACAATTAAATGAATTAAGTCACCTAAAAGTGCTTGAAAACAGTAAGTATCCAGGGCTTTATTTTAGTAGTGTGGTATCAGTCTTTTAAAAACTATTCTTTTTCGAGCTACTGAGTAAAGAAGGAAAGAGACATGGGATAGTAACGTCCCCAGAGGGGATTCCAGAGGGAATTTTTGTTTGTTTTTCCACTTGAAGGAGCAAGAGAAGGAGCTAGGGCAGAAGAGGAGACGGAAGTAAGTGGCTTCCGAGCAGCGATTCCTCACCTCGGTCGGAAATAACCTGCTATGCCTTCCCAAGTTGAACTCGCCAATTCACAGAAGAGTTGTGAGGAGCAGGGCCACGCGTGCCTGGCCAGCAAGGTCAGGGACAGAATCCAGATTTCCTAATGCCCAGGAAGGTGTTTCTCCCTAAACCCTGGTTACTGTACTGTATCTAGTCACTGTTAATCCTGGGCCACTCCTTGTGCCCAGATCAGAAGAGTGTCAAATGCAATGAGGTCTTTCCCATCACATTGTTAAACCAAAAACCAAAACCAAAACCAAAACCAAAACCAAAACCCACCAACAAACCCTCTTTGCAAAAGCTAAGCCGGGAAGGGTGCTGTAAGATGAACACCCAGGGCATTTCCTCCAGAGATGCTAAGCATCAGGAAAATGCTTTCCACCATTAGGTTATTAATTTTAAAAGCTGCATTCTCCATTTCCACCTCTAATGGAGCCTTGTGATAAAAGGGTCGGATAAATGGGTCATTGCAACAATCTCTTAAGGAAGTCAGGTTGTCTTCCGTTCTAGGTGAAATTAACAAGGACTTCACCTTCTACTCCTCTTGGGAGGTGACCCAGAACAAGCCTTCCCCGACCTTTAGGGGCTGGGATCAGTCTCTCCGCTATGTTCCCATGACTGGAGGGAGAGTGCTGGAGGAGCCTCATGCTGCAGGGTTCTTTCTCTCTCTCTCTCCTGCAGACCTGAGGGCAGGGACTCTCTCATCCACCTCTGTACAGCCCGCAGTTGAGTGTGTGCCCAACCCACGTCTCATGAATGAATGCTTGCACGCTTTAGGAAACAGCTCCCCTCTTTAGCTGTGTGAGAAAATCGGCTCCCTTCCGAAGCAAGCAAAGCCGGGTGAGGAGGATTTCAGAGCCGGCTTCTCAAACCATACACTGTGCTGATCGGAAACAGTTTTGTGTATTGATAACAGCATCAATGGTGATAATAACCAGTAGCGAACATGTCTCGAGTAGTTTCTCTATGCCTGCCACCGGCATAGAGTTCTAATGATGCTAAATGCACGTTCCAATGATTATCTCATTTAATCTCAAAATAAACGTATGAGGTAAGCCTATTAATACACTCATTTTACAGATGAAGAAACTGAGGCTCAGAAAAGTTGCCGCAGACACTGAGACTCCGCCTCGGACCAATTCATTGTTAACTTTATGCTCTTTTGCTGCAAACTGATCTCCGGGGATCAAAATAGGTGATGGAATGCAGGCTCTGTATCTAAGGAGTTTATGGTGTATCTGAGCCGGAGATTGATAGTAAAATAGCAGGTCCCCATAGTCGGTGCCGACTGTTTGAGAAAAAGTGGAAAACCCTCCCCCGGTGATTTTGTAAATAGTCCTTAATTGAACTCTGCATTGGTATCATTACCACCGAGTCCTGCAATTAGCCAGCCTGCAGTTTATTTGCTAGTTGCAGCCACAGAGATATTTACACATCCAACTTTTAACTCCAGGACAGATTTTCAGCCTGTAACTTACTTACCCAGACACAGTCATAGCTGCTAGGAAACTGCCTGGAGCCATTTCAGGGGACGAGAAAGAGAGAGAGGATTCCCCCAACGCCAGCTGTTGCTCCCCCAGAATAATAACACGAACAACGAAGAACTAACAATTGTATGGTCCTTTTAAAAACTGCGAAGCACATTCTCGTACAGTGTCCTGCCTAGTTGTTTTTAAGTCCCACGAGAGTGGGAGGAGTGGACTGGTGTGAGGGTTATTGTTTGAAAGAAGAAGCCCACAGGCTTGTTTCCTCCAAGGCTGTAACGTGGTCTTCATTTAACCATCGTCCGGTGAGCACCTCCTTTGTAACGGGAAGTGGACTAGGTGCTAGGGTGTCCTGGAGAGCAAAACAGACCCTGTGCCTGGACTCATGAAGCTTATAGTCTGGTTGGGGAGAAAGAAAAACTGCAACTCAATAATACACATGGATAAATGTAAGATTCCAACTACTATAGCGCTGCCGGAGAGGTAGAAAATGGAAGTGGAGGGATCTGACCTACTCCAGATCAGGGAAAACTCTTCTGCACAGAGATGAGTAAGGGTGAACGAGGCAAGGAAAGAGACAAAAGTGTTTTAAGCAAAGAGACAGCACATGTATATTAGGGCCAAAGAGACTGTATTAGTTACTTTTGCTGCATGAAAAAAGCACCCCAAAGTTTTGTGGCTTAAACAACGACCAGACCATTCAGCCCCCTTATTTCTGTAGATTGACAATTTGGCTAAAATCGGCTGGGCAGTTTTCTTCTGACCTCAGCCGGGTTCACTTATATACTGCTGGGGATCTCCCAGGTCAGTTCAGCGACCGACGTCAGCTCAGGTCATGATCTCGTGGTTCGTGCGTTCCAGCCCTGAGTCAGGCTCTGTGCTGACAGCTCAGGGCCTGGAGCTGCTTCAGTTTCTGTGTCTCCCTCTCTCTCTGTGCCTCCCCCACTCACACTCTGTCTCTCTCAAAAATAAACATTAAAAATTTTTTGAAAAAAATGTTTTTGAAGGCATATCTCTGGTCATACCTTGTCTGGCAGGTTAGTCCTGGTTTGTTGACAAAGGATCCAGGTTCTGAGATGAGCAAGAGAGGAAGTGGCAAGGCCTTATACAGCTGAGGTTCAGTGCTCACAACCTCATTTCTGCCACAGTCTATTGACCAAAGCATCTTTACCTATGATCAGTACGATATAGAATCTTAGAAATGGAAAGGATTGTCAGCACAGTCTAGTCCAAGGTAACAAAGAGCAGGTGTGTACCAAGCAGGTGGATTTGGATGAATGGAAGGGTACATACATCAGGAATGCCCAGCTTCAGCGCCTCCTGCCCATGAAGGTTGTACAAAAGGTCTGAAACTAATTTCTCTCCCCTGGGATCTTTTTGACTCCTTGCCCTTGCCCCCTCCACAGTGAGGTCGGAAAGGTTTATCTGAAATGCAAACCTAGGGGAGCCTGGGTGGCTCAGTCGGTTAAACATCCAACTTGTGATTTTTAGCTCAGGTCAAGATCTTGCAGTTCGTGGGTTTGAGCTCCGTTCGGAACCTGCTTGGGATTCCATCTCTCTCCCTCTCTCTCTGCCCCTCCCCTGCTCACACTCTCGCTCTGTCTCAAAAGTAAAGAAACATCTAAAAAAAAAAGATAAATGCAAACCTAACCTTATAACCTTTGATGTTTCCCCCAAAGCCTGCCAAGCCTGTTACACATCAAAATCACCAAGAGGGGCTGTTTAAAATGAAACTCCTGTCCTCCACCCTGGAGTCACCAAATGAGAATTTCTGGGTTTGGGGACTGGGATCGATATGATTTAAAAGCTCTCCCAAGGAGTTGCTGTAGCTGATTCAGCTTTTTGGGAGTCGCTGGCTGCAAGGTAGTCCAGACACAAGCTTTTCGAGAAGCATTCCCTGGCATTATTGATCTTTTCAGCTCAGTCGTGGCCTCTTTAAGAAATAATCTGTCCTCCCTCCCTGCACCGCCCCCAGAACTCATGTCTTCTTTCACTGTGTACCCACTATATCCTGCACAGACTTCTTATAATGTTATTATTCAAAGGGTATTATTAAAATCAGCTTGCATATCTGCCACATTGTCACTCTCCTGCCCCCGCCCTGTCCCCACTACCAAGGCAACCGTGCCATCACAGTTTTCGTATTGACTTTAATGCCTGCCAAAGGACCTGCCGCAAAAGTGATCGAATCCAACTGATCCAAGTGTCTGTTGATGGGTATATACATAAACATTATTCAGCCAAAAAACAGAAGGCAATTCTGACATGTGTTTCGACATGACCGAACCTTGAGGACAGTATACACTGTGAAATAAGCCAGTCACAGAGAGACAAATACTGTATGATTCCACCTATGTGCGGTACCCTGAACAGTCAGATTCACTGAGACATGAGATAGAATGGTGGTGGCCGGAGAATGGGGGCGGGGAATGGGATTTTGCAGTGAATGTGGACAGAAGTTCAATTTTTCAAGAGGAGAAGAGTTCTGGAGATGGATGGTGGAGTGGGGATGGTTGTCCAACCACGTGAGTGTACTTAATGTCCCTGAAGTGTAAACTTAAAAATGGTGCAGTGTAAGAAAAGTTAAGAGGGTAAATATTATGTCCTGTGTATGTTACCATGATCAAAATTTAAAAACAAAATTGAGCCTGTGAAAGCATGGACGGTCACCAGGCGTTTCTTGAACACCTCCGGGGTCAGAACATTTCCCGACAGGATGACTTTGCCAGAGACCAGCTCTATTACAACTTGGACTCTTTAAGATAATGGCTCCCCACATATTCCATAGAGCCGCTGATGGGTGACGGCCAGTTGAGGTTAGGCCAATACTGTCAGCTCTCCATCTATCTGTCTGGCTCCCCAGGCTTGGCGCCTCTCCAGTCTTCCTCATCCGTGCCTGTGGTCTGGGCACTACTCTCCCTGGCAGCCTTGGTGGAGGTCTGCCTCAGCCTTCCACAGGGTCCCCACACAAACCCAGAGGACTCAGCCTCCAGCTCAGGCCAGCCTCTTTGGAAGAAGCAATCAGAGAGAAAGCCCTTTCTTAAATACAGCCAAGACCTCTGTCCTTATAACTGTCCTCTCTACAGTTCAGATTCTGCCTTCTGGAACGTTGCCGGGTAAGCTCAACCTCTTTTCCCATCCAGCAGCTCCTCTGACACTCGATATAGCTCTAATGACCCTTCCCAAACACTTCCATATCGTAATTTCTCAGATAATGGATTTCTAGATCCTTCCCCTCACCCAGATGTCCTTGCCTGACTTCACAGTAGTTGGTTCATGTCTTCCTAAAACATGGCTCTTAGACGTAAATCCTCCTCACAGCACCTGACCAGTGCCGAGAAGAGCAGGATTATTATTTCCATGATATGGACTCAAATTTGCTGAATCCTGACATAATCCAGATATCTATTATGTCTTTCAAGCGAACTATAAACCCAAAGTTGCTTGTTTCACTACTCACTTCCTACGTCAAAAGAATGTACTTCAGACTTCAGATTGCCTGAAATATCTATGTGCACTCCGCATTGAATGGACATGGTGCGATTTCATTTTTTAAATAGCTTTTCATTAATTTGCTTTTAAAAGTTAATTAATTTGCACCTAGAACTTCTCTTACTTTTCACCCCTTGTGCCGTCAAGTGTCAGATTTCACAGGCTGGTTGTCTTCACTTGCCCAGGCAAAATCTCACCTCCGTCCCGGTAGATTCTGACCCAGTTATTTCTGGGATCCCCAAGGGTCTCTTGTGGGCTTTAATCAGGCTTATTTACTCGGGGACTCCTGTGGCCATCTTCTACCCTTAAACCCTCTCTTTAGGTCCTGCCACTGTTCCCAACACCAGGCACCAAAGCAGAGCCCCGCCCGTCCTGCTGGCCCCCTACGCCCCCAAAAGCACAAACTCCAGATGCAGCGCTGATGGTGCCTTTGTCTCACCAAGCCTCTTCCGCCACAAGGGATAGTCACAAGGGATGCCTTCGAGAGGCTTCTGTCCCTCATTCTTCGTTAGCCCCCAAAAGCCAAACACGGGCTTTGAAGTATCTTTAGAGTTCTTTGCCATTTTGCATCTCCAACCCACCAACTAGGCGAACACAGTGTGCCTGCAAGCATAGCTCTGAAAGACATCATCTAACCCATTTCCCGTCCCCGCACCCCCATTCTGTCTAGATGACAAAGCTGTGGCCCAACAGAGAAGGTTATCTGAGCAGCCTGATAGCATGAGGCTATGAAAGCCAGAAATAAGTCGGTCTCCTAAGAGCCCCGGGACATCGGACAGGCTCTTTCCTGATACTCATCTGGAAACTTCAAGGTATTTTTTTAAGTCACTAGGAAACAATGTTTTGTGTTAAACTGCTCATCCAATCCTTCTCTCCCTCACTCCAATATTTCGCTCTTCCTTTCCATTAGATACGAACTAGGTTTCAGTTAGAAAAAGATGGATGAAATCCAGCAGTGACACGGCTAGAAACATGAAGCCTTTTTTTTAAAACTATAAGCTGAACAAGTTTTTCCCTGAGGACAAATGCTAAAAAAAAAAAAAAAGATACGGAGGAGAATCTCTTCCTCTCCGGAAAAGGAGCCCTGATGTCCCTTTCCTCTTGGGTTTGTTACTTTCTGTGAATGTGGGGTCTCAGTCAGTCTTTTGGAGCTTTTTCTATCCGTGCCTCACTTTCCCCCCGTCTAGAACAGGCTTCGATGGTGTCTCTAACGATTTCCAGCTGGAAGGTGGTGCCCGGTGAGCCAGGCGACAGAACCATTTTATCCATCCATCCCTCCACTGATTCACGGACTCATTATCCAAGGGCTTACTGAGGATCACCAAGGTTCACTCACTCCACAAGGGTCCACGGAGCACCAGCTCCATTCTTGGTGCTTATCATATCTCAGTAAACCAAAAATAAAAATAAAAAAGACAAAAATCCCTGTCCCTGTGGAGCTTACATGCTAGTGGCAAAAAGTATGCATGGAAAATTACTAAATTACATCATCTGTCAAAGGGGATCCGGTCCATGAGGCAGAAAGGGGTAAGGGGGCAGAACAGGGTAAGGGGAGCGTCAGGAGGCCTGGGATGGGGTGGAAACAAGGCTGCCATTTTTTTTTATTGTAATAGAATATGCATAACATAAATTTACCATTTCACCATTTTTAAAAGTCCACTTATGCATTTACTTCTTTTAAGTAATCTCTACCCCCAGCATGGAGCTCGAACTCACAACTCTGAGATCAAGAGTCGCACACTCTTCTGACTGAGCCAGCCAGGTGCCCCTCATTTGAACCTCATTTAGCCGGGTGTCCAGTTCAGCGGCATCAAGTATACTCCCATTGTTGTGCAGCCCTCCCCACCATGAATCTCCAGAACTTGGTCATCCTCCCAACCTAAACGCTAACGTTTCCCTTCGCGCGCCCCCCAGGGCCTGGCAACTACCATTCTACTTTCTGCCTCTATTACTGTGACTCCGCCAGGTGCTTCAGGAATGAGAATCTTATCATATTTGTTCTTCTGTGGCTGGCTTATTTCACTCAGCGTGGGGTCGTCAGCACTGATCCATATTATTGTGCGTGTGTCTGAATTTCATTTTTTTCAAAGGCTGAACAATATTCTATTGTATGTATACATCACGTTCTGTGTATCTATTCATCAGCCAATGGGTGTTTGGGTCTCTTCCACCTTTTGCCTCTTCTAAATGATGCTGCTATGAACACGGGTGTGCAAATACATATCCATTTGTGTTCCCGCTTTCAGTTCTTTTGGTTATATACCCAGCGGTAGAAGTGGATTATTTGGTAATTCTAACACTTGAGTTTTGAGGAATGGCCATGGTTTCTTTCCCCAACAACTGCATTTTTCCACGTCCTGCATCAAGAAGGCACAGGATTCCAATGGTTCCACATCCTTACCAATACGTGTTGTTTTCTGTGGTTGTGTGTGTGTGTGTGTGTGTTGGTAGCCATTTTAATGGGTGTGCAGTGGTATCTCATTGTAGTGCTGATTTGCATTTTTAAAATTGTTTTTTGGGGTGCCTGGGTGGCTCAGTTGGTTGAGTGTCCGGCTTCAGCTCAGGTCATGATCTCATGGTTCATGGGCTTAAGCCCTGCATCAGGCTCTGTGCTGACAGCTCAGAGTCTGGAGCCTGACTTCAAATTCTGTATCTCCCCCTCTCTCTAACCCTCACCTGCTCATGCTGTCTCTCTCTCTCAAAAATAAAAAAAAACATTTAAAAACTTTTAAAATTGTTTTTAATGTTTATTTATCTTTGAGAAAGAGAGAGAGAGAGAAAGAGAGAGAGATCCTGAGAGGGGAGGGGCAGAGAGAGACAGAGACACAGAATCCGAAGCAGGCTCCAGGCTTTGAGCTGTCAGCACAGAGCCCAATGCGGGGCTTGAACTCACAAACTGTGAGACCATGACCTGTGCTGAAGTTGGACACTCAACCAACTGAGCCACCCAGGCACCCCTGATTTGCATTTTTCTAGTGATTAGTGATATCGAGTGACTTTTCCCATGCATATTGTAGATCTTCTCTGGAGAAATATCTACTCAAATCCTTTGCCCATTTTTAAATTGGCAAATTAAATTTGTTGTCGTTTTACGAGTTCTTCGTGTATTGTGGATATCGATTCCGTGTCATATTTAATTTGCAAATATTTTCTCTCCTATTCTGTGAGAGGGTGTCGATTCAAATGGCTTCACAGAGAAGGTATCATTTGGGAGGTGCTGTTCGAAGGAAATGACAAAATTGAGAAATGCGGACTGAAAGATTGAAAAGAACTATAAACGGGCCCCTAAAATCATTCTTAAACGATTATAGGGCTTGCCACTGCCTCAGGGATTCAGAATCAGGCAAGTAGGGGGGTGGTGTGTGTGGAGTGTGTGTGTGTGTGTGTGTGTGTGTGTGTGTGTGCTTGCAAGAATGGTGATTTTCCTCCCCTTGCTTCATTTGTTCACAGAAGGCCCTCCTTGAGAGTGACATTTCAGGCTCTCCTGTGACTTCTCAGCCCAAACTCTCCCTAGGCTGGGCTGTCCCTAGGTCTAGAGGGGCAAAGTGTTAGCAAATCCTTTTGGCCAGAAGTATAAAGCCATCCGTTTTGTGGGTTGTAAAGATGACCTTGTGCTCTCCATCTCTGCGTGTCCTGCATATCTCCAAGGGTTCTACAGTCAGGAGAAGAGAGGGGTTATTATTTATTGACACCACCCCCCTTACAAGGCCTCAGCAGCTGGTCTCAGTCATGAATGAAAACTAGGCAAAGCGTTGTCTTGCTATTCTTTCCCTGTACTGCCCACCTCCCTTTTGACTTTTCTCATATGCCTCACCCAACAGATGCTTAGACCAAATCCAGCTCTGCCTACTGTCTGTTGGTCACAGAGAAATGGAAGCACATTAAACTTTCTCCACTTGCCTAAGACAGGCCGGGCACTGGGCCTGCTGGTTTGCATGACCTTATTCTGATCTTCATAATAAGTACATTTCATTATCCCCACACGAAGAAGCTCAAGTTCAGAGGTAAGGCCACTTGCTCAGTGCCATGGGATGCGCCTCCTTCCAAAACACAGCCCTCTCCGTTTATGCCCAAAGGAGTTTCCAGGGTTCCGAAAAGGTGCCTTAAGAAAGACAAGGAGAAGGAGGAGGAGGCTGACTTTTCAGGGTCCCAAGCCCACCTCATCACTTCAGCCACAGACCTTTCAGTTTGTTTTGTACGACTTACTGTCTCAATTGTAGAAACGGTTAATATTACCTCAATTGAACATTTTTATGCCACCAAAGGAAGCTCACCATCCAATTCTTTATTCCTGACTAAGTGTATTAAATCAATGGTATATTTCTATACTCAGCAGCATCTTAGGGGTCAGGAATAGGTTGTTAGCATTACACACGAAAATGTATTTACAAACATGTTTTTATATTTAAATGAAACAAAACATGAAGGTGTGAACAGCAGGTGCGACGCCATGCCGCCGACTCCTTTCTTATCTCAGCTCTCACTCTGTCACAGAACCTTCCTTCTTGTTCCCCCTCATCGAAGCTCTTTGGCATGTGGCCCAGACCTTCAGAGCCATGGCTTATGCTCCAGTCTCCGGTCCTGGTGGCCTATGTATGGGGACGTCTCACTGAGTGTGACATCATAGGTTCATGGGTACCAGAACATTTGGTTCATTTCCCCCACCTTGTTCTGGAGGACATCCCAAGATGTGAGTGAGTTTTGTGGAAGGCAGCAGCGCCTCCCACCCCCCTATCCTATGGAGGCTGTCAAGGACGGTGTTCTCTGCCCTAGGTGAGCGCAAGACGTCTGGGCTGGAAAGATCGAACACCCCGGGATCTTGCCAGTATAAGGAAGGATACAGAGGTGCAGGGATAGGAGGTAATATTCACACTGGATGCAGGAGACTCAAAAGCCCACGAATGAATGCCTACTCAGTGAATCGCATGCCTACCTGATGGCTCGGCAGTTCCGCTGGAACTGAGATATGTAAGAAAAATGAATCCACGTGTCCACCAAAGTTACCATAGCAGTATTGTTCATCATAATCAAAAACTAGAAATAATCCAAGTGCCCATAAAAAATAGAATGAATGAAACGTTTTGGTAAAATTATACAAGAGAGTGTGATTCTGCAATGAAAACGAAGCTATGAACTATTGTTATGGGAACTACATGGCTACATCTCACAGATATAATGAGAGAGAGAGAAAGAGAGAGAGATGTTGGCAGTCCTGGTGGCTGCCCTTGAACCAGACAATTATGAGAGGCTCTTGGCGGTGTTCTCAGCTGCCCAGATTCCTGTGATTCTATGTTGGAGCCTCGCCCCCAACCCCGCCCCACAAGCCTGCATGCTGATCTTTGAGCCACCTGCTATCCCGCCAGTAAATTCCTTTCACATTCGTGTGAGCTTTAGTCTCTTGCTTTGTTGGTGACCTAAGCCCTTTCTTAGCATGTAACTTAGAGCTGGAAAGCAGGAGCAAATATAACAATAAATGTGATTGCACTTTGTAAAGAACCAAGATACACGAAAGACATTATTATTAATTTTAAAAAGGCAAAGGAAATGGGTGTGTGAAATGCTCAGTTGGTTTGAAACATTGATATCATTTAAAACCATGCTTTACAAGGTTGCCTAATTGCAAAAAGCTATAAACTCTGGGAAAACGACTGTAAAAAAAGCATGACATTTCAAAATGTGATACAAGTCAGGACCAACTAGCTCGTGATGATTATTGTAGCAGAATCGTTATATTGGTTTAATGGGACACTTTAGAAATACAATTAGATCTTTAGACTCTGGCAGAATAAAAACACATAACGAAATGAAAATAGCAGGTATATTGGAAGATAATGTTACATAAGGAAATTATTTTGGTGAACTTTATTTGAATCAGGATAGTACATGGTTGTATAATTAGATACTTCAATTTAAACGTGAAAAGCAGTAAATTACTCAAATAACAAAAAAGCATCTCTCTCTCTGGTATTTCTCAATGAAATATATTAACAATTAGGGGTTTTTTCGAGTTGTGCAAGTTGATAGCCTAATGTGTGCAAACATTTCCTCTTTGTTTGGAAAGTGAACAAGCAGGGTACCAGTGTTTTTACAGCAGATCACCTTTCCATGGGGTCTGGGTCTCCTGGAGAGCTCATGTCCCTCACGGCCTTGGCTTTCTCTAGAGGTTTCTGAGTGGCTGCATCAACAGTGCATTGTGGGGGCACCTGGGTGGCTCAGTCGGCTGAGCGTCCGACTTCGGCTCAGGTCATGATCTCACGGTTTGTGGGTTCAAGCCCTGCGTCGGGCTCTGTGCTGACAGCTAGCTCAGAACCTGGAGCCTGCTTCAGATCCTGTGACTCCTTCTCTCTCTGACCCTCCCCTGCTCATGCTGTCTCTCTCTCTTTCTCAAAAATAAATAAAAACATTAAAAAAATTTTTTTAAACTAGTGCATTATGGGAACTGCTCATAGAGTTGCTGGGATACGTGAAAGGCCCTTTGGGGTGTAGACTGGCTTCCGTGTCAGAACTCAGACTAATGCTTTCTCAAAGAAATGGCTCTTCTGTTGCTTCCTCCTGCCATGTTTGTTTAGCTGTTCCAGTTAGGATCCATCTTGGGCAGAGGTGGCTAATTCGTTCACTGGGGATGAAATATTCAGGGGTGGTATTACCAATCATGCTTATATTGCCTCATCTGAGACCCCCACAGCCCTAGTGCTAGGTATTGGTTATTCAGCCCCTTTTTGCAAGTGAGAAATCTACAGGGGGATGGTCATGTGGCCAAGACCTAGAGGCTCGTGGCAAAAGCAGGATGAAACTTATGTTCAGGATCAGCTAGATGATTTGTGGGGCTTAGTGAAAAATGATGTGGGACTTCTGTTTAAAAATTATGAAGAAATTCAAGATGGTGACAGCAGAGTGTTAAACCAAGGGCAGGGCCCTCCTGAGCACCTGCATAGGTCACGTGACCATGCAGCCCGCTCTGCTCAGGTTAGGTGGATTCCAAACTCCATCTCTTTCAAGAATGACAGCAGGGCTTGAGAGGGGGGCCTCTCTTCCTTGCCGGAGTTCTAAGCCAGTGGGGAGAACCAGAACTACCAGGCCAGTCGTGATACAAATACCAGCTTCATTTTGGATAAAGGTGAGGCTGGAGACTGTGGCATAGCTATGCAGCCCAAGTGGGTTGTCTACTTCCGGACCCAGAATGAGGTAGGTCTCCCCGGTGGCTCTAGCAGAGGGAAGATCTCTCCCAGAAGAGACAGAGCCTTTCCTGCTCAGCTTCTGGTATGCCCAGTAGCAAAGCGGAACTGGTTCTCCACGGACTGATGGATCACAAGGAAGAAGAGAGAAGCCACTTTTTAAATGGCTGACCTACACATCCCAGTTCTGTTCCCAAAACTCACTAGTCAAGGGCTGTCACTTCTCCCCTCTTGGGAAGGAGTAACTGAGGCGGCTGCAAGAGCCCAGGGTGCCTGTGAGGTTTTTATCCCTGAGTGTAGTAGGCACTTCCTAAATGGCTCTCCAAGACCCGCACCTGGAGTTTAACCCCCTCACCTAGAGCGGGGGGGGCTGGACCCCGAGACCAGCATCTGACAGAAGTGACAGGATGTCATTTCCATGGTTAGGTTACAAGTGATTGTGACTTCTGTCTTACTCTCTCCCCCTCTCAGTTGATCACTCAACAAAGCCAGCTGCCATGTTATGAGCTGTTCGTGGGGAGGTGAGGTTCCATCAGCAGCCTCACCCAATGGCCAGCAAGAAGCTGAGTCTCTCATCCCGACAGCCTCAGGGACTTGAACCCTGTCAACAGCCATGTGAGTGAGTTTGGAAGTAGATCTTCCCTGGGTGAGACTCAGACGGGCAGGAGGTGTGGGTCAGTCATCTGAAAAATGGCTTCTCTCTTCTTCCTTGGGATCCATCTGTCCAAGGAGAACCAGTTTTCCCTCCTTGAAAGAGGCTCTTCCCCCTTCTCCCTCCCTCCTCTTTCTTCTTATTCATGGTCTCGTTGTGTTTCATGTAGATCAGTGGTTTGCGACGTTCGTTTTGGAACTAAGGTGCACCATGTGCAAAGGAAGCAATTCATGGGCGCAGCTGCTCTTTGAAACTCAGGTCCCCTTTTCTCTCCCACACAGTGCCTCCTGGGCCTCAGGGGACCCCTGCAGCACCTCCGTGAAGCACATAGACTCTGTAGAACATAGTTTGAAAAACAATGACCAGGACTTGGTCAATAGTCTCATTATTGGTCTTTCTGATTAGACTATTGTCCCCCAATTCCATCTTCCCTCTTCCTGGGTAGCATGTTCCTGATAAAACAATTGGGCCCCTTCTTAAAAACTGTCAGTTTTTAAGTAAAACTGACCTGGCTGCCCCGACCTGGAGAGAAGAGGAGGGGACCACCATGGATGTGGACACCAACTGAGACACTTGTGAAAACATCCAGATACTCACTAAAGTCTTGCACTAGCAGGTTGCAGTGATCCTCATGATGTGGCTTGAAGTGCTGGGGTCCAGAGCCAATGAACAAGAAAGAATTCTTGAGATGCCTTCAGTGCAAAATGGTGGTTTTATGAAAGCCCAGGGGACAGGACCCAGGAGCAGAAATAGAGGCCCTGGGATTTCGAGGGGCTGTGATGATACACTTTGGAGTCGGGGGAGGTAAAGACAAAGGACATTTCCAAAAGGAATTTCATGGTAAAGAAGACTTACAGTATCTTGGAGGCTTAGCTATCATCAAGCTGAGGCTGTTTTCTGCTCTACCAAAGCATGAACATTGAGATTGGGAGTTCCTGGAGGAAAGTCAGAGTCTGCCTGTCTCAAGTATTTGTCAATGGGCTGCAGGTCATAAGCAAATTTAATTTTATCTACATTTCCTTTTGCTTTTGTTCTCTGCAACACTAAGGAGGTTATGAGTGCAGGCCTTGATCCAATATGACTGTGTCCTCAGAAGAAGAGGCGATTAAGACACGGACATGGAGGGAAGGCCATGTGAGGACACAGGGAGACAGTGGCATCGAAGGGCCAAGGAGGGAGCCCTTAGAAGAAAACATTCCTGTTGGTGCTGTGACCTCAGATGTACAGCTTCCAGAAGTGTGAGGAAATACATGTCTGTTGCATAAGCCCCTCGGTCTCGGCGGCCCGAGCAAATTCATACATTGCTGTCCACCCCACAGAGTTGTTGTGTGGTTTAAAGGAGATAATGTGTGTGGAAGAACATTCACTCAGTCCTTCCACAAAAATTTAATGAGGGCCTCCTATATATTGCTGTATCTGACGCACACAAATAGAAACACATGTTGGTGAATATTATAATTATTAAGAAAAGACAAATTGGCAGGTGGATTCTGTCATATCTTTTTTCTCTTTTTTTTTTATTAAACATTGTTTAATGTTTATTCATTTTTGAAAGAGAGAGAGAGAAAGAGCAGGGAAGGGGAGACACAGAATCCGAAGCAGACTCCAGGCTCTGAGCTGTCAGCACAGAGCCCAATGTGGGGCTTGAACCCACGAACTGCAAGATCGTGACCTGAGCCAAAGTGGGATGCTTAATCAACTGAGCCACCCAGGTGCCCCTCTTTTTTTTGTTTTTCCAAAATGGCAATTGCAGTGTCTCATCCTTGGCCTGATTCATTAAGGAGCAGGGAGATGATATGGTTTCATGCATAATGATAGGTGTCTCTTGCCTCTGTTACTTCATAGTCTTACTTCTCCCTCAAGAGGCCATAAATCTCACTCAGCATGAGGTCATCTGGCTGGAGTCAAGTCCCAAAGATCTTTCTGGAAATTTAATGCTGAATAATCAATGACACAATTGCCAGTAAGGACTCCATGATACAAAATCTTGTTCCTTCCAGTGTTCCAGTATGAGTCACATGCTGGGTGTCTTTACCTTGAGCTTGATGCATGGGCCAGGCAGGGAGCTCCAAGGCCCTGGAGAAGGGACCCTGTGTGGTAGCACTAGCCCAGGGTTGGACGTTTCTTTGAGAACCCGTCATCTGCCTGGGCCATGTCACTCCATGACAGGTGCATTGGGCCCCCCTAGAGAGAGACATGACCACCTATTCTAATCAGTGAAAAAAAAGACCCTCTAGGTCCCAAGATGGATGCGTGCCCCCTAGATGAGTCGTCTGAATTCAGTTTCTTACAAATCAATTCAAACGAATCAAATTCAGTGCCTTTGAGGTGCTGGACACAGTGCTGGCACTGGAGTACAAAAATGAATTAGACAGACTTTGCCCTTGAGGACCTTGCTGTCTAGTGGGTGAGCCGCACACACACACACACACACACACACACACACACACACACACAATGATGATGTACCCTGACAGGGTTATGAAAGAGGTAGACATAAAGTGTGGGAAAACAAAAGAATTGTGTGTGTGTGTGTGTGTGTGTGTGTGTGTGTGTGTGTTGTGGGGTATGCCTGTGAGTTAAAGCTATAGATATTTCCAAGACACCATTGATTGTAAGTGCTTTTCTGATTTACTAACAGTTTTTGGGTAAACAATCAGAAATGCAGCCACATTAAATGGTTAACATTAGTTATAAGATGATGCTGAAATGTTAGCAGTGTGAAAATAACCCCATTTGAACTCCTCTGCTGAAGCCATGATTGCTGCGCCTGGTGGGGACTCCAAACACCCGTTCTCAGCATGGGGTGAGCAGAATTCCCTTAGGGGCCCAGTTTGGAGCTTAGAGAGATCCAAAGGGAGGAGGGATCTGCAGGGCAGGCACTGAAACATAACCAGCCAGAGCTGGAGAGAGGAAGATGGAGGAAAACGATCCCAGCACTCGTTCCAAGAATACAGCGCATGGTTGTAAGAAGTACTGTGACAATATGCTTCTGCGGGTGTCTCCAAAAAGCTGCTCAGGCTGCTAACTGCCCTCCAAGGAGGCTATGACTGAGTCAGTTGTGGGGCTTGCGCTTTGCAAGGGTGTGACCCAGACTGCCTTGGTAAATGAGGACAGGTTGGAACCGCCACCAGCAGGCCTTCTTGCCAACCCATCCCTTTTCTTTAAATCAATGCTGAATGAATCCTTAAAGGATATCCCTTTAAGGGACATGAGCCGATTGATTAGCCTGCCCAGAGGCCCTACTCTCTCTTTCCAGCTCTGTCTGAAAGGCAGCATTCCAAAGCAATGGCTGAAGCAGGCAACTGGATGAAGTCTCAGCCCGGAGGCTGGGCTCTGGGTAGAAACTGGGGAAAAGTTGAGGCCTGTTGGGAATGGAGGGGGAGGGGACCTGGAGCTGTTCCCCAGGCTGCGGACCTTGCAACAAGCTTTACCAGGCACCAGCCAGCACATCCCTGGGCTTGGAAGGAGGAGCTGTTCAGGGTGCTGAGGCGATTTAGATCACATCCAGCTTCCGGTATGTGGGCTTTGTGGTTCCTTAATCACCAGCTGGCAGACCATCTTTTCTTCTACCACCATCTACCTCTCTAAGTTACCACCTTTGCCACGTGTGTGTGTGTGTGTGTGTGTGTGTGTGTGTGTGTGTAGGAACTGGGGGTAAGGAGTGGAGCAGGAAGCCAAATATAGACCAGAAAGCTCACTTGGTTCATAGCATCCTGGAGACTGCTCTGAGTGGCACTGAGGGTCTTGGCTGATGGAGAGAACTTGACCATTGTAGCCAAGAGCACGCAGTGTCATGTGTCTGTATCTGCACTCTGGAGCTGACCCTATGGACCTCGAACAAGTTGGTTAAGCTCTCTACAAGTTCAGTCTCCTCATTTCAATATCTATCTGTCTTGCAGGGTTGTGAAAAGAATTAAATGAGATCATGCATTGTAGAGGGTGTGGCACTGCACCTAGAACACAGTAAATGCTTAGTGACTAGTAGCTATCACTGTTGTCTTGTTACAATGATTGTATTAATATATTCATATTGTGACTCATCATTGGCTTTTTGGCTCAAATCAAATCCTAAAATAACTACCCCGAGAAGTTAATGAGCTCAAGACTCCATGGATTTCCAAGCAAGACAGTCTCTTCACTGAAACCTGAAGTAAAAGGAAAGGTTCAGGAGCCCCTGTTTTCTCACTGAAAGATCTTGGGAAATTCACTTGACTTCTTTGGGGTTGGTTTCCTGTATAACATGTGGAGACAGAGGCTCTGAGCATGGGGATTTTTGCTCAGTGCTCACATCCCAGAGGGTTGCTAGTGTACACTGTGACCCCTTTCTCAAGAAAAGAGGTAGTTTGATGAGTGTACCTTAGCACATAGGCTTTCCACCTTGCTTCTCCTGTCAAGGTCTGTGCGCCCATGACTGGTTGAGAGTAGGTCCCCTATAGCTATTTATTCAGTAGATAAATAAGAGTAACCTATGCATCCACGTCCCCATCCATTCAATGTGGCCCAGACAACATTCCTTAGAATGTGCCTGCTTCCTGCCTCGGATGTCCTGCACGGACCCCTGGCCACCGCTCATGTTGAGTTTTTTCCCGTCCTGTGGAAGCCAGGTCTTGCCAGCCTGGTTCCTCTAGACTTGGGAGAGGGTACAAACATGGAAGAATGGGTAGAGAGAGGCAGAATCTCAAAGATATGGGCAGAAAAGGGGAATGGACCCTTGCTTCAGGTGGAAAGGAAACACAAAGTAGGCAGAAGAGCTAAGCTGATGTATGTAATAAAGATGGGGGGGTGTGGGAGGAAGGGGATGTGGAGAGGGAAAATCGGTTGCCCCGGCTGGCGTTAGACATCGTGTTCTTGTGTGTGTGTGTGTGTGTGTGTGTGTGGTGGGGAAGAAGGAGAGAGGGGTTGGCAGTCACAGGCTCCAGAGCAGCCCCAGTATGAGAGGATGTGGGGGTGGGGGCAGCAGAAAGGAGTTTGAGAAGTGTCCCTGTGAATTATACATTGCACCCCTTCCATGGTCTTCAAGCTACTGCGGCAAAGAACACAATTCCCTCTTCATCATATTGGTTGTGGGACCACGGTTCTTCCAATTTAATGGCACCCAGAAACAAGCCACACGGGCCTCAGGATTTATTAGTCTCATACAAATAATGAGCACTCACTACATGCCAGGATTTGGGTGAGGATTCAGGGATGCAGAAAAAAAAATTATAAAACAATCAAGCCCTTGAGGAACTCACAACACAGAGGGAGCACCGGATTTTACACACACACACACACACACACACACACACACACTCACACTCACACACACACACACACACACGGGCTCAAATGCTGTGGTGGAGAATCACACAAAGTGTCAGTGCTAATCAAGGAGGAGCTTCACAGCGGAGGAGGCATCTGAGCCGGGCCTTGTTGGAGAAGTTTACCACAGGGGGAAGGGGTCCAACTCCCTGTAGAGTTCACAGCCTAAAAAAGAGATATAAATATATATCCATGTATATAAATGCTAATATTCATATAGAATATAGAAGATGCTGCAATGAGCATTGAATAAGGTATGTCGGGAACACAGAAGAAAGAGGGTCTTTCTCTCTGAATCTGCCTCTGAGAGTCAAGGAGAATTCACGGGGGGGATGATCCTTAATGTGGGTTTTGAGGGCTTCATAGGAGTCCTCCGGGTGAAGCTTACAAGGAAACGAATCAGAGACTGGGGAGAAGGAGCATTGTGTGCAAAGACTTGGCAGTGCCCGTCCATCTGTCCTGCGGATGGGCGAACCGGTGCTCATGCTGGCCCAGCCATGTTTACTGTACGGTTCCCTGGTGCTTCAGGGCTGGGGGAGAGCGGCCCAGCGTTTACTGTCCTGACGTCCTGTGTTCTTTGCTGACGGCCATATCTAATCCTTCTTTGGTAAGGAACAAGTCACATAGGGAAGTTACCTTTCCAAGTAACACCCCCTGAATTTAGTTCTGCACACCCACCTGGATAAAAGCTCAATTATCTCTCAAAGAAAGGGGGCACTGAGGGCAGCTCTGAAATCCTGAAGGTTCCTCCAATCAATGAGGGTGGGGGGAACTGTGAGAAGGAGCCATAGCTACAGCCTAGGTCTGGTGCCACCACTTACAAGCATTACCTAATACATTTTTATGTTTCTCTGGTTCCAGATGCCTATCTCCTGATTGTCAAGATAACTGCTGTTGTAAGAATCTAGAGGAGCCAGAGGTGGCCGGGCTGGGTCAAAGAAGGTCTCTTAGGTAAGCTGGAATTTGAGATATGCCCTGAAGCAAGAGGGCCATTTGGATTCATTGGTGGGGAGGGGCACGTGACTCACCTTGACTCTGCCTTGCTTTCCATCAACTGCAAAATGGGCGAAATGGGCATTGTCATGAGATTTCAAGAGGTTTTCTGAGAATTAAATGAGGCGATATGCCCCACTTTGGGCTGGGAGGTAGACAATACCGGCCTGATTTTATAGTTGAGTGGGTTGAACCCTGCCACATAGTAGGTGCTCAGTAAACAGTAGTAGACCCAGCTGTCTTCACCATTGTCCTCCTCCTCAATCTTGGGCATGTGGATGGTTTAGATAAAGAGCACAGATCTAAGAGGTTTCTGATTCTTCTGTTCATTGCCTTCCCCGGACCCTAGAATAGCACCTGTACATGGAGGGCACTCAGCAGAGATTTGCTCAATTAATGAAATCCTAGCTCCCCCACTTAGCCCTTCTGTGACTTTGAGCAAGCTACCTTATGCCTGTGTGTCCCAGGTTCCTCATCTGCAGAATGGGGATAATGCCAAGACCCGGCATCAAATTGTTGAGAAGAATAGAGTTGTACCTAAGTGCTCAGTAAATGCTCCCTGTTTTTATTACTCCTCGGCAGTGGTGGAGAGTATCTGGTGGGAAATTCTTACATCTGCTCTGTTACATGTGTACGGATTGGGGGATGGCTTCCCACCCACTGGCTTCTAGAGCATCCTTCTCTCTGAAGACAATGGCCTGAGAGTGGAGATGTTGACCTCTTACCCGCAAAAGAGGGATCCAGACTTGGGAAGCTGGTGGTCTGGGTGGAGCATGGACAGTGTGTGGAATGGTTAGGGACACTGGTTATGAGTGCTGCGAACGTTGGCTCTGCCGATTGCTCTGTGGCCTTTGGAAAGGTGCTTGACTCCTCCGAGCCTCAATCCTGCAGCTGCAAAAGAGGTATTACTAATGCATCCATTTTATCACCTTGACACACATTGCTCATGACATACTGGGCGGAAGCAACAAAGGACAGGTCCTGTGCTGAACTTGCTTTTGAAAGAGCGGCTTGCCCTCTGTGAGGTCTTCAGAGGCCAGCAATCACCGACAAAGGGGATTTCATTGTACTGTTGGCAGGGAAAGTGGTCATGAGCTGAAGTTACCATTACACTGAGATTTTGGAGCTGCAGGTACGCAGTTGTTGGAAGAGCCCCTTTCAGGATTCTTGCCTCACCTTCTCCACGTCCCTTTCCTGCTGGATTTGTTTTCTGCCAAGACTTTTTTTTTTTTTTTAAGCGGTACCTCCATAGAACAGAAGCTGAGAGGATCTCCCAACAAGAAACAAATCATCTTGCTTGCACACCACACAAGGGTATATTTAGGCCTTGGACATGTGACAAGGATCCCGTTGGCTTTGGCAGAGGAGGTGGGTCCTGAGTGGGGACAGGTGAGGTGAAGTCACTACCACCACTTCAGCAGTTCACTCCAGCCAGCGTTCACGGGCATCCCTTCGATGTGCGAAGCCCTGGGGTTGTGCAGACGGGGTAAGACGTGGTCGCTGGGGGCTCACCGGCTCCTGGGCCTGAGGCGCAGGTACAGTTGAAAGCCCTGAGAACATAGCATGCGAAGGACGTTGAGCAGGAATTCCCTGAGTGACCATCAAGCTCGAGGGGGCAGGGGCTCTTCCTCTTGTGGGAAAGGACCTTTCACCTTTTCCCCACAGACCCCCCCAGAGCTCCAGGGGGCCCCCTGCTTTACCTCATGGATCAGTGCATTTCTGGTTTCCAGAGTTTCAGACGTCATCCTCACTGCAGCGGGTCTTCGGCAAACGCTGACCATACTTTGAATGGTGACTTAGTATTTGGTTCGGTTGAGTGTCCACCCTCACCTTAGGTTGTGATCTCACAGTTCAGGGGTTCAAGTCCCACGTTGGGCTCTGCGTCAACAGTGGGGAGACTGCTTGGGATCCGCTCTGTCTCTCTCTGCCCACTTCCCCTCTCTCAAAATAAACAGACTTAAAATAGAAGATACAGGCTCATGCATTCAGTGAACATTTATTAGGCCCTTGATTTGGCAGGCATATATATGGCAGGTGGGCCGAGAGTGGGAAGGCCCTCGGGGGTAGGGAGATGCTGGAGGAGGAGGATGCTGCACTCATCCGAGGGGAATGGATGGAGACCTCAACCAGGGAGACAACACTGCCGGTGGCGATGAGGGAGGGATTCAAGAGACCCGATGGGGCAGAATCCGCAGGCACTGCTGGCAGATTTGTGCGGTGAGGAAGAAGAAGGCAATTTGACTGTGTTCTGGCCAGACTGTCTGTGGTTGATGTTCAATGCTGCTGGGTCCATGAGAATGGCTTCCCAGTGGGTGGGCACTGTTTCCACAGGGCCGCCTGGGAAGTACCAGCAAACCCTGCCTTAGAAAGGCTGCACTGATTTTAGGTAGCATGTTAATATGGAATTAACCAATCTTAAAATTTTTTTATGTCTTTATTTTGAGAGACAGAGACAGAGAGCGAGTGGGGAGGGGCAGAGAGAGAGGGAGACACAGAATCTGAAGCAGGCTCCAGGCTCTGACCTGTCAGCACACAGCCTGATTCGGGGCTCAAACCCACGGACTGTGAGATCATGATGTGAGCTGAAGTCGGACTCTTAACCAAGCCACCCAGGCGCCACCCAGGCACCCCTGTAATTAACCAATCTTGAAACACAAAGTGGGAAAGATCGTTTTTCTCCCCCTTCATTCCTTCTTGTAATAGGATGGAGAAAGTTTCAGTTTGGAGTTAGTTAGGTGTAATGCTTTTCTGATTCTTCCTAATCTTTTTGAACAAAGAACGGGGAAGATATCAGGCCAAGAGCTCTAAGCAGGAAATGCTTAGAATGCTTAGAATGCTTAGAATGGCTGGAATTCAGTAACGATGTTTTTGTTTTCATTGTATGCTTATTGTTGTTTGTTGTTCTTACTTTTTACTTATGGCATACACTTTCCATTTTTCTATAGTAAGTCCTCATTGCCAATAAACTTACTTAAATTTAAAAAGTGAATCAATCCGAAAAAACATGAAGCAGAGATGGCAAAACGTGTACAAGTGTTATTTGGATCAGAAGTGGAGGAAACGCATCCCTACTCTCCACCCCCCTCTGTATGCTGTGGTGGGGGGGTCGCTAGGGGTGATGGTTCTGAAAACAAAAATCACGGAGCATGGTGTGAATACTGGACTAGGCACCAAAGGCAGATGATCCCAACCTTAACCTAAGGGGTTAGATGAACAACCATTCCTAGGGTACTTGGCCTAATTGTTAAAAATTATCATTTTATTTTTCATTCAAATAAGCTAATATTTCCACATCCTCAGGCTTATATGGAGAGAGCAACTTACTCACATCACTTTTCAAGTAAAGGAGAGAAGGAGGGCAGGATTAGGGGGCAGGGATGGGCTCATGTGATCAGGACATGGGGATTGGCCTTCCTTGTATAATATTTTTCCTCCTTACAAGCAATTTTAGATATCATACTATATCATCCAAGTCTCTCAGCAATTGTGTTTGTTACCAAGGAGATAAGTTGAAAGGACTGAGAGTGGGTAAGTGACTTATAGCCCACAACAGCAAAGGCACCATGCGTCAGCCATGGTGAGTATCACATGCTGTATTAGCATCTCATTCCAGAAGCATCTCTGGAAGGTGGACACTATCACTATTACTATCATCATCATGTCTAATACAGGGACGAGGAAATGATTTCGCGTAACTTGGTTGAGGTCAAGGTCAAGGTCAAGGTCATAGATCGAGGCAGTCAAGATCCAGGATTTGAACCCAGGAAGTCTGGTGGAAGGCCCATGCACTGGACAACTCTGCTATCCTGGGTGGCAGTTGGGACTTTGACTCGAATCCTATATTCTGTGGACTATACACATTTATTGAGCACTTACTTTGTGCCAGGACTGTGGCGGTGTGAGGGTTAGAAAGATAGCTACGACTCAGCCCCTGCCGCTGGGGCCTCAGAATCTGGTGCGGAGCTTGAGAGACACAGCACACGCGACGAAGGCAGAAACATCAGTGAAGGCACAAAGGAGAGACTGATCGCTCTGGGAAGATCTGACTGAGCAGGGGCGGTTGGAGTAGACCTTTGGTATGGAATTGCCTGGTGGGTGGACATGGAAAGTGGCAGTACGTCCCTAGGTAGTAGAAGCCACGAGTGCCAATGTCTGGAAAACCAGATGCCATGTTTGGAAGCCTGTGATGAGGTCTGGCAGGAGCATGCCCGAGAAGGTCAGGGGAAAGTGGCAATTGTGACTTCACATGTCAAGGGGTGCCACGGGGGTTGTGCTTACAACATGTGGCAAAACAGAAACGTTCCCCAAATCCATCCCTGGCTAGGTCACAATTGGTAAGGTCTCCATATATATATTCACCCAGAAAGCATTATGGAACATTCTAGCAAGATGTAGACCAGCTAACACAGCCTCAAGGCTGCTGGTGGCAACCTGCAAGCCAGGAAACAGAGTCGCAGCCCTTGAAGCCCCTTGGACTCCGCCTGAAATCAGCACCGCAAAGAGCCCCTCCTCCGCACGGCTTCCTTAGACAGACCTGTGACATTTGTAGTTTTTCCATCCCCCTAATGAGATCGTCGGGTTTAATTTCCACTTTCCCTGCGTTCACTCTTCTTTGAAGAGAGTTGGTGCCAAAAAACCCAGATGCAGGCGTCCAATTATGCTGAATGCGGGGAGGAAATTACCATAGAACAACCCGCCGGCGAAGCCCGCGTTTACTCAATTCTACGGCCCGGCAGTATTCATCTTTGGAAATCATGTTCACAGAAATTCCTCATCATTTTGAATAGAGTGATGAGCAGGCGCTTGGTGTGCGGAGACATGGAACTCCAAATTATTCTTAGCTGTCTGTGACGACAGTCAACTCCGCTCTCTCAGCCCCGACAGAGCACTGATGGAGCACTGACAGTGTACGGAGCGCTCTGCTATGGGCTGGGAGGAGGTGGGGGTACTGGGTGCATTAGGCGTGCGGCCAGATCAAGGAGCCCCTAAAAGGACTGGCAGGGGAGAGGAAAAACTATAAATATCCACAGCAGAGGCAGGACCTTAGGAGAGGCAGAGAACATGGCTTTGCCATTTAGAGAAAGACGATTCCTTCCAGCTCAGGGAATCGTGAAGTCCTAGTGAATGATTCCACCTAAACTGAGCCTCTCTGTCACTTACTCAGCAAATATATCCTTGCTTTGGGGACATAAACACTGCTGGGGGCCAGAGACACACAAGTGATGCAGAATAAGTAAGGCACACGAGGCTGGCTTCAGGCAGTTGTCGCTGACTTAGTGGGAAGGAGCCAGGTAACAATACAAGTGAAACTGGTAATGAACAGGAAAATTGGGATGAAATAAGTACTAAAAGAAAGTCAAACAGGTTGATACAGTCAATCATGCATGATATCAAGGGCAGTTGGGTCTACTTTAAGTTATGTGATCAGCACAGACCTGAAGGTTAAGAGAGAGTCAGCCTTGCAAGGGTTTGGAGAAACAGGCTTTGAGACAGAGAGCGTTGCACATGCAAAGGCCCTGAGGCAGGACTGAGTGTTGGGTGTGTGGCAGGCGTGTAGAGAAGGGAGAGTGGAAGGACCTGAGGATGGGCAGGTAAGTGGACTAGGGAAGGGGTGTGGATTTTTCTGCAAGTGCAGTAGGAAACCGTTGGAGAGTTTAGCCAGGGGAGGGGTGACTTAGTCAAGTGGAGATGAGATGGGGCTCATTAGAATCAGCAGGTGTGGGGGAGATGGCAGCATGATCATACTTGGGGACCTACGAAGAGTCTGTTGTTGGGGCGCCTGGGTGGCTCAGTCGGTTAAGCCTCCAACTTTGGCTCAGGTCATGATCTCACGCTGGTGGGTTCGAGCCCCGCGTCGGGCTCTGTGCTGACAGCTCAGAGCCTGGGGCCTGCTTCCAATTCTGTGTCTCCCTCTCTCTCTCTGCCCCTCCCCACTCATGCTGTGTCTCTCTCTACCTCAAAAATAAATAAAAACATTAAAAAAAAAAGAGTCTGTTGTTGAGAAACACGCTGGGGGCCATTCCAAGCCCAGATCAAGGAGACCCTTGAATCTGCCGCTGAGAATCACAACCATAAATGAATCTAGTCTTTAGATTCCGGAGATCTCTGCTGCAAACTGTCACCTGGAAGCCATTTCATCTCTGTAAGCATGTCCTCTGCAGAAGCGTTCCCGTTTCCCCCAAACCAGTGAGCATATGCTTCTCGTCCCCTTCACCTCCCCCCTGCCGCGCACGCACGAGCACGCACTCACCAACACAGGGGCCCGGCATTTCCCCACCAGTCCTGAGAAGAGTCAGGACTGCACGGATGGCAAATTCCAGATGAACGTAGTCTCTCTTCTCCCTCGGAAGCTCTGTGGGTTTCCTTGTTGGAAAGGGAGCGGATCCTGACTCTCTCTTACCAATCACGTTGCTTCCCTCTGCTCTTGAGACACAGGCTCCTTATCCTTCCCTTCCCCACGCTGCCTTGTGGAGCGGAGGCTGTGTTTGCTCTGTGATAGAATTTGGTTGCCTTCTGAAGCAGAAACTACAGAATCTATTTGTATTAATGGCTTAAATAAGAGATGGGCTCCTTTCAGGTGTTAGCCGGTCAAGGTTGATGTGGTCCAGGGATGCGGGCTCCTTCTCTCTCCTGGCTCTGTCAGCCCTTGGGTATTGCTGTCTGCTTGCAGCCATGCCCACGCTCAAGGGTAGAATGGAGGAAGGGATGGACACCTCCCTTGAAAGTCCTAACCTGGAAGTAGTTAGGACATTACTTCCTGTACTATTGGCCATTCTGCTTCCTGTTGTCCGGAACTTGGTCACGTGGCCACACGCTGCTCGGAGGCTGGGAAATGCAGCCTCCCTGTGGAAGGGAGAATGGTACTGGGGACAGTTGGCAATGGTGCCAGTCTTGGTCACTGCTGGATCTGTAGCACCTAAGATGGGTTCTGACCCCTCAGAAGTATTCAATATTTATTTATTCAAAATTTATTTATTTATTATAGCTAAATACCTTATAATATATTGTCCTCAGTCCCTCCCACTGACTGTGAACAACCTGAAGGCAGATATTTCTGCCACCCCAATGTCTAATCCAGTACTTAGTACATAGTAGGTGCTCAGTAAGTGCATATTGAATAAATGAATGAATGAATGTCCAAGATGTAGTATTTTATTCACTCTGCATTTCTCTTCTTTTTTTTTTTAAAGTTTATTTATTTATTTTGAGATGCAGAGAGAGTGAGCAGGAGAGGGGCAGAGAGAGGGAAGGAGAGAGAGAGTCCCAAGCAGGCTCCACACTGTAACCACAGAGCCCGACTTGGGGCTCCATCTTATAAACCGTGAGATCATGACCTGAGCTGAAATCAAGAGTCAGATGCTTAACTGACTGAGCCACCCGGGTGCCCCTGCACATCCCTTCAGGATCTCTGTCCCACCACCAATGAGCACTTCAAGACTGGGGTCAGTGGCTTGTTCTCTCCTTGGCTTCTCATCCTTGCGACCAACTTTTCTCTACTTACGGCTTCAGCTCCATCCGCCTGGATTCGGCCTCTTTCTGTGAAGAGTGCTGAGCTAAGCATCACATTTACAAACATGAGTGAGAGACTGGCCTTGGTTTCCCTTCAGCCTTCGGGACTTGGGTAGTCCTTCTGCCGGTGCAATTCAGAGTGGTCTTGAACTTGTGGCATCATGCATGAACTTGTTAGAAAAGCAAAGTTGTGAGCCCGAGCCTGACCTACTGAGTCAGAGTCTCTGGGGATATAGCGTAGGAAACGCACTTTACGTGTTCTCTTATGTCTCTTCACCAGAGAGCCGTTGTATTGGGCTTTCAAACAATCTTGTTTCGGTATTTTTATCCAGATTTCTTAGCTGTTCTCTGAAGGAGCGTGTCGTGACACAAGCTACTCCTACCATAGCTCGTGATGGATGTCTACAAGGTTCTTTTCAAGTGTCACCTCTGTTTGTTCTCCAGAAGTCAAGACAGTTTTGCTCCAAAGACATTTCTTACCTCCAGCACCTGAAATAATGCTTGGTACTTGAGTAAGTGCTCAGGAGGCATTGGTTGAATACACAAATCTCCACAATGTAGGTTTCATTGTTCTCATTTTACAGATGAGTAAATGGAGACTCACGTGATTAAATGACTTGCCTAACATCACCCGGCAAGTCAGTGACAGAGCTGGTGGTGTTTGTACCCAAGATTCCGAAGCCCACACTGTCCCCATGGTAATGCAGTGACCCTGGGCATGTGGGGGCGGGGGGCGGCTGGGCACTAAGGGAGGGCCCAGCTATGCAGAGAGGAGGGGCAAGAAAGGCCTGGGTGGCTCAGTCAGTTGAGTGGTCAACTTCAGCTCAGGTCATGATCTCATGGTTCATGAGTTTGAGCCCTGCATTGGGCTCTCTGCTGTGCTTCGGAACCTTGTCTGGCCCCCCTCTCTGTCCCTTCCTTGCTAATGCACAAGCTCTCTCTTTCTCTCTCTCATAAATAAATAAACATTAAAAAAGTATTTAAAATAGAAGAGCATCCAACAAGAGGACTTTGCTGACATGGGGCTGGCCTAACATGGGCACTGCCCCTGAGTCAGGATGGGGCATTGTTGGAAACACCGTCACAGACGTGAGTCCTGACCTGTCCCGCTGGGTGTGTGGCACAAGTCCGAGCTCCACCAAGAGAAAAGACCATGCATTCCAGGCCTTCTTTGTGAGGTTTTGTCCTATCTGCTTGAGGGCTCAGGTCCCACAGCAAGGATTATGGGAAATTCCTCCTGTTTGTAGGAGAGGGAGGATCTGCAAGTGACCAGAGCGAAGCTGCCTGGGTGTAGCAAGGCGATGCTTGGGTGGGACTGGCTCAGTAAGGTGTCAGAAGGGCGGCCCGGCTCCATTTCCTTTCCCCAGAATGGCCCGGAGGCCGCTGGGATGGGAAATCCCTTTGGTTTCTGTGGATCTAAGAAAATGAGTCACTGGATTGTGGGCTCCCTGGGGAGGGGAGGAGCCTTTTCCTGAAGGAAGGCTTTTCAATACCCTCTTGCTTTGTCCCTTGTCTCCGTGGAAATGGTGGAGAGGTCCAAACAAGAAGTCACTTCCTTGGGGAAGGGAGGGCTGCCCAGAGGCAGAGAGCCTCCTACCCTCAGAGTCTGGGCTCGGAGCCACAGCACGTCTGCAAGGTGCCACCATGTTACCGGGACTCCCCCTGGGTGAGGGCGGGCACGAGGAGAGTGAACTGTGACCTCGCTGAGCCCCCAGCAACTCACGGGGACAGTCTAAGAACAAGTGGGTGATGTGACTCACCCAAGGCCACATAGTAAACCCTGTACTAGGACTAAAAACCCATCTGCTGTTGCTCAGTCCTGCTCCAGAATGAGTCTTTTTCTTTTATTTTTAATGATTATTTATTTATTTTTGAGAAAGACTGAGAGAGATGGAGAGAGACAGGGCAGAGAGAAAGAGAGAGAGAGAGGGAGAGAGAGGGAATCCCAAGCAGCCTCTGTGCTGTCAGCATAGAGCCTGATACAGGGCTCAAACCTACAGCCCGTGAGATCATGACCTGAGCCAAAATCAAGAGTCGTACTCTTACCCAACTGAGCCAACCAGGCACCCCTGGAACGAGCCATTTTCCATCATAGTGACTATGCAAGTTGTGTCTTCCATTTATTAAATGTTTGCCGTGTGCCGAGTCCTTTCCGCACATCATCTCAGTGACTTCTCACAACAACCCTTGAAGGTACGATTGTTCCCAGTTTACAGCCATGTGGACTCCTCGAGCTGCAAGTGTCTGGGTCAAGGTCACATAGTTGCTAAGTAGCCAAGCTGGTACCTAAACCCGGGACGTCTGACAGAGGACCCCGGACCACAACCTCCATTGTCTTCCTGCACATTTCTGGGTCCGCTGTCTCTTCTCAGGCCCCCACTCCCAGCCGTCCGTCTGAGCCTAGGGTGGCTCCTGATGTACGTGCCAGCATGTGTCAGCTTCTGGTGCCTAAGTGCACGTCGCTAGAACATGACAGCAAGGAAGAACATGACAGCAAGGAAGAAGCTTTAGGCCTTCCTTGAAAAAGCTGTCTGGATGAATAGAATCATTCTTTTCCGATTGCCAAAATAATATTGATGTTCCTTGCAGAACACCGAGAAACTAGGAATAAGTAAAAAAGAAAATAGAAAAATCCACCCGTGTGTGTTCCAGCTTTTTTTCCTGGAAATTGTTCATGTTCTTGCTCATTTGACGATCTTAATGATTGTGTTGTCAGTTTGCTCAAGGACAGAGTCCTTTATATTCATAATTGTGGCAGACATCTTTTGTTTCTGTCACAATTTGTTGTTTGTTATTACATTTTAAAAAGTGTTTTTGGAGGTTGGAAGAGGCTGCTTAGATTTAAAAAAATTGTTTTCAATGCTTATCTATTCTTGAGAGACAGAGAGAGAGCAAGCATGAATGATGGAAGGGGCAGAGAGAGAGGGACGCACAGAATCCGAGGCAGGCTTCAGGCTCTGACCTGACAGCACAGAGCCTGACGTGGGGCTTGAACTCACAGACCGTGAGATCATGACCTGAGCCGAAGTTGAATGTTTAACTGACTAAGCTATCCATGTGCTCCTGCTTAAGTTTTTTTAAGTGTTTATTTTAAATATTTTTAAAATTTTTTAATGTTTTATTTATTTTTGAGAGAGAGAGAGAGACAGAGAGCGAGCGTGATCAGGGGAGGGTCAGAGACAGAGGGAGACACAGAATCTGAAGCAGGCTCCAGGCTCTGAGCTGTCAGCACAGAGCCTGATGTGGGGCTTGAACCCACAAACTAACTGATCATGACCTGAGCCAAAGCTGGACACTCAACTGACTTAAGCGGTGCTACCCAGGCACCCCTTAAGTATTTAAAAAAAACATTTAAAATATTTATTTTTGAGAGAGAGAGCACAGAGCCCAGTGCAGGGCTTGAACTCCTGAAACCGTGAGATCATGACTTGAGCCAAGAGTTGGGCACTTAACCAGCTGAGTCTCCCAGGCACCTTGCTGTGTAGGTTTTAAGGGGCCAGCCCTTTGTCCTGCAGAAGTCCTCTCACGGTGCTGGAGCTGCCCAGCTGGAGTGACACATGGACAGTCCTTGACCTTGGCTGCAGGTGTGTTTGCCTGTGGCTGTCAAGGCTCTTCTTGAGCAGCTTGGCCTGGAAAACAGCAGTTCTGCCCTCAAAGGCCCCCGCGTGCCAGTCAGAAGGGCCAATGCCATTGGGAAGAGCAGGCCTCTGCTTTGGGGCAGAGGGCCAGGGCTGCAGAACCAGGGAGGTTCACAGTCACCCTCGGAGCGTGTTTCGTAGCCCCCACCTCTCTCTCCACGCACACGACTCCTTTCCGCTTCCACTGGCCGGACCCCTGATGTCATCCTTGCAAGGACAGTTTGCGAGGCCGGAGAACCATCAGCTGCTGAAACTTGACCTGGTTGCATCGCTGTTCACAAAAGTGCTTTCCGTGCCCAGCTGAGGACGTAGCGTTAGCTTCACTCTGCAGACGGGAAAGATGGGACTAGGAACTGAGTTCGGGTGAACTTCGTGATGAGGGCATGATCCTGGGCCGGGGAGCCAAGGTGGGGGGAAGGCGGGGGAGCTGTTAGAGAGCTCAGGGGATGAGGAGAGAGGAGGAGGCATCTCTGAGGGTACCCAGGCTGCAGCCACAGACCCCACCTGCCTGCATCATTTTCTGATCTGTCTGCTCTCCCTGTTTTCTAGGGCCAGCCTTCTCCCAATCCCGGCTATAAATACAACGGGGCACATGCAGGGCAATGTAGGGGAATGGGCACACACACACACACACACACACACATGCAGGCACACACACACACACACACACACACACACACACACACACCGTGTGCTTACTCGCCCATGAAAACCCAGAAAGCAGTCTCCTTAAAGTTAGGAACATGACAAGTCCATGATGTTTACCGCGACTAGGCAACGGTCACAAGGCGCCGCTGATACAATTAGAGAGAAGGAAGAAGTAATCAGGGACAAGGAGCACTACTGAATGGACATGAACTTATACTCACAACATCCAGGTCGTGCAATTGGAAAACATCGCCAACAACGGAATTCAGTGAGGTGTTTGGGTAACAAAGTACCTTTCAATGTAATAAACAGAAGCAATTGAACCAAACAAAGGAGTCCATTTACAAGAGTGGCAAACACATCAGCCGCATCCTAGTTATCAGGTTGTGTGTGTGATGTATATGAATAAAATCTGAAGATAAATCACACAAACATGTGAACAAATGAAAGGATGATTCCGTAAGGGGAAGACCCGCACTTCATATATGTCAACTGTCTCTAAATTAATCTCTAAATTTAATTCCAATTAAAAAATAGGATTTCCCCCCCTGGAATTAAATATGCTGACATTCTATGGGAAAAAAACAGATGAGAATAGTCAAATTCTGAAAAATGAAAGGTCTGAAAGATATTAAACTATATTATAAAGCCAAAATAAAAGAAGCAGTTTGGTAAGAGTGTGTGAGTACATAGACAGACCAATGAAACAGTGTGAAACAGCCAGAAATAAATCTAAATATACACAGAAATTTAGTCTGTGATTAAGAGGACATTTCAAGTCAGTGGAAGAAAAGATTGTAAGTGGTGTTAGGTTTAGACAAATGGTAGCCATCTGAAACAAAGTTCAGGTCCCTTCTTAGATGCTTCTACCGAAATAAATTCCAGATGGAGCAAAGATCTACACTTCTAAAAGCCCACTGTAGAAGTATTTTTTTAAAAAGACATGGGAGATTTTATTTAAATAATATCCAAGTGGGGAAGGACTTTGTTTTTTTAAACATGACACAAAAGTCCAGACGCCACATAAGAAAAGAAGATTGATATAAATCATATCATGAAATTAAACATTTCTAGGGGGCGCCTGGGTGGCTCAGTTCGTTAAGTGTCTGGCTCTTGGTTTCAGCTCAGGTCATGATCTCGCGGTTTTGTTAGTTCGAGCCCCCCATCGGGCTCTGTGTTGACAGTGCGGAATCTGCTTGGGATTCTCTGTCTCCCTCTTTCTTTGTCCTTCCCCCACTCATGCTGTCTCTGTCTCTCTCAAAATAAATAAATAAACTTAAAAAAATTTTAAATTAAGAATTTCTGCATTGCAAAAATTATTATAGAGACAAAAAATAAGCAACAAACACGGCTGGGAAAAAAAGGTTTCCAATAGTGAGATGCAGAGAAAGAGCTAATTTCCTCAATGCCCTTCAGATGAATAACCTCCTTCAGATGAATAAGGAAGAAGACCAGCAATCCAGGGATGCCGGGAGGCTCAGTTGGTTGAGCGTCTGACTCGATTTCAGCTTCGGTCATGATCTCACGTTTCATAGGTTTGAGCCTTGCATCAAGCTCTGTACTGGCCGTGGGGAGTCTGCTTGGGATTTTCTCTCTCTCCCTCTCTCTCTGCCTCTGCCCCACTCGCTCTAGCTCGCTCTGAAATAAATGAGAAAAAAAAAAGACTAGCCAGTCAAAAGAAAAGAGAAGGGCATGAACAGAGAGCTCTGAGTTCGTGGAAAAATGAGGAACAGTGGCCTATAAACATGTGAAGGGTGCTCACCTTCACTGTTGCTGGGAAAAAAACACCACAAATTACAACTTCTGTGAGAGATCATGATCACCTGTTAAACTGGGGGAAATAAAGGTGTCTGCTCACCTGCCGCTAAAGGAGGGCAGCAGCACGCCCCGTCACTGCTGGTGGAAGGCAGCCCCGCCTCTGAGCAGCGGCATTTAGCGAGGTGTCTCAAAATTAAAAACGCACTAACCCCTGACCAGGGACACCACTACTCAGAATTCATCCCCTGCACACATATTTGTGCCTTTGCTCGGGGACATATGCATGAGGATATTACGGGCAGTAAAAGACCTAAAATAACTTACATATGTAACTGCAGAGGACAGGTTAAATGAGATACCATGCGCTCTTACAGGGAAACACTCTGTAGCCTTTAAAAGCAATGTGACAGCGCTGTAATGCCATGTGACAAGCTCCCAAATCTACGCTATGTTATTGTCTCCAGCTCGGGCTTCCAACCACGGGGACGGAGACTCAGGGAACGGAGCAGGAATTTGATTTTACTATTTGATTTTACTATACATACTTTTCAAGTATTTAACTTAAAACAACTGTTTTAATGTTTATTTCTTTTTGAGGGGGTTGGGCAGAGAAAAAGGGAGACACAGAATCCGAAGCAGGCTCCAGGATCCAGGCCGTGCTGACAGCCTGGAGCCCGACGCGGGGCTTGAACTCATGAGCTGTAAGATCATGACCTGAGCCGAAGTTGGACGCTTAACCGACTGAACCACCAGGCTTATTTAACTTTTTAAAACCATGGACATATGTTCCTTAAAAAAAAATTTAATGTTTATCTTATTTGTGAAAGAGAGAGAAACAGATCATGAGCAGGGCAGGGGCAGAGAGAGAGGGAGACACAGAATCGGAGGCAGGTTCCAGGCTCTGAGCTGTCAGCACAGAGCCCGATGCAGGGCTCGAACTCACCTACTGGGAGATCATGATCTGAGCCGAAGCTGGACGCTCAACAGACTGAGCCACCCAGGCACCCCGCCATACACTCCTTTTTAAAACTATATTTAAAACACTGTAAAGAAAAGAGAGAAAGTCTGAGAGCAGAGCTGGGCTCAAGTTATCCTATCTGGTTGCTGGTGGAAAAGTTGCTGAATGTCTCCAGACTCTTTCCCTTTATCTATAATGCGATCAAGGTCAATTTCAATTCCTAGGCGCTGCCTCTTAGATACTCCCATTACCAGGCTGGAATCTGGGCTCCAGGAAAGCTCTCTCCACCCTCAACATGCCCGTGGATCCCCTGGGAGTCTTGCTGGGAAGCACGTTGTGATGAGTAGGTCTGGGCCGTGGCCTGAGATCTGCTCACAGGAAGTTCCTGGACCACAGACGACTCTTGGGGCATCGGGAGGGCGGGGGTGGGGGGTTAAGTCCCGCAGCCTATGCAGGGCGGGGCTGTGATTAGAACCCAGGTCAGTGGGGCTGCGCTCATTCTTCCATTTGTTCATTCCTTTGTTCATTCAACACATACCTGTGTTTGTTATTGTTGTTGTTGTTTACTTAACAAACACAATGGAAGCGTTTGCTATGTGCCGGGCCGGATCTAGATGCTTTGCAATTACGAACTCATTTAATCTGCCCTACAACCCCGTATGCATTACTATTATTATCCTTACTCTACAGAAGGGGAAACTGAGGCATGAAGTGAAGTAAGTCACCCAGGTCTCATGTCTGGTGGGTGGCTTAGTGAATGCCAGCATGCCCGGGCCGATGGCAGAGCCTCGCCCTTCCGCAGCCCATGCGCTGTGGGGCCTTGAGTCTCTCGGGCTGTAGAGTGAGGAGGGGCTGAGAGGTGATGGGCCTGGAATCTTCTTCCCCTCTCGAACACCTGCTCCTGGAATAGCCTGGCCCAGCTAGCCCCTCCACCTCTCCGAGCGGGGCTGGGGAACAGAGCAGAGCAGGCTTTCTAGTGCCAAGAAAACACGAGTCCCCACAAGTCTGGTGGACACCCGGAAGGTGTCAGAGCTTGAGACGTCTTGCAAGTGCCAGGGTACCCCAGAAACCAGGAGCTGAGTGGGGCAATGAGGGGCGGGGGGGTCAAAGCGAAGCAGGTCTCCCCAAGGACGGAACCACGGTGAGGCGTTGGAAATGACCGCCACCACGGACAGCTGTATGTTCGGGATGGGAGCCCTGGGAATGACCTGGGATCCTGGGGTCTGCTGGGGAGATGTGGGCACAGAGATGGCAAACGGGCCACGGGAGTGGCTGAGCCTACCAGGCAGAGCATGTGGTGGGGTGACAAGGGTCCCCAGGAGCATTGCCATTTGAGAAACAGGCAGATGAAGAGGGTTCGCAAGGAAGGTTTGAAAAGAGTGGTCAGAAGGATGGGAAGAGAAGGGAGAAGAGGGCGTGACGCTCTGTCCCGATGACCGCAGACAGACGTCCCGAAAACACCCTCTTCGGATCCGGCCAGTTTCTTTTCCGAGGTTAACAGGAGGAAGACTTCCTTGAACAAGGGCGCGGTTTTTGGCTGGCGCTTCCCTTGTTTTCTGTTCTTACAGAGATGACACAGGTTCCCATATGCTGTTTGGGCAGAGATCTCTGCATAAACACGTGTACACACACATATACACAGATATTTGCAGGCGCACGTATTTAAATCAATTTAGCTGGTATTTATTGAATCTCGATTATGTGCAAAGCACAGCACATCCCAGGGGGCTGTCAGGATGTGGCTGCAATATGCTAAACGCTGAGATCCAACTGGGAGCCCAGACTGATGGGTCCCCACGCAGGTGTGGCTCCTTAATGCAGGACTTCAGAGGAGCCTTTATCAAACTGTGCAGCAGACTTAGCTGGTTGATTTTCCTGTACCCAATCCTGGGGCAGAGAAACCTACCTTCCCCGAAGACCTCCTGCTGAGTGAGAAATCAGCTCTTGTCTTGTTTAAGCCACTGATATTTGGCTTGTGTGAGAGCGTTAGTATCCTAATTAGTGCTTCCAGACATATGGCCCAGAAATCACTGCAGAGAAAGGGCAGCAGCCTGTGAAAGATGTGCCCCGCTTCGTGGCGCGTTGCACAGGGTGATTCTCAGTTTGTAGCTCTGCTTATTAAATTTGCTGAAATTCAAGTCCGTGTTCTGCACGTGACCCTCTCTCTCTGCCTTTGCACCTGTTCTTCCTCTTGGCCCCATCATGCGACAGGGTGCTCCAGACACACAGACTATGCATGCAAGAGGCAAGAGAGAAGGCAGCACTGTCAGGGGAGGTCAAAGTGGTCCAGCCCCCGGGAACCCAGAGCTGGTGGTGGGAGGGGCAAGGGAGGAGGAGGCGGGAGGGGAGGCTGTAGGTCAAGATCCTTGTAGTTGGAGTTAGAAACAGTCCTGAGGAAAAGGGCAATCATTTGGAAAGAGTGAGGGAGGATCCTCCCTTGGAGACAGATTTTTAACAGGTGAAAATCAATGAGCGTCTTTCCTTAAGTTTTATTTTGTTTTTACAAGACTGGAAAGAAGTTTGGCAAGTCGGGGGGAAGAGGTGTCACTCAAGGTGGCCTGTTGCTGGGCGGGCGGGGGGAGGGCACGGGGTATTCCAAGAGCACGTCCATAGAGGACGCATGAGGCCTGGCAAGGTTATGCCTACAATATGTTTTATTTGGGAGTGGGTTAAAGTTGCTTAATGCAATTTTTACTGTTATAATTATGGGGGAAGTCCTAACATATGCAAAAACGACAGTGTGGTCTCTTGAAGCCAGCATGAGCTCAGGCTAATCCTGTCTTATTCATTCTGCTGTCCATTTCTCCTCCCTTATTTTAAATTCTTTTTTTTTAAGTTTATTTAGTTATTTTGAGAGAGAGAGAGAGCGTGCGAAAGAGAGAGAGAGCTTGAGAGCAAGAGAGAGAGGAGCGTGAGTGGTGGAAGGGCAGAGAAAGAGGAAGAGAGAGAATCCCAAGCAGAATTCTGCACTGACAGCCTGGAGCCCATGAGGGACTCGATCTCACCAACCCTGAGATCATTGACCTGAGCCAAAATCCAACGCTCAACTGACTGAGCCTCCCAAGCTCCCCTCCCCTCCCTTATTTTAAAGCAAATACTGGGCGTCATATTACATGATCCATAAGTATGGCATTTTAGTATGTATCTCTGAAACACAATAAACATATCCACAAGGCCATTATGACATTAAAAATGATTTTTTAAAATACCAATGATTTTAGGGGTGGTGTTCAAATTTTTAATTGTTTAGTAAATGTATTTTTTAAACATTTATTTTTGAGAGAGAGGTAGACAGAGTGCAGCCATGGGGGGGACAGAGAGAGAGGGAGACACAGAATCCAAAGCAGGCTCCAGGCTTTGAGCTGTCAGCACAGAGCCTGACGTGGGGTTTGAACTCACAAACTGTGAGATCATGACCTGACCCAAAAGTGGATGCTTAACTGACTGAGCCACCCAGGCACCCCCAAAATTATGATAAAATTTAAATGAAATGACATCTATAACACATATATGTTAGTTTCTGGCATAAAAATTCTCCTTGTGAATGATGGATGTTAATATTTAACAATTTAACAAGGTGCCTGGGTGGCTCGGTCGGTTGAGTGTCCGACTTCAGCCCAGGCCATGATCTCACCACTGGTGAGTTTGAGCCCTGTGTCCGGCTCTGTGCCGGCAGCTCGGAGCCTGGAGCCTGCCTCAGATTCTGTGTCTCCTCTCTCTGCTCCTCACCTGCTCTGTCTCTCTCAGTCTCTCAGAAATAAATAAATATTAAAAAAAATATTTAACAATTTACCATCATCAGATAAGAACTAGATCTTGTATCAAGCTGGTATGTTTGGGTTCGAGTTGTTAAAATCTAGAACCTTACTAGAATCCAGCATTATGCTCAAGCCTGAAACTCCAAGGTAAGAATGCCTTTGCCTGGACACCTGGCCTGGGTGCCGCTACCTCCTGGGAGGTCAAACTCACTACCTAAACGAGGGGACCCATTCCATTAGCCGTTGGACTAAGCTGAAGCCTGTCTCCACAGTTCCCACCCCTTGACCTTGGTTCTGCTTGTTTTGGGGTCTAGGGAGACACAGAATGAGTCTACTCTGTTTTTTTTTTTTAAACATTTATTTATTGTTGAGAGACGGAGTGAGATCAGGGGAGGGGCAGAGAGAGAGAGGGGGAGACACAGAATCTGAAGCCAGCTCCGGGCTCTGAGCGATCAGCACACAGCCCGATGCGGGGCTCGAACCCACAGACCGTGAGATCATGACCTGAGCCGAAGCCGGACGCTTAACCGACTGAGCCACCCAGGCACCTTGAATCTGCTCTGTTCTACACTATTCCTGATTCTCCTCCAGCAGATTCATCTCCGGAAATCTTGTATGTTTTCATCGTCTCTACCGTCACTCGGCCTCCTCTTCTCAGGGCCTGAGGCCCACCCTGCCTGGGGCAGGCGCCAGCGGCGGGCTGGGACGCACGTATGCAAATACCTACGGAGGAAGTAACGTGTGCACGCACAGGCACGTGCATGCTTACGTGCAATCGTGCGTGAGAGTCGGGACGGCCTTGCGCGCGTTTAGTTCCGGGAATGAACGCTCGTTTTCACACACACTGCACATGTGTCTGATGTACAATTTCTAGCCACTGTATTGCACCCAGGAGTGCTTTTCTCACTGACTATTTGGGAAGCTTCGAGTGAGATCCCCAGGGCCGAACTTTCTAGAGCAGACCTCAGATGGCTAACTACGCTCAGAAAATGCTGGCGTGGCACGTTGCGGACGAAGTGTGCCCCGAAGAGCAGCAGTTTTTGTGTGCACGCGCGTATCCACAGCAGGTCCTGGGGCACAGAACGCCCTGCTGCATTCTTGGATGCACATCTGAGGCTTATGACTTCCATGTGTCTTTTTATTGGGGCTCTGGTGCAATTAGGGGTGGGCTTTGCCTTCCCCAAGTACCACGTGGGGTGAGGCGAGCCGCTGAATGGGACCGTGCAGAGGGGTGGGGTGGAGAGGAAAAACCACGGGGGGAGGAATCTGGGAGAGACAGGGACAGAGCTCCCACACTCTCCAAGGCTGATCGTTTACCTAAGGGCGTATTCAGTAATTGTTAAGTGTCTGGGGTGGCGGCTGGGGGGTCTTGTTCTCATCAGGAGCTCGTGGTTTCTCTGGCCAGGGTCAGTTCAGCACCTATTGATCAGGGATCTTCGCTGTTTCCCGCGCAGGGCTGGGCACTGGAGATACAACCGGAAGCAGAAGCGTGAGTTCCGGCTGCGGCAGGACAAACAGTCCGACGGAGGAGGTGCATGCGAATCCAGTAATCACACATCCGGGGGGAGTGGTGGCTGGAGTGCTGGGTGGGGTGATGGTGCAGAATCCAGGGCAATCTCGGAAGGCTTCTGGGAGGCAGTGATGTTGGCACACTGACCCGAAAGGCACACAGGAGTTGATGAATTAAGGAGCATTTCGAGTACAGAAAACCTCATGTGCCTGTGACACAGGAGGCATATTATGGACTGCATTGTGTCCCCATCTCCCCCATTAGGTCAAAACCCTAACAATATGATGGCATTTAGAGGTGGGGACTTTAAGGAGATAATTAAGGTTACATGAGTCACAAAGGTGGGGTCCTAATCCAATATGACTGGGGTCCTCATAAGAAGAGGAACAGAAGCCAGGGGTGCGTGTGTACAGGGCCAAGACCACAGGAGGACACAGGGAAAAGACGGCTGGGGACAAGCCCAGGGGAGAGGCCTCAGGAGAAACCCACCCTGATGTCCCCGAGCTTGGACTCCAGCCTCCGGGGATGTGAGCAAATCGGTTTCAGTTGTGTTCGTCGCCCAGCCTGGGGCAGCCCTGACAGACTCACAGCGACTATGAGAAGTCTGGGGACACCAAGCCAGGACAGAACGAGCTGGGGTTGGGGGTGTGGGGGTAGGTCACATCCCACAGGCCGACTGAGGATTTTTTGGTCTTTATTGCAGGGGCCGTTGCAGTATTATTAACGCAGAAGTGACGAGTATATAGAATCCACACACGAGTAGAAATTGATGCGCATTTTGAGAATGTAAGAGGATTTCGTATTTGCTCTTCTTGTGTGTGTGTGTTTTTTTTTTTTTTTAGTTTTAAAAAATATTTATTTTTGAGAGACAGTGTGAGTGGGAGGAGAACAGAGAGAGGGAGACACAGAATCCCAAGCCGGCTCCAGGTTCTGAACTGTCAGCACAGGACTTGATGTGGGGCTCGAACCCACGAACCGTGAGATCACGCACAACCTGAGCCGAAGTCGCACGTTTAACCGTCAGAGCCGCCGAGGTGCCCTTGCCCTTCACGTTGGACTTGTCCCCCTCGCACTGCGCATCCGCTCCGTAACTGAGGGACCGGAACTGCCCTCGCTGCCCTGCCGCGTGTCTGACCCTCCCGCTGCTGCTCGCCCACTACTCCTGGAGCGGATAATGGGGAGACTTACAGGCAGGATCCAGAGGGAGGAGGGATGGCTCTGACTGGTTGGCTGGACAAGGCAGGATGAGGACCAGCTATGTAATTTGTGGGTCCGTGTGCAAAATGGAAATCGAAGGCGGCTTGTTCAAAAATGTTTCAGAGTTTCAAGGCTCTGACGGCAGAGCATTAACTCAAATGTGGGTCCTTATGAGCTCGGGTCACAGATCCAGGGAGCCAGCCCTGGTTGGAGTGCCTCCTGGAAGGCTTTCTGGAGGAGGAGGCAGCATTTGAGCTGGATTAAATCTGGGCCCAGGGAGGGTACTTCTCAGACAGAGGTATGGAACGGTGTAGGCAAGGAGGTGGACAGGTATGTCTCCTGATACGAGCCCAGAGGTCGTGGGTGGACACTTTGTTTTACTGTTAAAAAAAAAATCTGCCTGAGCCTCTTCCTCTGAGCTCTATTTTGGGGCGGGTTTCATTAATGACAGATGAGTTCTGGCTCTGGGGACATCAGAGGTAATTTTTCACTTTCACGAGGGCTCGGTGAGCTCTGAGTATCATACAGATGCCCAGCCCCGTTTGAAAAGGGTTCTTTTCCATTCGTCTCCTTTGCAGCCAAACCAAGGCCACCAGCCAGGAAGGCCTGGCTCGGTCACAGCACCCTGCTGCCGTGCCTGCTGACGTCAGCAGCTGTGATACCCGGCCCCTGCCGCGCTGAGGTCTGCCTTGTGTTTGCCGCGCTGCTGGTGGAGTGCGGTGGGGGGCCGGGGTGATGGGGGACCCGGCCAGGAGGGGGTCTTGCCGGAGTGAGCCTGCCGCGGGCGCTCTGGGGGCTTCGCGGGAGTGAGACTTCGCACTCACACAGGTTTCCTAGGGCTGCCGTCACAGCCACGGTCTGGGAGACGTACACAGCAATGTACCGTCTCACAGTTCTGGAAGCTGCAAGGTGAACCTCAAGGTCAGCAGGGCTGGCTCCCTCTGAAGGCTCTAGGGAAGAATCTTTTCTGTCTTCTTCTAGCTTTTGCTGGTTGCCGGCCGTCCTGGCTGCTTCCTGGCTTGGCACCACTCCTGTGTCTGCCTCCCGTGTCACACGGCGTTCCTCTCTCTGTCTCTGTGTCCCGATTTCCCTCCTCTTTTGAGGACACCAGTCACAGCCCCCTAATGTAGTATGACCTCATCCACAAAGACTCTAGTTCCAAATAAGGTCACATTGGCAGGTACTGGGGGTTAGGATTGGACTATATATTTTTGGGGGAGACACAATTCAACTCACAGCTCAAGCCTCCTTTGCTTCCGAGATAGTAGGAATCACGAGTCATATCTGCAGAGGGCCCTGCGCCTCACACATTGTTTATTTTTTATTTCATTTATTTATTTATTTTTAATGTTTATTTTTGAGAGAGAGCACATGTGTGTGTGGGTGCACCTGCGAGGGTGGAGAGCGGCAGAGAGAGAGGGAGGCAGAGGATCTGACACGGGCTCTGAGCCCGACACAGGACTCGAACTCACAAACCGTGAGATTATGACCTGAGCCAAAGTTGGACGCTTAACTGGAGCCATCCAGGCGCCCCCAGAAATCTGTTTTTATACCCTCTGCCCTGTCTCATTTGCTCAGCAGCTCTGTGAGGTAGATTGGGAGGAAGCCCTGTGCCCATTTTACAGCCAGGGTAATTGAGTTGTAAAAATAAAAAAAAAATTTTTTTAACGTTTATTTATTTTTGAGAGGCAAAGCACAAGTGGGGGAGGGGCAGAGAACAAACGAGACACAGAATCTGAAGCAGGCTCCAGGCTCTGAGCTAGCTGTCAGCACAGAGCCCGACACGGGGCTTGAACCCATGGACCGTGAGATCATGACCTGAGCTGAAGTCAGATGCTTAACTGACTGAGCCTCCCAGGCGCCCTGAGCTGTAAAACATTTTAAGTGGCAGCAAGGGACACATATAGAGCCGTTAATAAGATTTAGGGGAAACCTATAAATTGGGTGGCAGGAAGCAAGAAGGAGGTAAAGTGGGCAGGAGAACTGGAGACTTGAGATGGGCCACTCACTCTGAGCAATGCTTTGGAGGGAGGTTTTGGGATCACGTTCTTGTCTCTGTAACGCATCAGCCACAACTCAGCATTTACTGAATGTGAACCGGGTGCCTTCTAAGCCCTGTAGCCGAATCCTTAGATTTAATCCTCACATCTGCCTGGTGCTGTGGGCTTTATGCTACTCACTCGCTGTTCACCGGAGGGAGCCGAGTGAGGCCCATGGGGGTACATGGAGAAGCCAGCGGTCACAAGCCAAAGCTTACACGCCATCACGGGGCCATTCTCACTTCTGACAGGAGCTGGGGGCGCCCCTGTGGGCCAGTGAGTGTCCTGTGAGACCTGCTGGGCCCTGTGGCAGGGCATTAGTGTGGATGGGCAGCTCAGAGTCCCACGTGATGGGGGAGGAGCCCACTCTTGTGGAGGTATCTGTCACACGGGTCGGGGAACAAGGTATAGACTGGGGTACAAAAGTGCTGTAAGGTTCTAGACTAGGCGCCGACAAACTTTTCCTGTTAAGGGCCAGACAGTAAATATTCAAGCTTTGCAGGCCGTATCGTCTCCATCACAACGACCCCATATATAATATGCAAATGAACAAGTGTGGCTATGTTCCAATAAAACTTTATTGACACTGAAATTTGAATTTCATATGATTATCATACATCACGGTTACTATTGTTCTTTTTATTGACTGATTCCTCTGCTGTCTTTTACTCATTGAAAACCGCAAAAACCATCCTTAGCCTGAGGCTGTTCAAAAGCAGGCGGAGGAATGGATTTGGCCAGTGGGCCGTGGTTGGCTGGTGTTGGCTTGCTGAAGCGCGTGAGGACGTTGCCCTGTTGGAGGAGGGTGGAGAATATGGTCAGGGCACCCCACTTTCCATTAAAACTGTGACAGGAGCAAAAGGGGCCACGTGAGTGATGTGATTTCCGAGGAGCGTGTTTCATGCAGCGGATCCCTGAACGTTCTGGCATTCGTGATGGGGCCATGATAAATGTGAGACACTGAAATTCTGCCCTAGGAACCCCGAGCCGGGTATGCAGATAATGCCCCTCCCTAGAGCCCTTGGTGCCAGCAACACCCCAGTTCTGGGCACCTGCTGAGGGGCCAGCTGCAGTGCGTGGTAGAGACAGGATGGGGCTGGTCCCTGAGTCAAGCTAAGTACCCTCTTCATGCCATTGGTTCTTGGAAGATGCCTGGGCAGTCGATGGAGGCGGTGGTGATGGAACCCAATCTCGTGTTCCCAGGGCCCGGAAGGAAGGTGTTCAGGCAGGAGCAACTGCAGGCACAGTGCAGTGTGGGCAGGTTCCAGACGCCTGGGGTGTGGCACCCTTGAGTCAGTGTATGCACACGGGGTGCGGGTCGTAGGGTCCCCCAGCTGGTAAGCAGGAAAGGAGACCGAGTGACCCACCCTCCCATTTTCCAGATGCATGCAGATCGCCATCTCTTCTGGGTGGCTGCTGGGTCCTGGAGAACTTGCTGGGGCCTGTGCTGAGAGGGGGGTGGGAAAAGCTAGCTCCTGCTTTCACCTGCCAGCGCCAGCATTAACTAGCAGTGTGACCTTGGGCAAGTTACTGAACCTCACTGAGTCTCAGTTTCCTCAGGTCTCCCCCACAAGACCCCTCAGTTTCCTCAGGTCTTGCACTGTCCCATCTACCTCTCCCAAGGGGGTAGGGATGTTGGGAGAGGTAGAATGGGACAGTGCAATGTGCCTCACGCCCCTCGGTGCTCCGGAACGGTGGCTAACGCAGCGATAGGCCATACCTCTGCCAAGCTCAGACACAGCTGTCCTGGAAGGTCACTGAAAATTTGGCCTTAAGGGACAAAATCCTTTGCGGCCAAATCTTTGAGTTAAATCTCTCCCTGTTTCTTGGCTTCCAGCCACTGGGGAAGGTTAACTTTGTAAATTCTCTTTGAGATGCAAAACCAGCCGGCTGTCTCTGCCTCTCCCTCCCTTACCCATCCCTTCCTGGGGCAGACAGAAGGAACTCATCAGACATTTGAAGGCGGGAACTGCACTTTTTCAACCATTGAGACCAAAAGGGAAAAAAACCCCGAAATTAAATCCAGCAATTAAGTTCTAATTGCGCAATTACTTCACTTTGTGGCTCCGTGCCAAGGTTGGGAGTCTAGCTCCCACAAATGGTGTTTTTGTGCAGACTTGGGGAGGAGGAGGTGAGGGAGAGGGGGCTAAGGAGGTGACAGGGCAACAAAGGTCACTGACCTGATGCCAACGTTCTGTCAGGGCGTGGGGTGTGGGCTGGGCTGGGAACCTGAGGGCCTCTTCAGAGTTAAAATGGTGACTTCAGTGAACTCTGGGCTTTCTTTAAGCAAATCTTGTGTTCTAGTGAGAGTCCATCCCTGAAGGCCTGGGGTAGACACCTTTTTGTTCACACCTGGAGGGGGGACCATCTCTGTTCACACCTGGGGTGGGGATCTTTCTCTTTTCACACCTGAGGTGGGATCTTTCTCTTTTCACACCTGGAGTGGGAACCATCTCTGTTCACACCTGGGGTGAGGCCCTAATCTGTTCACACCTGGAATGGAACCCTAATATGTTCACACCTGGGGTGGGACCCTCTCTCTTCACACCTGAGGTGGGGTCCTTCTCCCTTCACACCGGGGGTGGGCCCTTCTCTGTTCACACCTGGGGTGGGGACCCTTCTCTGTTCACACCAGGGGTGAGGCCCTAATCTGTTCACACCTTAGGTGGGACCCTTCTCTTTTCACACCTGGAGTGGGGACCATCTCTGTTCACACCTGGGGTGGGGATCTTTCTCTGTTCACACCTGGGTGGAACCTTTCTGTCTTCACACCTGGGGTGGGACCCTTCTCTGTTCACACCAGGGGTGGGGATCCTGCTCTTTTCACACCTGGAGTGGGGACCATCTCTGTTCACACCTGGGGTGGAGCTCCTTCTCTGTTCACACCGGGGGTGGGGATCCTTCTCTGTTAACACCGGGGATGGAACCTTTCTGTATTCACACCTGGGGAGGGACCTTCTCTGTTCACACCGGGGGTGGGGATTGTTCTCTGTTCACACCTGGCATGGGGACCATCTTGTCCACACCTGGAGTGGGGTCCCGTCTCTGTTCACAGTTGAGGTGGGGGCACTTCTCTCTTCACACCTGGGGTGGGGACCTTCTTTGTAGATAGGGAGTTTCAGGGCCTTGTGGTTGGCTCTGGGGCAAGGAGCCATGGCAGTACCCAGGCCAGGCCCCCCTGCAAGCCTTCTAGGGGCTCGTGAGGGTCAGCCTGCCCGATGGATCTGTATTTGTACCCTGGAAGATGTGGGGGAAAGAGAATCTGCTGCTTCGATCAAAGGATTCCCTGGGCTGCTTCTCTGCCTGTCACTCACTCACGCCCTCACCCATTTACACATTCGCTCACTTCCTACTTCTTCCAGGAACATTTACGGGGCATCTAGCGTGTAGAAGTTACTCTGCAAGCCAGGAAGATGGAAGGTGGACCCTGCCCTCAAGGAGAAGGGGAATGAGACCCGTAGAACATGGCTGGTATTTATTGAGTACCTGCCAGCAGCTCGGGCTGCCATAGTAAAATACCACATCCTGGGAACTTAAATGACCGAAATGCAGTTCTCACAGTTCTGGAGGCTGGGAAGTCCAAGAGCAAGATGCTGGCGGATTTGGTTCCCGAGCAAAACTCTCTTCTTCCTGGCTTGCAGATAGGGCCTTCTTGCTGTGTCTGCATGGAGGAGAGAGAGAGAGAGAGAAGCAGGAAGAGAGAGGGTTCTCTGGAGTCTATTCTTTAAAGGACACTAATCTCATTAGACCAAGGCCCCACCCCCCTGACCCCATCTAACCCTAATCACTTCCCAAGGCCCCACCTCCAAACACCATCACACTGGGGCTTAGGGCTTCAGCATATAATTTAGGAGGAGACACAAACATTTAGTCCATAGCACCTATTATGTGCCACCCTCGGGGCTTTACACAAGTAATTGGTAAACTTATAAAATACCTTTGAGGTACATGTGACTATGGCTTCCATTTTTCGAATGAGAAAACTGGTAATTAGGGAAGGTTAAGACGCTCCCCTCCTCAGGGTCCTAGAGTCCATGAATCTGGGAGGTCTGAGACTGGAATCCAACTAAGTTTTGTTTCAGAAGCCTGTGACCTGTTCCTGACCTGCAGGTAGAAAGTGATATGTGTTCCAGGAGAGACAAAGTCACACCGTGAGCGATGGAAACACAGACACAAAAAACACAGCGTCTGAGCTCTCCCCCTCTCTCAGTGCAAGAGTTAAAGGCGATGTGGAGAAAACAGGGATGCGTTACTGGTGCCACGACGGAGGGTGGCAGGTTTGGCCCCTAGGGTAGGGGCCCCCGCACCTTGGCTAAGCATTCGGCACGGCGGCCACAAGGTGTCCCGGGCTTGCACCAGCTGAGACCCTGCCACGTCACACAACTGTGCCAAAATCACGCTCCGATGGGTTGCCAAAGATGAAGAATCGCTCGGGAGGGAAATTCCATATTCTGTGTTGCAGCCAAGACAAAAGTTCCGGAACTCCAGCTATAAAATAAATCAAACGCAGGCGTAAAAGCCGCCTGTGCCGTTCAGAGGAATCTTCCAGACCAAAGCCACAGAAGGGAAGTGGAGGGGAATGAGCCTCTGAGTCTCCCCGCCATCATCGGCTGGCCCTACATTCCCAGGCCTGTCTGCTGCTGTCGCTTCTCCAGATGCGCTCATGTTCAGCCCCACGGCCCTGTGTCCCCACTTCCCTGCCCCCTCCAGCCCCTGTCCCCATCCTCCCAGAGGCTCTTCTCCTGCTTGTCCACCGGGCAAGCTCCTTCTTTAAGAGCCTGTTCAAAAATTACCGCCCTTGGAAAGCCTTCCTCAACCGCATCCTTCCCCGGGATAAGTTATTGCTTCTTCTCCTATAACCAGCCCTAGGGCACAGCCATTAAGGTCATGGGCTGAGCCAGACCCGGGGCCAAATCCCAGCTCTGCTGCTTTCTCCGTGAACTTGGACCTGAGACTCGCTTCTCTGAGCCTCAATCGCCTTATCTGTGAGCTGGAGGTAATTCTGAGACCTCATGTGGCTATTTTTCTCCGCGGGACATTTCTTGAGTGTCCCCTGCATGCTAGACATCGTGCTGAGCTGCGAAGACACCGTAGCAAACACGATGCACGGTGTTTTCGGAGGCGTCGAGGGGTCGTTTGTGGAATGGGCAGAGCACCGTTCCTGAAGCTTAGGGTAAGCTCCGGAAACGGTCGTGATGGTCGTTGTCCTGCGGGATTTTGTGCAGACTGCTGCTTTTGCCCTGCACTGGAATTCTTGGTGCGTTTGCGTTGTCCTGCGCAGGCTGGGAGCACCCCCGTGTAGGGACAACAGTGCCTTCTCTGTCTCTGGATGCCTGGCGCCCATCAGGCGTCTGACTCACCGGAAGCTTTCCCATCACCACGTTTTGTTGTCGGCGGGTGTGATTGGAGGTGGTGACCCGGGAGCCACCAGCAATCCGGCTGCAGGGGTGGCCAGCACCCTGAGGTCCAAAGGCAGAGGAACAATCTTCAGGAGACGAAGGTTACTGATTTCCCATGGAGTTTGTCCTGGTGCCAAAAGGGAGTTGCTTTTTAGAAAAATTGGAACAGGAGGGTGCCTAGGTGGCTCAGTCGGTTAAGGGTCCAACTTCAGCTCAGGTCGTGATCTCATGGTTCGCGGGTTTGAGCCCTGCATCGGGCTCTGTTTCGGATTCTGCATCTCCCTCTCTCTCTCTGCCCCTCCCCTGTCTCTCTCTAAAGAATGAGTAAACATTAAAAAAAAGTTAAAAAGAAAAATTGGAATGGGAGTGAATCTCCGTGTCCTTTTTTATCTCTCCTGCTCCAGCCCCCTGAGATGTGGCGTGTCAGGATCAAACCAGAGCTGAGTTTTCTAGTTCCCTGCTCCAAGCAAAGCTGAGAGAGAGAGAGAGAGAGACAGAGAGAGAGAGAGAAGGATGACAGGAGGGAGGGAAATGGAATAGGCAGTGAGAGAAGGGGTGAGGGGGTGTTGGAAGGAAGGAAGGGAGACACTGAAAGGGCACAGTGATAGGGGAAGGTGACCCCGAGCATGCCCGATGGCCCTCTCCTCCATCACTGCTCTGCGCTGGTGCAGCGCCCCGCCCCCCTCCCCCCTCCCGGGACTGTGCCGACATCTCCTCACTGGGCTCCCAGCCTCCAGGCCTGCCCCCCTCCAGACCATCCTGCACGCTGCTGTCCCTAAACCTTTCCGTGGACATCCGTCCTTTCTATGCTATCTAATGGCAGCATCCTCTGCTCTCAAGAGCCCTCGATGGCTCCCCAGTCCCCTTAGAATCCAGCCAGGCTCTGTGGAATTTCATTTAGGACCCTCTGAGCTCTGGTTCCTGCCAGCACCTGGCTCTGGCCATCATTTGTCCCCACTGCCATGCCAGAGCCTCCACCCTCCTGCCACCCTGCCCCGTACCCCAGGCTCCTATCATCCTGAACTTCCTGTAGCTCCCTGAACATGCCCCTGGGTTCTCCCTTCCCTTTTGGCAGACATCTACTTATTTTTCAAGATTCTGTCCAGACATCACAGTCTCCGCGAAGCCTTTCCTGACTCCCACATCCCTGGCTTCCTGGATAGTCATCCACTGGAAACCGTACAGCCTGCCCGCACGGCGCTGGCCACACTCAAGTCACGTCGTCACCGCAGCTGACCTTTACTGGGCGCCAACTGGATGTCAGCGTTGGACTGAGCGCTTTCCATCATGATGTGCTTGGGGGCTCACAGCCATCCACGAGGTGGGGCTTGCTGTTCCCATCTTCATCTTAAGAAGGCGACACTAAAGGACCAGCAAAGGTGATGAACCTGCCTGAGATCACACAGCTGGTGAGTTCAGAGTCTACATTTGAACCCAGGTCTGTCTCATTCCAGAGCCCATGCGCTTCATGTCTCTTCTGTGGAGCGGAGAACTCCAGAGGGCGATCTCTTTAAATTAGGGATGAATGCTCTCTGTTCTTGGATCCCCAGCACCAAGCACAGTATCTAGCACCTAAGAAAACTTAATAAAAATTCATTGAATGGATTGGTGATTATTATGCCCATTTTACAGATAAGGAGACTGAGGTTCAGAATTATTAAACAATGTGCTGAAGGCCGCTCTGCTAGCAGGCAGCTGATCTGGAATTAGGACCCCGGTCTTCTCTGTGGGCAGATGGTGCTGAGCTCACCACCCCGCACCGTCCAGAAGGCCTCTCCCTCCTCAGGAAAGCTACAGTTTGGAGCTTAAAACAACATCAGCATTAACAGGAAACAAATTATCAACAACCTCTAATCACATATCATTTCCAAAATCTGTAAAAACAACATAAGAATAAATGAACAGCAAAGAAGAGAAAAAAATGTGGCAGTTGGTGTCCATCCAGTTAGACAGGCTTTCCCGGGATGGACCGTCTAGGGGGCTGGGAGGAGCCCAGGGCTGAGGAGTCGCTGGTGTCTTCTCCCCACAGTTCAATAAAACCAAAGTGAACTCACACACCCTCCCAACTACTTCCTGATTCCTGAAATTCCCTTCCCCTGGGACACGGTCCATCTTTTCATTATTAGAGATGATTTTATTTTATGTCTTTTTTTAAATTTTTAAATGTTTCCTTATTTATTTTTGAGAGAGAGAGAGAGCAAGCTCATGAGCTGGACAGGGGCAGAGAGAGGCAGACACAGAATCTGAAGCAGGCTCCAGGCTCCGAGCTGTCAGCACAGAGCCCTACACAGGGCTCGAACCCATGACCCGTGAGATCATGACCTGAGCTGAAGTCGGACGCTTAATGAACTCAGCCACCCAGGCGCCCCCGATAGTTCATTTTTAAAACTAATGCTGTTGTCAGTGTTACAAAAGGAAGAAAGTAATGTGTGCACCTTGTAAAACAGAAATTCAAACAGCAGAGAGAGGTAAGTCTCGCTCCTGCCCCTGATCCCATTTCTTAAGCCCTACGTTCTTCCCTAGAGCCTTTGGAGGGAGCATGGCCCCAGTGACACCTTGGTTTCTGACTTCTAGATTCCAGAACTGTGAGAGCATACATTTTAAAATGTGGTAATACGCCCAGTTTGGGGTAATCTATTACCACACCCTAAGAAACAAATACAAAGATTGAATATGTTAACATTTGTAAGGAGATAGAATAGTGAGTGGCCATCATAAGGATTCGATGTTTGTTAAATGAATTTTTTTTTAAGAACCTCTTGGCAACTTCCTGAGATAGGTATAGTTTTTTATACCCATCTTACTGAGGCGAAAACCGAGGCTTAGGTCAAGCACAGAAATGGATAAGGTGACTTTCCTGTTCTGTAACTCATTTCCCCATGTATTTCGGCAATATAATTTTAAAATGTCTCATTCAACTGAAGCTTCTTTAATGTTTATGATACCCTTTAACCATGGACTGGGAAGTAATAGAACATCAGTTTTGTTCTGGAAAGGCCAGGCTTAAGCTGCAGAAGCCACTCGACCCAGGACCCCCGTTCCCGACTCACGCAAAGTCTGGTGTGACTCCCCAGGGCAGCTGTCCTCTGCCGTGACTCCCTGACCCAGGCTGTCCCATTGTGCCGGACACTGTCTTACCCCCATGGCTTCCAGTGTGGGGCAATGAGAGCATGACGCATTGATGCGATTTTCACTCACGGCCCATTGGCCTGAACTGGTCATGTGGGCATCATCTGCAGAGCTTACTGGGACCTGTAGTGTTTCTGTGTGCCCAGGAAGTGGAAAATGATACCGGATTTGGCCAACATCTGGCTTTAGCTTGGCTGTGGCCTCCAGGTATGAAAGCCATGTTTTGAGATAATCTTGCTTAACAGGTCTTCATTGTGGAATTATTATTATTATTTTTTGCACTTTTTTCTTTAGCTGAATCTCCTCCTCTTTCTCTCTCCCTTTACTACTCAGGTAAGGAGAGTCAGAATCACTCACTTATGAGGTTCCTGGGTGGCTCCGTCGCTTTAAGCAGCTGACTCTGGCTCAGGTCATGATCTTGTGGTTTGTGGGATCAGGCCCCATGTCGGATTCTGTGCTGACAGCTCAGAGCCTGGAGCCTGCTTCAGATTCTGTGTCTTCCTCTCTCTGCCCCGCCGCCCTCTTCATGCTTTGTCTCAGTCTCTGCCTCTGTCTCTCTCAAAAAATGAATATAAGTTATAAAAAAAAAGAATCACTCACTCACCCGATGTGAGAAGGTAAGGGCACTCCAGGAAATGAAAGGGACTGCCTCACTGTGAAACTGAAGGAACAGCTTTCCTGTAATTACACTTAGAAGGTCAGTCTTGTAGGGAATCGATGCGGTAAACAGTAGTAAGAGGTGTGGATAATTAAGGGTCTCAATTAGAGGCGGAAACCGCATCGCCTCCGTTAAAGAGATACATTAACGTCTAAGGAAGGCTGTTTGATACAAATAGCAAATTACCCTTTTTATGCCTCTCAGCAGGTGCAGTACTAAGGGTATTTCTGGGAACCTGACCATGCAGGCATTTTCCCAGGGGCTGGTCCCTTGTAGGTGCTGGGGTGGTGGCAGGCAGAGATTTTCCACGGGAGCTAGTTCAGCATTTATTGGCACTTGCTGAGTGCACAAGTAGACAGGCATACTTTGGAGATATTGTGGGTTCATTTCCAGAATGCAGTAGCAATGAAGTAAATATCACAATAAAGCAAATCACATAAATTTTTTTGTTTCCCAGGGCACGTAAAAGTTGTTCACACAGACTATAGTCTGTTAAGTGTGCAGTAGCATATTGTCTAAAAAACTAATGTCCATACCTTCATGAAAAAGTCCTTTATGGTTAAAAAATGCTGACTGTCATGTATTTTCGGCAAGACATAGTCACGGATCACAGATCACCATAAAAAGTATAATAATAACGAAAAGGTTTGCAATGTTGCGAGAATTACCCAAATGAGACACAGACGTAAAGTGAGCACATACTGTTGGGAAAATGGCGCCAACAGGCTGGTTTGATGTAAAGCTGCCACAAATCTTCAACTTGTAAAAAAAAAAAAAAAGCGGTATCTGCGAAGTGCTGTAAAGCGGAGCACAGTGAAGTGAGGTGTGCTGTCGTAGGTGCTACCAAGGAGAGAAAACTACGTGTGCTCAGTGCATTTGTGGGGTGTGAATAAACACCCCAAACTGTCTTGCTTCTACTGGGGACCAGCAACTGACGCTGCAGATGGGGTCTCTTGCTGAAGGGACTCCCCCCACCCCGCTCCAAGTTCGCAAACCTGTCTGCCGCCTTAGGTCTCACTGAGGCAGGTGCAGGAAAGATTTGATGTAAGTGTTTATTAAGAAGGGAAGGGAGGCCGGGGTGGCTCAGTCGGTTATGCGGCCGACTTCAGCTCAGGTCATGATCTCACGGTTCCTGGGTTTAAGCCCCGTGTTGGGCTCTGCACTGACAGCTCAGAGCCTGGAGCCTGCTTCAGATTCTGTGTCTCCTTCTCTCTCTGCCCCTTACACACTTGCTCTCTCTCTCTCTCTCTCAAAAATTAATAAACATTAAAAAAGTTAGAAAAAAATCAGGAAGAATAAATCTTGATAGAAAAACTAGCGAAATTTGAGACCAGGAATTTTAAGATGGTGCTCAAATAGAAAATAGTGAGAAGGACTATTATTTATTGAACATTTTTGTGCACTAAGTGCATAGCAACTATTCAATAAACATTTTTTTCTTATAAAATATTTATTTTTGAGAGGGATAGAGAATGCACTTGCCTATGCAAGAGCCAGGTTTAGGGCCAGAAAGAGCGGGAGACAGAGGATCTGAAGAGGCTCAGAGCTGACAGCACAGAGGCTGATGCGGGGTTGGAACTCACAACCATGAGATCATGACCTGAGCTGAAGTTGGACGCTCAGCTGACTGAGCCACCCAGGTGCCCTTCCAAAAATGTTTTCTTGAATGGAGATATTTTCATTCATTTCCCCCCCCCCCAAAACTATGGAACACTATGTTCCAGGTACCGTTCTAGGTTTGGGAGATTAAAAGCTGAACAACACAGTTGCCCTTGGCGTGTCCATCATGACCCTCTGATTTGAGTCACAGATATGGTGGATGGGCTCTTGCAAGCTCAGAGTCACTTCCGATGGCTGGTGTCCTGTTACTGAGACTGGGTTTCTGGGTTTTCTCCCCCACAATGCAGTGGAACTCCTTTGTTCTATGGACAAGCGCAGCCCCAGAATATGGAAAAGTTAACGCCTCCAGGAGCAGTCCCCAGCTGTGGGGTGGGGGGCTGGGAGATAAAGGCTGCAGCTTCCTGTCTCCAAGGAGATAATTCTGGAAGGCATTACGTAACTTTTCAGGAAGTCTCCACGAAGTGAAGTCCTTGTTACCTACAGCGATCTTGATAATGCATGCATTGATTTTTTTCTTCCTTATCACTATTCCCACTTCCTCACTTCTGCTTCTTGGTGTCACATTCTAGAATAACCCATAGGCTCCCAAGTCTGGTCTCGGCTCTGCTTGCAGAGAAACCCAGTCCTGAAGTAGTGCAGTGCCTTCCAAAAGAAACAATGTGAGCCACATGGGCATTTCAAAAATTCCTAGTAGCCACACGATAAAAGCAAAGAGAAATAGATGAGGTTAATTCTAATAGTATATTTAATCCAATATCCCCTAAGTATTATCATTTGACATAGAATCCATGTAAACACTTATTAGTGAGATATTTTGCGTCCTTTTTTTCCTAAGTCCTCAAAATTCAATGGGTAATTTATGCTTATGGCACATCTCAATTTGAATGCTAAAATTTCCTTGGAAATACATGATCTCTATTTTGATTTCATAAAAGCTACAGTTGAAAAAGTATATTCCCTTATGCAAATTTTTCTAAACACACTTAAAATAACTAAATCCGGTAACGAAGTTGAGTATCCATTTTGAAATTGAAATGAATAAAAAAAAAATAAGATGTCCAGTTCATCGGTAGTTCTGGTCTCATTTCAATGAGAGAGAGACACACACAGAGAGCAAGTGGGAGTAAGGCAGAGAGAGAGAGAGAGAGAGAGAGAGACCCAGAATCCAAAGCAGGTTCCAGGCTCTGAGCAATCAGCACAGAGCCCAATGTAGGGCTTGAACTCTGAACCCTGAAATCATGACCTGAGATAAAGTCAGATGTCCAACCCACTGAGCCACCCAAATACTGGCCTCATTTCAAATACTCAATGGCCTCTTGTGGCCACTGGCTACTGAATCAGATTGCATCATTCTAGTGAGTATAGATAGACAATAAACAAAATGAGTAACACATAGGATATGTTAGATGGTGATAAATGCCGGGGAGAAAAATAAAGACCCGGAAGGAGATTTGCTAGCATTGGGGTGATTGGGGTGATGGTTACAACTTCAGTTAGGGTCACCAGACTTAGCAGATATAAATACAGGACCCCCAGTTTTGATGGGCATTTCCGAGGAACAACGGATCATCTTAATGTTTAAGTTTGCCCTCTGCAAAATTGTCTTTAACTACTGCATGGGACACACTTGTGCTAAAAAAATTACTCCTTGTTTATCTAAAATGCACATTTGATTTGGGGGTCCTGTACTTTCCCTGGCAACCCTCTGTAGGCGGTCCCCTCCGAGTGTAGACGTGGGTGAAGCGAGGGCTGGAGTCACACGGGTCTCTGGGAGGCGAGCCAGGTGGCAAGAACAAGTGCAAGGGTCTTAGTGGGAACATTTTTCGATTGTTCGAAGAAGAGCAAGGGGGCCGCGGACACACAGGCAGGTCAGGGAGAGCGGCAGGGGTGAGGCCAGGGAGCTGAGAGGCACTCATCACGGGAAAGGTTTGTTGACCAGGGGAGGAATTTGCCTTTTGTTCTAAGTGCAATGTGAAGCTTTTGAAGGCTTGAGCGTGGTATCACTCCTCTTTGAATAGGATTTCGAGCTGCCGTGTTTAGAACAGATTGAAGGGGGCCATTGGCAGAAGCTATTGCAAAAATCCCGTCTCGACGTGATGGTGGTTGGACCAGAAAGGGTCGGGTTCTGGATATATTCTGAAGGCAGAGTTGGCTGTAGTTATTGATTGGATGAGGGACAGAGGGAGAGAGAGACAGAGAGAGAGGGAGAGGGAGAGAAATAGGTCAAGTATGCCTAGGTTTTTGGCCTCTGTCTGAAGGAGGTAGTTTTCATTTACAGAGATGGGAGTGAGGTTGAACGTCAGGGGAGGGGTAGAGATCAATGGCTTGTTTGGACTTGTGAAGCTGGAAGTTAGAAACCCAAGTGCTGGGGCGCCTGGGTGGCTCAGTTGGTTAAGCATCCAACTTCGGCTCAGGTCATGATCTCATGGTTCGTAGGTTCGAGCCCCGAGTCGGGCTCTGTGCTGACAACTAGCTCAGAGCCTGGAGCCTGTCTTCAGATTCTGTGTCTCCCTCGCTCTCTGACCCTCCCCTGCTTGTGCTGTCTCTCTCTCTCTCTCTCAAAAATAAATAAAAAACATTAGAAAAAAATTTTAGTAATAAAACAAGAAAGCCAAGTGCTGAAGCTGAGTTAGCCAGCTGGAGTTCGGGGAAGACATTGAGCCAGAGGCAAGCTGGGAGGGGCGATTTAAAGCCACGAGACTGGATAAGACTCCCAGCACCATGAGTCTGAGTCAGAAAGAGGAAAGGTTTATGGACTGAGCCCTGGGTCACATCGAAAGTATTCCAGGCTTCTCAGCAAGGCCAGGGTGGTGAAGCCTATGGAACTTGGCCTTCACGGATGAAGGATCTGAGGCTCAGAGAAGGGAAAGAATGTGCCAAAGCCCAAGGCAGGGCTGGGGTGAACTTTCCAACTTGTCCCTTGTTTGTTCTTTTCCAGCCCCTTCTCTGCACGCAGAAACCAGAGCAAGCTTTTTTTTTTCTATTTTAAAATTGTGATAAAACAGAGAACACAAAACTCACATTTGCAATGTTGTGAGGCCACGGTCACTATCGAGTTGCGGAACAAAGCATCACCCCAAAGAAAGAAACTCTGAATCCCCATTAAGGGGTCCTTCCTCATCCTCTCCCCCCCCAAACCCCAGCAACCGCTAATCTGCTTTCTGTTTCTATGGATTTGGCTCTTCTGGATCTTCTATGTAGATGGAATCCCATGGCGCGTGTGTGTGCACATGTGTGTGCACATGTGTGCCCGAGTGTGTGTGTGTGCACGTGTGTGTCAGTACTTCATTCCTGTTTATTTCTGGCAATATTCTACTGCGTGGATTTGCCACATTTTGTTTCTCCTTTCATGCATGGATGGACATTTGGGTTGTGTCCACCAGCTAGGATGATGTTTTTAAAAAGAAGTCAGGGAGCGCCTGCGTGGCTCAGTCGGTTGAGCGTCTGACTTCGGCTCAGGTCATGATCTTGTGGTTCGTGAGTTCAAGCTCCATGTCGGGCTCTGTGCTGACAGCTCAGAGCCTGGAGCCTGCTTCGGATTCTGTGTCTCCTTCTCTCTCTGCCCCTCCCCTGCTGGTGCTCTGTCTCTCGCTCTGTCTCAAAAATAAACAAACATTAAAAATTAATAAATAAATGAAAGAGAAGTCAGATAGGGGCTCCTGGGTGGCTCAGTCAATGAAGTGTCCAACTCTTGGTTTTGGCTCAGGTCAGTCTCAGGGTTCATGAGTTCGAGCCTCACCTCGGGCTTGGTGCTGGCAGCCTGGACCCTGCTTGGGATTCTGCCTCCCTTTCTCTCTGCCCCTCCCCTGCTTGTGCTCTCTCTCTCTCTCTCTCTCTCAAAATTAATAAAAATAAATCTTAAAAAAATAGAAGAGAAGTCAGAGGATGCTATGACCGCCCCCCTGCCCCGCAGCTTCCTGGTGCAGCACTTGGCCTCCTACCATTTCCTGCACACACTCAGAGGCTCCGCTTGCCGGCCCAGCAGGCACACTCTTCCCCCCGCCCTTGGCCTGGTTTGCTCTCTCACTGACCCCCCCACCCTCCGTCTGCTGAAATGCGCTCCCGCGGGTGCCCCTCTCTTGTAAAACCCCACCCTCCGCTCTTCATTGTGCTTTATCCTCAGAGCATTTAGCCGCACCCGCTATCACCATCTATTGGCTCTTCTGTAGAACATAGTTTTCACTAGAACCTAAGCTTTTGTCTGCATTGTTCACCACGGTGTCCCCGGGATTAGAACGATATTTATGGCACGAACGCTGCCCAGGCCTGACGTTTTCCAGGTGCCCATCTGTTTCACCTTTTACGAGACGTCCTAGCATCGGGAGCTTGCATGGGGCCTGAGCACGTTGAGTCCTGGTGGAGGCCTGGCCTGGAAAAGAAGAAGCAGGATAAAGGGTTTCTTTCTGCCCTTGAGGAAGTATTTTAATTTTTTAAAATGTTTTTTATTTATTTTTGAGAGACAGAGAGAGGCAGTGCTATCAGGGGAGGGTCAGAGAGAGAGGGAGACACAGAATCCAAAGCGGGTTCCAGGCTCTGAGCCAGCTGTTAGCGCAGAGCCCGATGCTGGGCTCGAACCCATGAACCATGAGATCATGACCTGAGCTGAAGCCGGATGCTTAACCGACTGAGCCACCCAGGCACCCCAAGAAAGTATTTTAAAAGGCTACTGGAAACCTGCAGGAGAGGACAATTCAGAGGACCGACAGGGTTGGGGAGAGCAGGTGCAAGAGGTCCGCTTCAGGCTGCAGAGCTGGTCCCCGAGGCAGACGACCTCATTTGAAGCCGTACTGTGGGGCTCTGACTAGTTGGGAGGCCTGGAGCAAGGAACTGAACCTCTCTCTCGGAGTAGCTGGTTTGCACTAAATCCAAGGACAATGGTGAAAAAAATAACTTATTAATAGTAACAAATCAATGCTAATTTTTCTCATTGTTTTTATTTTAAAACATTAAAAAAAATTTTAATGTGTTTTATTTATTTTTGAGAGATGGAGAGAGAGTAGGAGTGGGGGAAAGGGGAAGAAAAAGACCGAGACACAGACTCCGAAGCAGACTCCAGGCTCTGAGCTGGCACCACAGAGCCCAACGTGGAGCTCAAACTCATGAACTGCAAGATCATGACCTGAATCAAAGTCGGACACCAACTGAGCCACCCAGGTGGCCCCCTCATTGTTTTAAGTTTCTTTGAGAAACTGATAGCAAAGTTTGGGGTCTTTGGCTGCAAGCAGCAGAAATAGGTCTCTGGCTTCCTTCAACCACGGAGGGCTTCATTGGGAGGCTATTGGGGAGCTCACAGAAGTGGAGAAAAGCTACAGAACTGGGTCTCCAAAAGGATAAGGACCAATGCAGCTACAGGGCTTTGGGTAAGGCTGGAGCCCACGAAAAATCTCTTTGGGGGGTGGGAATCCACTCCATCCTGTTCAAGGCTGAGAGCACCCAACACCTTAGCCTGGGCTCCCTGTCCATCCACCTCCTGCCGGGGAGAAGGAAGGTTGCCTTAGGCGACAGGTCCACCAAGAGCAGGCACGCATGGTTGGTTCCTCAAATGCAAACCGGGGGATTTTTACCAGGAAAAGGAGCAATAGATGTTGAGGGAGGAAAACAGGAGCTATTGATTAAAATAATCGAAGCAGAGCATTGTCCTGTGTACCTGGCTCTGGGTGTGGGGTGGTGGTGGGGGTTGAAGCAAAAGACGTCTTGATGCAGAGAGCTTCTGATTTCTTCCGCAGGTGGAACAGCCGGAGGAAGCTGATGGGATTTCTGGGCTTGCGCATTCTTCAGTTCGGTAATGTGTCCGTCTGCCTGTTTGCTTAGCCCCCTCTTTGTAATTACTATCATTAACTCGCCGAGCCCAGCCTTGCTCGGACCGGGGTCTGAACGTGCCCAGGACTGTCCCGACCTCGCTGCCCTGTGCCCAGGGCTTCTTGGGAGAGTGACAATTCTCTGCAGAGACTCCCCGCCCTCCTGCTTTTTCCTGCCCTGGTGCTGCCTGGTGTCAAAAGCCGCTTCTGAGTCACTGCTCTGTGATCTAACCTTGGGGCAACGGTGAAGACTTGGTGGTTTTTCATTTCTCAGGGCACGTCCAGAGATGAAGGCGGGGGTGGGGGGTGGGGGGAAGGGAGGAAGGACATGGGTGCGTTTCTGTTTCCTTAGGGATTACACAGCCTTTATCCAGATCTTCCTTTAAAAAATAGCAACTTTTATGGCTGCTGTTTTGATTAGGAAAGGAAGACAATCTCATTAGGGAGGACCAAAAGTAAATAAATAAATAAATAAAACACTATAAAGTAAAATCAAGTATCATCCTCAATTCCATCATGGTCCCACCATGCCACGTCACACTTTTCAGGTCTATATACATCATTGTATTTCAATGCATATATGCATGTCTATCTCTCTCTATATATGCATATATATGGCAGTTTTCCTGATTACTAGCTTATTAATTAATATTTATTGTTATTATATTATTCCAACTTCTGGTACCTATAGAGTCAGTTGCCGTTGGTGAGCCCTGAACGGTGCGTTCTCAGTTTGGCAGAACAAAGAAAGAAATGTGTTGTTCCTTTGTGTTTTCAGGCTGGGAGGTGAGAACTGCGGTCTGATAGCATAGTAGCTGGGAGCTGCTCCTGCTGTAGTAATAGCTGACATTTATAAAGTGTTTCCCCTGTGCGAGGTGCTGTTCTAAGTACTTTTTTATTTTTAATCCATACTGGATATTCTGGATTTTATTTTATTAAATAATGAGGAATTTTTTAATAAAAAATTTTAATGCTTATTTTTGAGAGAGAGAGAGGGAGAGAGAGAGAGAGAACATGAGTGGGGTAGGGCAAAGAGAGAGAGGGAGACACAGAATCTGAAGCAGGCTCCAGGCTCCGAGCTGTTAGCACAGAGCCAGATGCGGGGCTCGAATCCATGGACGTCGAGACGAAGTTGGAAGCCTAAGTGACTGAGCCACCCAGACACACCTATTTTTAAATTTTTTAATGTTTATTTATTTTTGGGAAAAAGAGAGACAGAGCACAAGCAGGGGAGGGGCAGAGAGAGGAGGAGACGTAGAATCTGAAGCAGGTTCCAGGCTCCAGGCTCTGAGCTGTCAGCACAGAGCCCAGCTCAGGGCTCAAACTCATGAACTGAACTGGGAGATCATGACCATAGCTGAAGTCAGATGCTTAACCGACTAAGTCAGACGCTTAACCAACTGAGCCGCTGAGGCGCCCCCAAAGTACTTTTTGCATATAAACTAGTTTATTTTTCATGGCAAGCAATGAGGTAGCAGTGGTGATTATTAATCCTGTTGTTAAAAAAATAAACTGAGGCATCTTACAAATTTTAAGAGTTATTTATTTTTTAAGTTTATCTAATTTTGAGAGAGAGAGAGAAAGAACAAGTGGGAGAGTGTAGAGAGAGAGGGAGAGAGAGAATCCCAAACAGGCTCCATGCTCCACACTGAGCCTAACACGGGGTTTGGCTTCACGACCATGAGATCACAACCTGAGTTGAAAGTAAGAGTCGGACGCTTAACCAACTGAACCACCCAGACGCCCCAAGAGTTTGAGAAAAAAAGACTTGATTCGAATCAGGCAGCAGCTAATCTAGCCGACAGAAAGATGCCCAGGGAGGCTGTACAAAATGAAAGACTTCTACGGGCCGAAGGGAGCAGGAATGTGGAAGTGATACTAGGAAAAGAGCGGCTGGCGATTGCGAGCTTACTTTCCTTCCAGGTCAGGGATCCATCAGGCAGATCACCTACGAGTGCTGAGCAGGTGATTCCTGATGGAATGGTTTAGGATCCCATTTCCAGGAGAGCTGAAGCTGTCGTTAAGTCTCAGTTCGGTGAAGTAGGACCCAGCACAAGCGACTCCATTTTGGGCCTATTTCTTCTATTTGTTTGTTTGTTTTCATTTCTTGTTTTTAACTTCATCTCATAGATGTGGGCGTGGAAATGATACTCCCGTGTTTCTCCTTTACTCTCAACACTTCTGACACTTGACATATGGGTTTTCTACACCGAGTGATGCTCTGACACCAGTTGGGTGTCCTATAGTTCGATTCAGTTCTGGCACTGACCAGAGTTAGTGCACACCCCACAGGCTAATGATCTAACCTCACAAGACTGCCTTCCCCCAACCTCAGATGCCAGTTGTAAGTGCAAGGTGATGCCTGCTCCCCTCCCAGCACATGGACTTGTTCTCCCACAGGGAAGCTCTCTGAATCCCATACTTTTGGGATTTATACGGAGGCTTTACCACATAGGTGTGATTGATCATTAATGCATTCTCTAGCCCCTCTCCCCTTCTAAGATTCTAATTATAGCTTTGTCTTTCTGGTGACCAGCCCCATCCTGAAGCTCTCGGGAGCCCCCCAAGAATCAACTCATTAAACAAAAGACACTCCTTTCACCTAGGGAATTCCAAGGAATTTAGGGTCAGAGACCAAGTATTAGAACAAAGAGATGACAGGAATATTAGGCAAATTACTTAACCTCATCAGGCCTCAAGCTCCTTATCTGTGTGATGGAGAGAACAATGCCATTTAACTTTATGGAGTTGTTGTGATGCTAAAAGAAATAACTTCCTTTAGAAAGCTCTGGATTATTCTCAGTGAGCCTTATATTAGTCATTAAGAAATATTGTTATTATTTGAAGAAATCAGCTTCTTTCTATAGAAGAGCAAATCCATTTTGGAGGGTAGTGACTTTTTATTTTATTTTATTAAAAGTTTGTTTTCCTCAATAAACTATCAGTAGAACTCCTCTATGACCCAGCAATAGCACTGCTTGGGATTTACCCAAGGGGTACGGAAGTGCTGATGCCTAGGGGCACATATACCCCAATGTTCATAGCAGCACTGTCAACAATAGCCAAAACATGGAAAGAGCCTAAATGTCCATCACCTGATGAATGGATCAAGAAGATGTGGTATATATACACAATGGAGTACTACATGGCAATGAGAAAGAATGAAATCTGGACATTTGTAGGAAAGCGGATGGACCTCGAGGGTGTCATGCTAAGCGAAATAAGTCAGGCAGAGAAGGACAGATACCATATGTTTGCACTCATAGGTCTAACAGGAGAACAGGAGAATCCTAATGGAGGACCAGGGGGAGGGGAAGAGGGAAAGAGAATTGGGGAGAGAGAGGGATGCAAAACCTGAGAGACTACTGAAAACTGAACTGAGGGTTGAAGGGGGAGGGGGAGGGAAAAAAGGGGTGGTGGTGATGGAGGAGGGCACTTGTGGGGAAGAGCACTGGGTGTTATATGGAAACCAATGTGACAATAAACTATTTTTTAAAAAAGTTTTTAAAAAAATATTTATTTCTGAGAGAGAGAGTGAGAGACAGAGCACGAGATGGGGAGGGGCACAGAGAGAGGGAGACACAGAATCTGAAGCAGGCTCCAGGCTCTGAGCTGTCAGCACAGAACTGGATGCAGGGCTCGAACTCGCTAACCCTGGAATCATGACCTGAGCTGAAGACAGACGCCTAACTGACTGAGCCATCCAGTGCCCCGAGGGTAGTGACTTCTTAAAAATGTGACAGTGTAGGGCCCCTGAGTTCCTCAGAGAAGTCTCAGTATGTGAGGGTGAGGGGAGGCTGGCAGCGTGGGACACTTGTCCCCTCCGTCCCCCTTACCCAAGCAGCTTGGCCTTTTTGCTCTTTGCTGTTTATTGGGATTCAGCTCTGGATTCTTTCTGAACAGAGATTTGATTATAAAAAAGTTACAAAACCGCCTGAACACAATACTATTTATGCATCATGTCCTGTATCTTAAAAGGGAATAAGTAAACCTGTACTACTTTTGTCATACAGGAAATATTACAAATAAAGAATGGAGAGCAAAAAAAAAAAAAAGAGATAAAACTGTATTATTTATTCCAGGACACATAAGTAGGAAATCATTGTCTGTGTTGACATTATTGAATTAAATAAGAAATCACACTTCATGAATCTCTGTGGTCTGCTAAATCCTTCAGATCCTGTTCACGCTCCCTAACACGGATCACAGGGGCTGGTTTTCGCTCTGATTTGCTCCCTGGGACCTACTTCTCACTCCCGCCTTACACTTTTGTCATTTTCTGAATGTACTCTCCCTGTCACAGCAACTTGTCTTTGCATATACTTGTCCAACCTTTAAAAAAAATTTTTTTAAACCTTTATTTATTTTTGAGACAGAGAAAGGCAGAGTGTGAGTGGGGAGTGGGCAGAGAAAGAGAGGGAGACACAGAATCGGAAGCAGGCTCCAGGCTCCGAGCTGTCAACAAAGAGCCGAACGCAGGGCTCGAACTCACAAAGCAGGAGATCATGACCTGAGCCAAAGTCGGACATCAACTGACTGAGCCACCCTGATGCCCCTACTTGTCCAACTTTTTGGAAAGTCCCCTACTCTGCTTTTTGCCTCTTAGTCCGCTTCTATTCATCCTTCAAAAGCTCGCTCCAAAACCCTCTCCTACAAGACATTATCACCAAGCACCTCATAATCCATCCTTCAGAGCAGCTACAGCCCTGTCATGCTCTCGGGGCACACAGGGAGCTATGGACTGTTGTATCCCCCTGCTAGATTCATACATTGGAGCCCTGACACCGAATGAGACATAGGGTGTTTGGACATAGGGTCTTTGGGAAGTAAATAAGGTGCAATGAGGTCATAAGAGTGCGGCCCTGCTAGGATAGGGCTGGGACCCTTAGAACAAGAGGGAGAGACACCAGAGCGCTCTCTCTTCCTACCACGTGAGAACATAGCGCCAAGCCATCCATCGGTAGCCCAGGTGTAATGCTCTCACCAGAACCCAATCTTAACCTTGGACTTTTCAACCTCCAGAACGGAGAAAAAATAAATGTCTGCTGTTTAAACCACACAGCTTGTGGTATTTTGTTGGTGCCGCTGGAACCGACTAATTCATAAGGGTGTGACCGGGTGGCTTATAGCTGGAGTGAGTTCTGGATGGCTGAGTAGCCATTCATATCGGTTGGCTTCCATGCCCTTCTGGTCGTAAGTATTATCCTTGCGTACAATTATATGCTAACTCACCTTACTGACCCCACCCTTGAGACCGTGATCTGTTCGAGGGCAAGAACTATGTCTCAACTCCTCCATGTCCCAAGGTCTCAATAATGTTTATTGAGTGACTGAATCCACCTTAATCCTCCTCTCCAAACAAAAAGATCACTCTATGTAAGGACATAAAGTCTGGGGATCTCTATGTGATTCGTTGTCCTAGTCCGCACTCTAGTTCTGGTTTCCTTGGTGTGGTGCTTGGTGGGATTCTGCATAGGGCTAGCCCTGCCCCCTTCTAAACATGTCACCTGAGGACCTGGAGGACCTTAACACCTTGCAGAAGGGGACTCAAATGTTATCAGACATGCATGTGCCCGCACGTGTGCACTGTAGCTGACTTCTACCGAATGGTTAGAGAACTAGAAGCTTTGGAAGTTACACAAAAATCTGACATATCAAAGAAGAGCTTATTTCTCTAGAAAAGTGGTGTGAAGTCATAGAAGGAGGACAAATTCTAGTATCAGAAGATCTGAGTTTGGGTCTGGGCTCCTCTACTTACAAAACTAAGTTACTACTAACTAAAGTGTTTTACGGTTCTCTCTTCACGTCCATTCCGTGGGTTGCGGCCAATGTACAATGCCTTGTATCTACCATCATAGCATCATACAGAATAGTTTCTCTGCTCTAAAAACTCCCCGTGTTCCACCCACTCATCTCTCCCTCTCCCCAGAGCCCTGACAACCACTGATCTGTATGCATATACTTTAAATGCACGGTGTTCCTGCCAACTAGCAAACACCTCATTCTAGGGCCCCACATCGGATCCTTCCCTTCTAATTCCCCTGCTTGGGTGGGAGTGTGCGCCAAGGTCAGGAGAGCCTGTGCCGTCCCCAGGGGCACTCACTGCTTTGCCTCCCACCTCACGGACTATGGTATAAATATGGGCCTCTACCTTACAGGGCTGTTACAGGATTACATATATGAAAAATAAAAAGGCTTACAGATGTTAACCATCAGCGAAGTCTCTAATTTTGATTTTGGCAAACTGCATCAGATAAGTTGGTATTTAGTTTATGCAAAGGAGTTGCTGAGCAAATCCGGGAATTGAAGGGGAATGTTTAACTTAGAGAATGAGCTTTTTAAAGACAATTAGGAGTCGCCATAATTCTTCCCAATTGAGCTTCCCAACTGAGCCATTCCCCACGGCTTAGTCCTCCCCGCCTGCTCTCCTCCGTCCACTGCCTCCATGAGTTCCTTCATCTGTCATGCCTTCTCTCCCTGTTTGTTGGAGAAATCCTAGATGTGTCAGCTCTACCATCCTGTCACCTGAGCGGTGGTCATTCAGAAGGGTCCAAATCCAGCTCCTCTGGGGACACGGACAAATGGGGAGCCTTGGACACTGCAGGAGGGGATGCAAAATGGTGCAGCTGCTATGGAAAATGGTATGGTGGTTCTTCAAAAAATTAAAAGTAGAATTATCCTATGATTTAGCACTTCCGGGCATACATCCAAAAGAACAGAAAGAGGGTCTTTAACAGATATTTGCGTGTCTGTGGTCATAGTGCATTATTTATACTAACCAAAAGGTTTCTACTCATGTTCACCGGCTGACAAAGAGATAAACAAAATGCAGTGTATACGTACAACAGAATATTACTCAGCTTTTAGAAGGAAGGAAATTCAGACACATGTTCCAACATGGATGGAACTTGAAGGCGCTATGCTATGTGAAACAAAGCAGACACCAAAGGATAAATATTGCACTTCCAGAGACGTCCGGGAGTAATCGGACTCGTAGAGACAGAAAGGAGAATGGGGGTTGGTGGGGACTTCTTAGGGGAGGGGGAGGTGAGAGATTGTAGTTTAAGGGGTATGGAGTTTCAGGTTTGCAAATTGAAAAATTTCTGGAGATTCTATAGATAGAGCAATGTCAATATACTCAACGCAACTGGACTTGATCCTTAGGAATGGGTAAGATGGTAAGTTTTATCTTACACGTATTTTACCACAACTAAAACGAAACTAAGAACCTAGCTCCTCCTCTCAGCTCAAAAGAGATGCATTGTAGCCTAGTGAGAAGGGGGGGTGCAGGGGTGTCCCGCGTGGGACTGAGTGTCAGATAGAGTCTGAATCCCAGCTCCGTGGGACCTTGGGCAAGCTCCTTAAACCTCTCTGTGTCTGTCTCCTCCCCTATAAAGCATAAATAATGGACATATGTCACAAGGTTATTATGAGGATGGGATGATGTAATTCACGAACAGGGCCATGAAGGATGGTCGCCGTATAGTACGTGCTCTCTAAATGCCGGCCATTGTCATGTGGCCCCTCTCCTTCTGGGAGCACCTTCCCTTCCCCACTCATCTGAATCTTCCACACCTTGCAAGTGCCAGATAAAATTTTTTGCTCCTTCTTAAACCCTTTTCTGACCATGACAACCTGTGGGCATCCCCTCTTCCCGAGTCACCAATGGATTCTGGGAAGGTGTGTACAGGACATCCCTGAGGAGCAGATGAGTCCCCTTTTGGGTCCTAAGACTTTGTGATTCTGAACAGAGGGGGCTCTAGATGTGATTCCAACCAAAGGAGGTTTCCTTAAGGCTGTCTGTTCCTGTACCCCCAGACTCCCCCACGTGCTAAGGGGACCAGTGATGTTTGTTCTGTAGACTCCGGCTGGCCAGTTCATTATCGTGAAGCCAGGGACACATCGTTGCTTGTTTAACAGGACACCCAGCCCTTGTGATAGAGAAGTTCCATTTCTTGTCAAGAGGAAATAATTTGCTGTTAAGGGTCCTCTTTTTTTTTTTATAATAGTTTATTGTCAAATTAGTTTCCATATAACACCCAGTGCTTCTCCCCACAAGTGCCCCCCATCATGACCATCACCCCCTCCCTCCCCTTTCAGTCCATGGTTCATCTTCAGTATTCAGTAGTCTCCCTTGATCTGTGTCCCTCACTCTCCCCCACTCTCTTTCCCCCTTCCTCTCCCCATGGTCCCCTGCCAGGTCTCTCCTGTTAGGCCTATGAATGCAAACATATGGTATCCGTCCTTCTCTGCCTGACTTATTTCGCTTAACATGACACCCTCAAGGTCCATCCACTCTCCTACAAATGGCCATATATCATTCTTTCTCATTGCCATATAGTACTCCATTGTGTATATATACCACATCTTCTTGATCCATTCATCAGGTGATGGACATTTAGGTTCTTTCCATAATTTGGCTATTGTAGAAAGTGCCGCTATGAACATTGGGGTACATGTGCTCCTATGCCTCAGCACTTCTTTATCCCTTGGGTAAATCCCTAGCAGGGCTATTGCTGGGTCATAGGGGAGTTCTATCGATAGTTTTTTGAGGAACCTCCACACTGTTTTCCAGAGCGGCTGCACCAGTTTACATTGCCACCAACAGTGTAGGAGGGTGCCTGTCTCTCCACACCCTCACCAGCATCTATAGTCTTTTGATTTGTTAATTTTAGCGACTCTGACTGGTGTGAGGTGGTATCTCAGTGTGGTTTTGTTTTGAATTTCCCTGATGATGAGTGACACTGAGCATCGTTTCATGTGCCTGTTGGCCATCTGGATGTCCTCTTTGGAGAAGTGTCTATTCAGGTCTTCTGCTCATTTCTTCACTGGATCATTCATTTTTCGTGTATGGAGTTTAGTGAGCTCCTTGTATATTTTGGATACTATCCTGTTAAGGGTCCTCTTTAGGGTGTTGTCCACATCCTGTAGAAGATTTCCATTTTTCAATATGCATCCTCGGGTGAGGGGGCCCGGGGCGGTGCGTTCCGTAACTGGCTGAAGTTTACGGAACTAACTGGATCAATACATAGTTAAGCTCTCTGAGCCTCAGTCTCCTCATCTGTAGGATGGGGTATTAATTCCTCCTGGCATGTAGAATGTGTTCAGTATGAACATGAGAATGTGCTCCTTAACCTAATGTTAATGAAATGAATGTCTCTTTTTCAGGGTCCTTATGAAAATTAAATGGGAGAATATAATAATATAATAAATATATGCTTAGTGTGGTGTTGGATTCAGAAAGCACCCATTCTTACCCTTGTGAGCAGCGGCCGGAGGGAAGGATGAGGAGCACAGCTGTGATTCCCCCGGGTGGAGCAGACCCACTTGACCTTGGTCACTTCAACCACCCTGCCTGGCCTCCATTTGTCTTGCTGCTGGGGGACGGGTCAGTCATTTCTCATTCCCACGTGGCGAATTGCTGAGCTTTGAGGCTGAGGCTGCAGGCGGGGCTGAGTGATTACCCACTGGAGGATCTAAGACAATGAAAAATCACAGCAGACTCACGTCCACCCCCCTCCTCCGACCATGCCCCCAGCTGTCAGAATGCACGGGCTCCTCTGGGTTTGGCTCACTTTAAATTCACTTAAAATTGGTTGGGGGTTTCCCGAACAGTTGAGGCTGCTTGCTCAGTCTGCAACCCATGACCCAGATCTTGCCAGCCAAGACGAAGCTGAACCAAGAGAAAGAAGCTTTTGCCTCCTTGAGGAAAACAGCCTCTCCGTAGGGGTGAAGGATGAGGGGGGGCCCTTCCGCCCTCCCCTTGCCACGATTCTCACCTCCCAAAGTTCAGAATGATGAGCTTATAATTTTCTGCAAGCCATGCTAATTGCCATCTACTTCTTTTTTTCCCTCCTTTCTTTGGCCTAAATCAAATCCAACTTGTCACCCAGGTGCTGAGCTCAGGCAGAGCTGGTTTCAAAGGGAGGAAAGAAAAGGCCATGGATCCACAAAGCTAATTGCTCTCGGCCCGGCAGCCCGGCTCATTTGTACTCTGTGCACGGTGCTCTCTGCACGGTGCTAACAGGGGCTCTGCTGGGAAGCAGGCTGCAGAGGCGACGGGATGGGAGAGCGGGAGGAAAGGAAGGAGGGAAGGAGATGGCGATCGGGGACAGAAGAGAAAGAGAAAAGTGAAAACTAATAAGGTGCCTGAGAGTGAGCTTTTAATGTTCACCGCACCCTGGAGAACTTCATCACGTTCCCCCTGGTTTTGGCAGATGCAAAGACCTTGCCCACACCTCCCAGCTAGAAAGGCACAGAACCTCTAACTCCGCTCGGCTCAGCTTCCATTCTCTAGAATAAGCTCTAGTCCTGTGTCCTACCCGACGAGATGCTTCTGCGGTAGGACAGTTTTGGAAACTAGGGCACTTTGCATTGTCTTGCTGGCCGTGCATTTGCAGTAGGGAATTAAAGACCCTGTGGAACCTGCAGTAAGAAAACCTGTTATGTTTAATCTAGCAATTCCCAAACTATACAGTCCCTTGCTTTTTTATATAATTTATAAAATATATTTAAAAATATTCAGTTGCGGTATATATATCACTCTCTGTGAATATATCTGCATATGCGTATATCTGTCTCTCTGTCTCTGTCTCTCTTCCTCTTTATTAAAACTACAAGTTTACGCTTATGCCTCCAATTCCAGCTCAACACCAGTGGGCTCATTCAAGTCTTCGATCCCATATTGGAAACTTTCTTTTTCTGACTGTGAGCAAACCGAATCTCACTTATTCAATCCTAGAATATACATTATAGCATAGGAGAATGGCCAACCTGCACCACTGTTAAAAACCAACCCCCTCCCTGAAGTTCAGTGTTTGTTGACAGTTTGTTTTGTCTTCAGCTCAAGGATATTTAGTCGAACTATGGTGTCCGAGAATTATCCCAATTCTCAATCTCTCTTTTTCGCCTTTCTTAAATTTGCTTATATTATTCATTTGAAATACAGTTAGGTTCGTTTATTTCTGTTTGTAGTCCCTTTTACTTTTTTTAAAAAAAAGTTTATTTATTTATTTTGAGAGAGAGAGAGAGAGAGAGAGAGAGAGAGAGAGGGAGAGAGGGAGAGAGAGAGAGAATGCATATGCTTGCATGGATGGTGAGAGGCAAAGAAAAAAAGAGAAGAATCCCAAGCAGGCTCCTGTTGTCAGCACAGAGGTGAAGGCAGGTCTCAAACCCACAAACCAGAGAGATCATGACCTGAGGCAAAATCAGAGTCAGCCGCTTAACCAACGGAACCATCCTCACACTCCACACTCCCTTTTACTTTTTATCCCCTAACCTTCTTGATATTTTTTCTGGGGTTTGGGAAACATAACACAGTCCTGAAAGTCAAAACTACGCAGAATCCCACCCACCCCTGCTTGTAACTAACACCCGATGTCGCAAATTCTGATTTATCCTTCTAGTGATACTTTTTGCTCAAGTCAGCAGATATGTGTGTTTCTTGTTAAATCTCCCCTCTTTCGGACATGAAATGCTGCTGGCCGTCTTTTACACTTTCCCCCCCACTTAACTGTAATTCTTGAAGTCACTCTGTTCTTATTTTATTGTCGTCTTACAGCCACATCACCTAGTCCAACAGGAGCGACTTGGTTAGCTCATGACGGTTTTAATTTGCATTTTCTCAATCATGAGCAAGGTTGCCTATCTTTTCAAACGTTTGAGGGCCATTGCTCTATACTTCTTTGGGAACTGTCTATTCAAGTTTGCCCATTTTTCTGTTAGGCTTTTGGTCTCTCCCTCTACCCATTTTCAAGAGTGGATATTAGGGTAATTAATTCTTTATCTGTGATCAAGTTTGCACATATTTTCTCCCACTTTGTCGGTTGCATTTTGGCTTTGTTTATGGTGTTTTTGTCATGCAAAAGTTAAAAGACTTTTTTTCTGTGTTTAATCTTTTCTTTTATTCCGTCTGGATTTTGAGTCATGGTTAGAAAATCTTTACCTACTCTCAGGGTATGGTGGAACTCATCTGTCTTCCCTCTTTCAATTCTCTCTCTCTCTCTCTCTCTCTCTCTCTCTGTTTCACTTAGATCTCTGGCCCATTTGGAGTTTATTTTTGTGTATGGTGTGAGGTATGGATCTAATTTTATTTTTTTCTAAATGGCTATCCACCTATTTCTTCCAGCACCATTTATTAAAAAGTCAGTTTTGCCTTTGAGTATGTTTTTAAAACACACTGTAAGGTATTCACTTTGGCTAGATAAAATACTTGGCTAAAGTTTCTGGCTAGAATCTGCTCTCCAGATTTCTTCCGTCCTGGTTTGAAGTTACTCTGACCGCTGACTGGCTAGCTAAGCACCTGACCATCACGCCAAGCTGGCTTTGTGATGACAAGTCTATAGCAGGGCATGACCCTGTGGCCCATAGCAGTGCTAGAACTCTGGCCTCTGGCCTTGTGGATTGGAGCCCATGGTAACTTTCCAATCCCTTGCTTCTGGTTATTTCCATGAATTGAAACGTCGCCGGCTTCTCCTAGCCCTAGACTGCTGGACTGTATTTTCTTCTTGCTCTCTAAAAAGTTCAGGGAATCCTTTTAAATACTAATTTCAAAGTTTGTTCTGTATTATTCTTTTTTTAAAGTTTATTTATTTTAGAGAAAGAAAGAGGTAGGGAGGGGCAGAGAGAGAGGGAGAGAGAGAGAGAATCCCAAGGCTCTGCACTGTCAGTGGGGCCTGAACTCTGCTGTGGGGCTTGGACTCACGAACCATGCAATTATGACCTGAGCCGAAATCAAGAGTAGGACACTTAACCACCTGAGCCACCCAGGCGCCCCTGTTCTGCATCATTCTCGTTCTCAACTTGCATGACCCAGTGAAGTGGGGAAGAGATGAATGGGCCTAGAGAGAGGATATTTCTGTTTTGGTTTTCTTTTGGAGTTCTTCTCACCTCTCTGGACTGATGATGTTAGATTAAAAGTATCAGAGACTGTCTGATTGAAAGGGTGCACATGAGCTGTGTCTTTCCACAGTGTCTGCTTTATTCACTCATAAAGCAAGGGTCACACAATTATAACACACTCGGGATTCCAAGATCAACGGCATTCACCATACGTCTAGCTTGGAGTCGCACAAAAACAAATACAAGTCACACACCAGACAGTAAGCAACAAGGTCAGGAAGTTAACCAACCAAAGGCAGAGTCCATCTGTGAACTCGCCATTGGCATGTGGAATAGGCCCGGTCTTGGCCAGCACCGGTGCTCACTGCTTATTACAATGAGACCCTGGAGGGGTCTCTATGCTCAGAAATCAGGCGTGTAGGTCTCTATGGTCAGAAACCACACTGTGATTAGAAATCACAGTGGCCTTTCTTATGCAGTAAGACATGGGGAAGTCAGCATCTGGAGGGTCTGACAGTACTTTGCACAAGTCCTTCCTTAAAAAAAAGGGAGATGAATCCGTCTTTGGTCCTTCCAGACTTTTGCTTCTGGTGATTGACAGTCCCTACGACTGCCTGTCTGTGCTGCTTTTGGTGACACCCATTCCCAGCTCCCACCCTTGGCCGCTTCCATCACTACTTGACACGAGTGACTCCATCTTGCTCTCTACAGAGGTGCATTCGTTTTCTTATGCAGCGAGCATGTATTGAATACCTACTGTGTGCCAGTTCCTGGCCTAGCCTGGACGTTACGGTGAAAAGGCACAGCCCTGGCTTCCTGGAGCACTTGGTCTCATGGGGAGACCTCAGATGGCAGAAGGTAATAAAACAAACATATAGATAGGTAATAACGATGCAATGTGTTCAGTGCCTTGGTAGGGGTATAGAACACTGCACAAATCTTAAGAATAGAGAAATCTGTAATTGGAGAGTTTGTAAGAAGGAATGGAGATGGGAGGAAAGCCTTCAAGATACCCTTTGCAATAATGACTCAAGTAGGTACTGTTCTACTGTTAGAATGCTAGATGCAGTTTGCAGATGAGGACACGGAGGTCTGAGAAAATCATGTGCGCCAGGGGCATGACTGGTGTGTGAGTCCTGGGTGTGTGTTGGGGCGTATTTCTCCAAGGATTGGAAAGAGGATATTGGCCCGCACAGCCTGAGTTCTTTGAGGGCGTGGACTGCTTTCCTGGACCCACTTCTGAGTGGGTGGAAGCCAATCAGAGATGTGCTTCCTTGCCCTTCCCAGTCTCCACTTCTGTCTCTCTTCTTGGTTTCCTCCCTCATAAAGTGGGAATAGTTATAGCAATAAAATTTCCTTCAAGGGGCTGACGGAGATCTAAGGGAGAAAATGCCTGCGACATAGGTTGGAAACTACACAATACTATCCCAGTGGGGATGATTATAGTAATGATCTCCACCAGCGAATGCCCATAAAGAATGGACAACAATGGCCAAAGAGAGTGGATATGTTTGCTAGGTTACTATGTGCCTGCTGCCATGACAAACATGTTGTGTACAATTTCTTAAATTTTTAAAAAATGTTTATTTTTGAGAAAGAGACAGAGTGTGAACGGGGGGAGAGGCAGAGAGAGAGAGGGAGACACAGAATCTGAAGCAGGCTCCAGGCCTGACAGGGGGGCTCGAACTCACGAGCTGTGAGATCATGACCTAAGCCAAAGCCAGACGCTTACCCCACTGAGCCACCCAGGCGCTCCCTTAGTGTACAATTTCAGCTTAATGATAACCCACAACCTTCGGACCAATTAGTGTACAATTTCAAATATAGGGCTTAACAACCCAGCAAGGGAAGAAAGTCATCTTCATTTTACTTGGAAGGGACCCTGGACTCAGATAGGTGAAGTCACGCAACTGAGGTCTGAATCCACTGTGACAGTGAAATCAACTCTCCAGAAGTCTGGGGTGAGTAAAGGATGGGAAGGAAAGCCTCCTACATCCTTCCTCCTTGTGCGCCCTGCACCGGAAACCTCACCTCTTCATTCCCTGCCTTTCCCTGGCTGTGCCTATCTGCTCTACACATGCAGCCCCTGCTTGGCTTCTGCCAGCAGGACACAGAATGGCCTTGAGGTCAGGATGGGGGAGTTTGGTTTCTCCCAGGCCCAGAGAACAGCTCGGAGACTGGCCCAGCTGCTATCCTTTGGAGACAGTGTGCTCTGGCGATGGTCCCCCCCAGCTAGAGGGTGAATGCTGTCACCGCTGAGGGTCCAGGCTGACAGAGGAAGAGGACAAAGCAGCCTCCTGGATGAGTGATTGGGCACATTTGGTGATGGCTTGGCTCAGCTCCCTGGAGGCTGGTGTTTCCACAGCCACTCAGTGCCATGTCCTGACTGTCCTCAGCTGCAACTGAAAGCCCAGGGGTGTCCTCAGGGATTCTGGGAACATTTGGTTTGCACTTCAGTTATTTTTGTCTTTTCTTGGACGGCTCAGGCTGCCTGCTTCTCGGAGGCATCGGGCGGCTTTCCAGAGTAGTTGGAAAGCCCAGAGCTGTGGGGAGTGGTGGGGGTGAGCACTGGCTTGGGCGGCACGCGGAGTGCTTGGGGTGTGAGTGACAGAGAGCAAATCGGATCCGGGAAAGTAAAAACAGGGTCATTTGGCAGTGTAGGCAGTTGAAGGAAGTGTGGTAGAAGTTCTGCGAGGTCAGGGCTTTTCCAAGGCAAGAGCCCTCACATACTCTCCATCCTTCCCTGCTTCTCCCTCCACCCGTCTTTGTGAGGTTCTTTAAAGGTGCACGTAATCAGTTGCCTGCGATCAAGTCCCCAGGGTGGGGCGAAGAGAAGACTGGTCAGAGGGCTCGTCTTTGACTTTGCAACTGGAAACCCCCCTTTAAGGAACTTGGCCTGAGCTGGTTCACTGGGTATGATGGTTGGTTTGGTGGGTTTGGGAGTGGGGGCAGAGAAGGAGAAAGCTGGAAGAGAAAGACTTCAAATCCATGTCTGGCCATGAGAGGGACCGAGCATCCTTACCGTCTCATTTGGAAGAGGACAGAGAGGAGCAAGGGGAGGAAATAAGGGGCCAATCAGCCAGGAAAAGTCACCACTTAATCCCTCAGCAAGAAAGACGGTAGGAGTCCATCTTGAACAACCATCCATCTCACTGACTGTCTCTTTTCTCTGGAGCCATGACCTAAAGAGAGTCAATGTATTTGAACACATTGGTGGGAGAAAGGTTTACTTTTGTTGACTCAGACTTTCCCAATGGAGCATTTTACCTTCCTTTGTCAGCAAACTTTATTTCTCCCAAATACCATCCTATGAAAGAGCTCAATGTTATTAGTGACCTGCTGCTCTATATCATATTGCCCCAGACTTAGCCCTTTGTATTTTTTTATTTACAAATTTTTAATGTTTTTATTTATTTCTGAGAGAGAGAGAGAGAGACAGAGTGTGAGCCAGGAAGGGGTAGAGAGGGAGGGAGACACAGAATCTGAAGCAGGCTCCAGGCTCTGAGGGGTCAGCACAGAGCCTGATGCAGGGCTTGAGCTTGTGAACCACGAGATCATGACCTGGGCCAAAGTCGAATGCTCAACCATCTGAGCCACCCAGGTGCCCCAGCCTTTTGTATTTTAAGACAACGGTTCGTACCTCACTGTGTCTGTGGAGTAAGGATTTGGGAGGTGTGTGCTGGGTGCCTCTGAGTCAAGGTGTCTTATGAAGTAGGGGGTGCAGTCAGCTCAAGAATTACTCACATCCTTGACCTTCTCTTTAAGCCATGTTTCCCAGGCAATGTCCTGGATTTGATCTTTGTCAATTTCTAAGTTTCAGTGTTGTTTATAGCGCTACTTTTAGAGGCTGAGGAACCTCCAAACTGTTATCTCCTTTTGCATAACTTAAAGCAAACACCATCTCACAGTTTGTGTGCATCTGAAATTCCGCAGTGGCTCAGGTGGTTATTTCTGACTCAGAGTCTTTCATGAAGTTGTATTCAAGCTGTCGGTCAGGCCTGAGGGGTGGAGTGTTGGCTTACAAGCTCCTTCTCGAGGTGGTCAGAGGCTTTCTTCCCTCACAGGTTGTTGGACTGAGTGCCTCATGTGTCACCGTGTCATGGAATCTTCTTCACAGGGCTGTTCACAATATGGCAGCTTCTTTATTCTAACGAAAGTGATCAGAGCCAGTGAAAGAGAATGACAGGGTTACTAATGGAAGCCAAGCCTTCGTAGAGCCTAATATTGGAGGTGACATCACATCACTTCTGTCATATTCAGTTACTTAGAAGTACAGTCACTAAATCACAGTTGGGGGTGGGGTCCAGGAAGACCTGAATTTCAGGAGGTGGCAGTTCTTGGAAGCCATGTTAGAGGCTGCTTACTCACCTGAGAAGAAATATTTACAGGCACAGATATTTCTTCAACAGTTATTTTATGCCAGTCACTCTTCTTGATGTTTGGAATGGATTGATAAGAAAAACAAAGATGTCTTTTCTCAAGGAGCTTCCAGAGGGAAAAGTTCCTGCAACGTTTTGGAGGGATGTGAGAAGATGGGCTTTTGGAGGAACCTCGAGAAGGTCAGGGGGAAGGGGACCAAGCTGGTTATGAAGTTGAGGAGGCACTCAGGTCTAGATCATCAAGGGCTTCCCTTGCTGGGTCGAGTCTTTTGATGAATCCCCAAGGCAATGGGGAGTCCTTCGTGGGCTTTAAGTGGTGGAGTCATGTGATGTGTAGAAGGCCAGACTGGATTCAGGGAGACCAGTCAGGAGGTGGGGTAGCAGTTCAGGCTGTGGTAGGGTCCCCTCCCTAAGGAAACATCTCAGGACAACCTTGCTATTCGTGTATGTGACAACATCCCTCACGACCTTGTAACACGAGACCACTTTAATCAGACTGCATGTTTGTGTATCACCGTATACGGGAGACTAAGAAGTAACAAGTATATAAAATCCATACCACGTGGTGTTCGGGGATCAGTTCTTTGAGTATGAACCCAACTGAACGATCCCGGCTGGAATAGAGTTGCTTCCTGGAAAGAAAAGCCTCGGTGTCATGACCCTCTAAGTGAAACTCCTGCCACAAGGCAGGAGATGATGGCGCCCATCTGGTGAACGGATCAAATGCCTGGTAGCTCTCCATACAAGGGAGTATCATTTAGCAGAAAAAGAAATGGCCCACTGGATGCATGCTGGAACATGGATGAACGTTGAAAACACGCTGAACGCAAGAGGCCAGTTTACAAAAGACCACCTGTAGTATGATGTCACTTAAACAAAATGTCCAGAATGGGCAAAGCATCCACAGAGACAGAGAATACGGTGACAGTTGCCTAGGTCTGGGGAAGATGCGTGTGCAGGGGCGATGGCTAAAAGTCCAGGGCTTCCTTCCAAGGAGATGAAAAAGAGATTCTTTTTTCTTTCTCTCTTTTTAGAGAGAGAGCGTGTGTGTGAACTGGGGAAGAGGCAGAGGGAGAGAGACGATCTTAAGCTGAGCATGGAGCTCGATGCAGGGCTTGATCCCACAACTCTGAGACCATGACCTGCCAAAATCAGGAGTCAGATGCTCAACCAACTGAGCCACCCAGGAATCCCAAAAATGACATTTTTCCCTCAAGTGTGGTGCCGCCGCACTAAAAACCAGAGCCCTGTGAAAATACCGAAGACACTGAATTGTGCACTTTGGATGAATTGTATGGTATGTGAATTATATCTCAATAAGCTGTTGCAAAGATAGAGAGAAACTAAACAGCAGACAGGTGCTGGTGGCCTAAGAAAGTTCTTGTAACTTCGGAGCCAGCTTTGGACTTGGCTCTTTCCCTCCTGCTGCACATGTTCGACTCCTCAAACCCCATTTCAGCTCCTTCTCTGTCACCATCCTGCCTTCCTTCTTGTGTCACGGGCACCTCCTGAACCCCACCCTCTTGTCTCTCTGCCCTTCTCTTGCCTTTGTCCCCAGTTCCACACCCAGGGGCCCCCAGACCTGTGCTGACTGGCCTCTCTGGGCAGATTGCCGACAACGGCTGGAGGTCTGGCCTCTGTCCCTTCCTTGTTCTGTTCTGGTTGCATGTAGCATGTCCTGGATGGCCCCCGCTCTCCCAGGCTCGGACCTTAGAACAACGTCTCGTTTTCTTTTTTAAAAAATTTTTAATGTTTTATTTATTTTTGAGAGAGAAAGAGAGAGCATGAGCAGGAGTGGGGGAGGGACAGAGAGAAAGCGAGGGGACAGATCAGAAGCAGGCTCCAGACTCTGTGCTGACTGCAGTGAGCCTGTTGCGGGGCTTGAACCCACAAACTGCAAGATCATGACCTGAGCCGAAGTCAGACACTTGGCTGACTGAGTCACCCAGGCACCTGTGAATAAGCTTTTTTTAAAAAATATTTTATTCATTTATGAGAGAAAGAGATAGACAGAGAGAGAGAGAAACAGAGACAGAGACAGAGAGAGGATATCCCAAACAGGCTCCATGCTCAGTGGAGCCTGATGTGGGACTTGATTCCATAACCCTGGATTCATGACCTGAGCCCAAATCAAGAGTCAGACACCCAACTGACTGAGCCACCCAGGTGCCCTCGCCCCAAAAAGATTTTATCTTTTAGTAACCTGTACACCCAACATGGGGCTCGAACTTATGACCCCAAGATCGAGAGTCCCACACTCTACTGACTGAGCTAGCCAGCCACCCCCCAGTGAGTAATCTTCTTTTTTTTTTTTAATGTTTATTTATTTTTTGAGAGGGAGACAGAGAGCACGAGTGGGGGAAGGACAGAGAGAGAAGGAGACACGGAATCCAAAGCAGGCTCCAGGCTCTGAGCTGTCAGCGCAGAGCCCGACGCGGGGCTCAAACCCACAAACCATGAGATTATAACCAGAGCCGAAGTCGGACGCTTAACTGACTGAGCCACCCAGGCGGCCCGTGACTAATCTTCAATACTCGTCTTTTGTTACCGTTGGTCAGCCATTCCCGAAGGCGTGTCTTCCTTTGGCTCCATACTCTCTGTGTCTCCTCCTAGGGCTGTGCTCACTGCGTCTCGCCTTCGTCTGTTGCCTGTTTCTCAGCCCTTTCCTCAATGTCTGTTTTTGTTTTTTGTTTTTTGTCTTTTTCAGGATTCTGCATTGTACCTCCTTTTTCTTTTCCAGGTGCAAGCCCTTCTCGGTGAGCTCACCCACATCCGTGTTTCCCTGTCTGTGAATAATGTCTCTGGGCCTGCAACTCTGGTCAAGGTTGTCCTCTTGAGCACCAGACCTTCCTTTCTGCACCAGCAATGTGCTCTCACCAGGGAGTCTTACGGGCACCTTGATCCAGCAGGAGAACGGCCGACCTGCCTGCTCCCCGGCCCTGCTCACTCTTCCTCTGTCTCTGTGAGTGAGGCAAACCCGTCCTTGGCTTCCTGGCCAGAATTTGGTCTGTAGCTTCAATCCTTGCCTTCTTCTTCCACGTTTTCTGGGTCCCTACATCCATCTTGCCTTTTTTCTTCAGATCTTCTAATCCAATTCCGTTCATTGTCTTAGTCCCCAGGGCCATTGCTCTCTCAGGCCAACACAGTCTTGTGGCTGAATCATTGCAACAGCCTCCAGCGCTCTGTCTGCCCCTGGCCCTGATCCCTTATGGTCTTCTCCCTACTGCACTCACTCAGAGACATCTAAGCGGAACATCTGCTCATGCCATGTTCCCTGACCAAGTGTCTTCGATGGCTCCCTCTTGTTTCTGGGATGGAGTCCAAAATCCTAAGGCCCTGCCCGATCTGGCCCTGTTTCCTCTCACTTCTCACTGCTCTACTTGCCAGACTGTCTGCTCCACGTATGTTGTCCACATTCCCTCTTGCCTCTGGGTCTTCCCGTGAGCTCTCCTCTTCGCTAAGGACACTCTTCTCAGACTTTTGTCTGACTTTTTCAGCCAAACTTAGCTCTTGACTTGGGCGCTGCTCATTCTGGGAAATCCTCCCTTCCACATGCTCCAGCGCTGGGTCAGGTGTATCTCCATGTGCTTCCTGGTATCTTCTGAATTATCATCCTATATTCTCAGTTACCGTTTGTCTGTTTCTCCTGCCAGATTGCAAACTTCGGCAAAGGTGCGGTGCTTGCTTTCCTCCATGCCCAGTACACAGGTGCTCACTACTGGCACGGACAAATGAAAGCTGTGACCAGCACAGCTGGTTCTGTAATTGAACTAGGGTATCAACCTTACTAGAAGGTAGAATTCCTTCCTCTCAGCTTGGTCCTCCCTATGACCTGACTGTATTGGAGGATACTGGTGACAATGTTATTTATTAATATTAAACATTATAACATATCATTGCTCCTTTTTAAAAATTTCTTTTTCTTTTAGGAAGAGAGAGACAGCACACATGTGAGCGGGGGAAGGGCAGAGAGAGAGAGGGAGAGCTAAACATGGAGCCTGACCTGACATGGGCTTGATTCCACGATCCCGGGCTCATGACCTGAGCTGAAATCAACCAGATGCTCAACCGACTGAGCCCCCCAGGTGCCCCCATTGCTCTTGTGAATTTATACTGCTGTGAAGCATGATCTTTGTTCTGAGACAGGAATGTCCCCCCTTCTTGTTGGACTGATGATCCTCTTTGAGTCTCCTTGCCTCCTTGGGAAATGGGAATAATTATACTCGCTCAAGGGTTTAGTGCATGGAGAGAATGAAATAATGCATTAAAAGGACTTAGTATAGGGCCTGGTCCCAAAGAAGCACTTGGAAAATGTTATCCATTATTAGTATTACAATAAGGATAATAAAAATTACCTGCTTGGCAATTAGATGTTTGACAGATGGAAGCTGTGTCCGTATTGCTATTGTAATAAGGGAATGTTTGTGGTTTGCCCGCAATAGCTTGGAAACGGATTGTAGGAGCTGCTCTCTGGGGATGTCGGGGCGGGAAGCCATTGCTGGGAAGGCTCTTGCCCTGGTTTTCTGTGGTAGATGTGCCGTGGCCAGCTCTGGCTGGACTATGCCAGGGAGAGTGTTGAGAAGGAGTCCTTCAAAGGTCCAGACCTTCTCCTGGCCGCTCTTTTCTTTGGACAGAGCTCGGTCCAGCACTTTGGAGAGGCCCTTGTCCAAGAGCTGGGGACCTTTTCTCCTGCACCCTGAAGGGATGAAGAGAAAGCCCAAGGCAGCATTGGGAATTGCAGGGGTTGGGATGAGGGTGTTTGAAAGAGATCTTTGTACTTGGAAAAGACCACGTCTGTGAAATTGTACTGAGTCCTCATAACGCCCCTTGGTGACAAGTAGAACTGCCAGGAGGCTCAGCAGCTAGTCCGATGGCATTCCAGCTCTGGTCTGATACTGTTGGGAGCTGCCTCATCTGCAGCGTGCTCCATGGGCTGGTCCCTGCCTCCTCCTCCTCCTTCCCTAGCCTGGCCTTTAGGGGCATGGTTTTGCTGTTGCTCTTCTTAGTGAAGCACTGGGAGGGGAGCTGGGTTGCAGAAGCCCATGGATTTGGGCATTTGAAGCAGCAAGCTTCCTGCCATCTTGGCTTTGGACTTCCATCTTCTGACCACGGGCACTAGCATCTTCTATGTGCAGGCCTGTGATTCATGGCTACCTGGATTTTCGAAGCTCAGAGCTTTGAAGCTCTGAGGAGGGTTTGGAGGCCTGGGCAGAGCTGAGCTGGAGCATTGGCTCTGCCTCTTGTGCCTGGGCGCCCTTGGTCAAGTTATAGCCTGTGTTCTCCAAGCCTGTGCTTCCTCGTCGCTCAAATGGGGATCATAGCTTCATTTCATGTAATTGTTTGGATTTCATTCTGCCATATTGTCATCTGTTCCCTTTGCTTTTGTTCTGTTTTCTGTTTCCTGCCTTCTTTTGAATTAGTTGAATATTTTTCAGTATTCCATTTCAACTTATCCTTGGAGTTGTTGACTTCATATGCAATGGAAAGAATTATGTTCCCCCCAAATTCTTATGCTGAAGCCCTAAGTCCCCATGTGATGGTATCTGGAGACGGGTTTCTTGCAAGGTCATTAGGGCTAGATGAGGTCATGAGAATGGAACCCTTTTGATGGGATTAATGCCCTTCGGTGAGGGGACACCAGAGAGCTTGCTTCTTCCCTCTCTCTCTCTTTCTCTCTCTCTCTCTCTCCCACACACACACCTGTACCACTGAGGAAAGGCCACCTGAGGACATAGAATAAGGCTGCTGTCCACAACCTAGAGATAGACCCCTCACCAGATACTCATCCCACAACACTCTGACCTCTGACTTCTAGTCTCCAGAACTGTGGCCAATCAGTTCTGGTTGTTTAAGGCCCCCTGCCGATGGTATTTTATGGCAGCCTGAACCGATCAAGACAATAATATCTGTTGTGTGTTTTTTCTCAATGGCTCTTCCAAAGATCACAATATACATACTCAACTTTTCGGTCTGTCTAGAATTGATGTTCTACCATTTCTAGGGGAATATAGAAATCTACCCATCTTGGAGGCCCTGGGCCCTTTCCTCCTTTATGTGGTAGTCTTTGTAGGTAGTTCATGGACGTACATTGCAAACCCCGTCAGACGATGCCATCATTTTTGCTTTTAGCCATCATACATATTTTAAAGAACATAAGAGGAGAAAAATAGTCCTGTAAGCAATGTGTCATTTTCCCCTGACTGTTTGCAAGACTTCCCTTTGTTTTGGCCATTTGATTATGATGTGTCTGGGCGTGCAAGTCCTGCACTGGGAAGCATTTTGTGCCGTGAGGGGAATCTAAGAAGGACTCTATGCATTGTGACTTGCAAGTGAGACAAAGCCACGAAAAATTTGAAAACTCAATTGGATATAGTATCCAGTCCCTTCTGGGAACTGTATGGTCCTAAGAACATAGCCGAATGAAATATTCTGCAAGATCTTAATGTTTTAAAATTACATGTCTTAGTCCATCATTGTCTTCGTCTGTTTGGGCTGTTATAACGAAGAGCTGCAGATGGGCAGCCTTTAAACAACAGAAATTTATCTCACGGTTCTGGAGTCTGGAAGTCCAAGGTCAGGGCACCAGCAGGGCTGGGTGGGGGTTCTCTTCTGAGTCACAGACTTCTTGATGCATCTTCACATGGTGGGAAGAGGCAAGGGAATTATCTTGAGCTCTTTAGTCAAGGCATGCATCCCGCGCAGCAGGGTCCATCCCCATGACCTAAACACCTCCCAGATGCCCCACCTCCTAACACCATCACACTGGGCATTTGGATTCCAGCGTATGAATTTGGGGCCCACATGCATTCAGACCAAGGCCATCACTGATTTCAAAAATTGAGGGCTAGCGGAGAAAAGCATCTATATGTTAGGGAGCTAATCAACTAGGGTCAGAGTTTTGGACTATGTCAGTAAGAGAATTTGGTAATGACCTCCCAAGAATGTGGGCTAAGTGAAGTTATGGCAGAAGTGGCAACATTCATAAATAGGGCTGCAAAGAAGAATCTAGGGAGCCTGCCCCATTCCATGTCTCTGTTAGGAGATGAAGCCAATTGCAACAAAAAAGCAGGCCTCCAGTGGCCTGAAGCCCTTCCGGTTGTCATGATGAATGTGGGGGCTGCAGTTCAAAGGATTGTGTGGCCCCAGACCAGATGACACCGTCAGGTGACAGCCCATGCTGAGACAGTTCCAGCCTCTGGAGGACATATTAACTGTCTTCGTCCAAGACACATTTTTTCCTCCAATTCCTTCTCATCCCAAGTGTGAGCTGCCAGGATACTGGACTCCACGCCAACCCAGGCATGCAGGCCTGGAGACTTTGTACGTGAAGAAATTCTGGATACACAATTCCCTCACAAGTGGATGGACGGTGTCCTGTGAAATTCTCTGTAACCCTCTTGCAAGTTGTCTCTCTGCCGCAAATAATATCCACCCTGTTCATGTCACAGTTTCTAGGAAGATTAAGTGAAATAATGCATGTGCAGAAGTTACAAAACAGACGATAATGAGCTAATGAACGCCAACTGATGACCCAGATGAAGCCTTTATTAGAACTAGTTATCCTCCTTGAAATCAAATAAATGTTGGGTTACATATATGTCTAATCTATCCGTTGTCAGGGGCTTAAATATACTTAGATAACAAAAGACTATGTTTAAGTTTATAGAGACACTTATAGCTTAGTCAATTATGCTGATGGAAAATGTATATGTAAAAATTTTGACAATGAGGAGACTCGAGGTATATTTAATCATAAATATAGATTGTGCGACTTTTGCATAATATCCTGCTAGCCAGAAATATCTGCCAAATAAATGCAGGACTGAAGTCACACAGCGAATAAGGAGGCAAGCGTAAACTTGTGAATCTGGTACTACTAGAGAGACAGAATTGCTCTGGGACATTGGGAAATGCATTTATGACCCTGTGGAACTCACTTCCCTCACTTGTAAAACCGAGGAGGATGAGCCCCCAAATCTCTGAGGTGTCTTTCAGCTCAATGATTCTGAAAGCCAGACTGACAGTGCCATTTCCCGATTCAACTTATCTATGGTTTGGGGTTACAGTACGCAGGTCTAACTCACGTGTGCCACTGTTGTGGGAGCCCCATCTGCTTACAGAGTAATGTGAGTTGGAGATTGAGTGTATATGGTGGGTGCTCTGGAGTACTGCCCCATCTCCCTTTAGGACGAACATATTCCTTACTTCGGTGACGGCCAATGTTGGCTACTCTTGGCACATGGCCGAGTTCCGCGTCAAGAGTTGCTCTTGGCTGAACAGAGCTGCCTGGGGCAAGGCCATGGAACCTTTTCTGGGAGCAGCTCATACCCAATGACTGGTCAATGCAAGAGTCATGAAGTAGGGATATAAAGGCTCAGCCCCCTTGTCTACATTTTAGGGTAGCTCTCATGGTCCATCTTGGCTCAAGAGTTCCCCCTGGGTTTGCATAGGGACATTTTTGGAATGACATTGCACTTCAGCTTCTTCTCCTGCTCTCTCTGTTGTCATCACTTTCTCGTGGGTATGAATCCTGAGGGTACTTCCCAATCAACCGCCATCGTAGAACCTCTTTTCTGGAGAGCCTAACCTAAGAGTTATCTGTTAACATCAGCTGAAAGTTATGGGAAAGCAAGCAAAATGTAGGTTAAACAACAAGACTCCAAGGGTTAGTTAATTCAACGGCTTGAGAACATCTTGAGAGTTCCAGGTGCTGTCCAGCTGTTCATTTTGCCACTGCCAGGAAGTTAAAAGTGCATAGCCAGACTCTTTAAAAATATACACAGACCGATGGGCCATTGATAACCGTAGAACACTGTTTTTCCTCATGACCAAGTATCTTTTTATTTTAAAAACTCCCCCAAATTTCGAGACAATTGCTAATTATGTTCACTAAGCCAAAGCAGACACAGGCAACAATTGTCAGTTGCCTATTAGATTTGGAACACCTTTTTACTTTAACAGATTTAATCCTCACATTATCCTATGAAGTGAGTGTTATTATCCTCGCTTTACAGATGAAAAAACTGAGGCTCGGAGATGTGGGTGATATGTCTACAGTTATATGCTACTAAATGGTCAAACTTTGATCTCCGGACTCCTCAACAAGCATTGAATTCTTTCCACTATACAGCTCAGCTTCTGCCAGAGTTACCCAAGATACCTATAAGGGGGGGTACTTTGATTGGAAGCCACAGAAACTGACTTTGGCAAGTATAAGCAAAAATGGGATTTATTGTAAGTGTATGAACTAGATTTTGGTATCAAAAACCTTCCTAGAAGTGCCTGGGTGGCTCAGTCGGTTAAACGTCTCACTTTGACTCAGGTCATGATTTCGCGGTTCATGGGTTTGAGCCCCACACTGGGCTCTGTGCTGACAGCTCAGGGCCTGGAGCCTGCTTCGGATTCTGTGTCTCCCTCTCTCTTTCTTTTTCTCCCCTGCTTATGCTCGGTCTCTCTCTGTCTCTCAAAAAATGAACAAGCATTAAAAAAACCCTTCTGTAGGTATTTTAGTCAGAAAGGGACTCCATATAGACAATTAGGTGCTAAAAAATTGTTGGAAGGGCTGACGAAGAAGATTCTTGGCTGAAATTCCAGGAACAACTGCAGAACAATACAATACAGACCAACCCAAGGGGAGTTACTCCCTTTGATGCCAAGCTAGGTTCAAGCCAAGCCTAGGATTAAGCCAAGCTAAAATTGAGAGCCCACCACTGCTGCCCTCATCCAACTGCTGTTGCATTATTGCTGAATATCCAGAGTGTTGAGGAACGGACACGAGGCGCTGCTCTAGAGAGACCTCACATCTCCACATGCTTGCTTGTCAGAAGAAACAGCCCAGAGAGAGAAGGACGATCTGCTTCCTGAAACTTACTGGGGTGCATCTAATGGGTGGAACTAATTTGCATACAGAACCCTAGCTGTGAGGGAGCCCCGGATATGTGGTTTCAGCTTTCCAGCCTCCCCAGCCAGAAGGAGGGTGAATAGGGACTAAGTGCAACATTCAGCTCACAAAAATATGGGGCAGCTCACAAAATTAAACAAAAATATCTGAGAAAGCAGGTCTTAGGAAGGATAGGAGCTAGAGAAGTTCCAGGGACTTGACACTGGGGGCTAATGGAGCGATTTGTTGGGGTCAATCTACTAGTCTCTTCCACTTTTAGCTAGAGATTGGTCATCAAGTCACAGCAAAATAAAGAGATATTTTGGGGTGGGGGGATGGGTGAAATAAGTGAAGGGGGTTAAGAGTACATTTATCGCAATGGACATAGGGTAAGGCATAGAATTGTTGAATCACTGTGTTGTATACCTGAAACTAATATAACAAACCCTGCACATTAATTACACTGGAGTTAAGAAAAAAAAGTATTCAATGTTAATGCATAAATACAGAGTAGTTATTCAGAAAATAAAGAGGTATTTGGGGGCATCTGCAATGTATGCAGTATAATGGACGTGAATGGGAATGCTAATATTAATATAAGTGTGGCCTGATGAACCTGGCTCTACCATCAGGAACAATATTGCTGAGTGGAACCACTCAAAGCTGTAACAGAAAACAAATATCATAGTATGTCTTAGGTACATGATATTGGTTTTTCAGGAGTAGTTGCAAGAGATTGGGATGCTAGACTTTCATGTGGCTGGTTGGTTTAGGTTGTTTATGACAATCCTATGATTCTTCCAGCCATTGAAAAACATTACTTCATTAATACGTGTGCCACCTCCCTCTGAGGCCAGCCGGAGGCGTACCCCTGATCTCCAGTGTACAGTTAGACTCACAGTAGTGTAGTGTGATCTCCTGTTTTTCCTCCAATTATATCAGCAAGGAGACTTGCTACGAAGAATCTCAACAAAGCAGCATACCATGGTCTTTCTCCTGCTGCTACACAGGGTAAAGAAATGTAGAGTTCATCATGGACAAATCATAGGAAGACATGAATAGACACTTTTCCAAAGAAGACATCCAGATGGCCAACAGACACACGAGAAGATGCTCAACATCACTCATCATCAGGGAAATACAAATCAAGAGCACCTTGAGACACAAGCTCACGCCACCGGTCAGAGTGGCTAAAATTAACGACTCAGGAAACAACAGATGCTGGCGAGGAGGTGGAGAAAGGGGAGCCCTCTTGAACTCTTGCTGGGAATGCAACCTCGTGCAGTCCCTCTCCAAAACAGTGTGGAGATTCCTCAAGAAATGAAAAATAGAACTACCTTACTACCCAGCAATTGCACTAGTAGGAATTTACCCAAAGGACACAAAAATGTTGATTCAAAGGGGCATGTGTACCCCAATGTTTATAGCAGCACTTTGAATAATAGCTTAATTCTAGAAAGAGCCAAATCTTTTCTGAACAAAACTCTTTATTTTTTATTTAAAAAAATTTTTTATTATTTATTTTTTGAGACAGAGAGAGAGAGAGACAGCATGAGCAAAGGAGGGTCAGATAGAGAGGGAGACACAGAATCCGAAGACAGACTCCAGGCTCTGAGCTAGCTCTCAGCACAGAACCTGATGCAGGACTCGAACCCATGAACCGTGAGATCATGACCTGAGCTGAATTTGGACGCTTAACTGACTGAGCCACCCAGGCGCCCCTGAACAAAACTCTTCAAACAGAGGCAGTAGATTATTGATTTTCCTCAGATTTATGGTGAAAGGCAAATACATAAGGGGTGAGAATTAAGAGGAAAAGACAGATTTCTTTAGATAAGGGAAAAGAAAAAATTATCTTTTGGGTAGTCCAGTGACTGAAACTGATTTTATATTTTCATATCTTCTTTAATCTATTCTTTCACCACAGTTCATTTTTAGATTGTGTGATCTTAGTGTTGATCAGTGAGGCTCAGTTTGGATGGTATCAGAAATACCTGTGTAGCTTTAGAAATGCAGATTCCAACCATAAGACTGACCATGGAGAGTCTGATTCAGTAGGTCCAGGATGGGGCCTGGAAGAGGGTATATTTAAACGTTTCACAGGGATGCTGATAGACATTTAGTTTGAGAACCACTGGCTTCAGTAAAAATATGAAAGCATCATTACTTTTCCTGGCCCTATGTAATAGTCGTTTTTTATCATTATAATGGCTGAATGGAGCAAATGTATTTTCTGCATCATTTCCAGACTATTAAAGGTTTCAATGCATGCCATTTCCTGAGGATATATAGCACCATAATGAACACTTTATAATGCTTTTTTCTTTCTTCCTAATTATTTTCTTAGGAGGAAAATAATAATGTTGTTGAGTACTTTAAAATTTCTCCTAAATGGAAGGTTAGAACCGACTGGGTATATGCTATCTTTATTTCAAGGAGCTTGCTTGAATGGAGTATTTGACGAAGGATTATTGACTGTATTTTTTTCTGCCTACCCTGAAGTTGAATGTCACAACACTCAAGACTCCTTGTCTCTCTGGAGTATTTCCACTCCAGCATATCATTGAAGAAACGTGTCCTGGAGCAAAATACCATAGTGAAAAGTTCGGGATTTGGAGTCAAAAACCACAGGCTTCAGTTCCAACTTTAAAGAACAATGGATAGTTTATTCCGGAGTCTTGAGAGTTGTCTTTATGTAGAAGATAAAAATGATAATACTTCTGCTTTCTTTGTGGCATAGTCCAAGGATCAAATGTCATAATGCTTCATAGATTGTTAGGCAGATTCAAGTTGCTTTAAAATATTTTTTGAGAGAGAGACAGAGCATGAGTGAGAAAAGGGCAGAGAGAGAGGGAGACACAGAATCTAAAGCTGGCTCCAGGCTCTGAGCTGTCAGCATAGCGCCTGATGTGGGGCTCGAACCCATGAACCATGAGATCACAGCCTGAACCCAAGTTGGATACTTAATGGACTGAGCCCAGCTGGTGCCCCACAAATACATGTTGCTTAGACCTACTAGACTAAAGTTGCTCCGAGTATGTGCCCGAGGTAATGTACAAAATAATTCACTGGGGACCGAAGAAGAAATTAGAATTGTTATTTATATTTTTATATCTGGATAATGGGAGTTGCAAGAGTTGAGGAGTCATTTGTTAATTTCCAGCATGCAGGGACATTTTGCTTTTAATATGTGTGCAGGTAAATGGCCTTATAGAATATGCTAGATAAAAAAGAATATTTCCAATATTTTATAATATGATGGCGACATAGACCCACTAGTCATCTCAGGGCAAACCATGAACGAGCAAAGAGAAAGAAGAATTATGAAGGGCAAATGTGCTGTGTTTACTGATTTTCCTGTGATAAATGTCTGTTGGAGGCGTGCCACTAACCCAGTCCTAAAAACCAAAAGTAAAACGTGTTCAATCTAACCCTTGATTACAAAGATGAAGATTTAACAATAACTGAGAAATTAACTCCCTTTTTCAAAAGAATTCATGCTTTTGGGGGGTGGCCATTTTGAAAAAGGGGGTTTAAAGATCTTATTATCAGTACATGATTTTTTGTCCCTGGGATATAAAGCATGACACCTATTTCAAAACAAAACAAAAGACTCGTTATCTATGCACTTAAGCTTGAAACCAATATTTCCTAATCTGTTGTAAAATCTTCAAAATAAGGAGAGTCAGTGGATTTTCAGTCTACCCCACCAGCCCCAGCAAGTATAAAAATATAGAACGTCTTCTGGTTAGTTTGCAAGAGCTGCGGTTTGAGATTGGGAAAGATGAAACTTTACTAGCCGAATTTTGTTTGTTTATTTACTTGTTCATTTACTTATTTAATTTTTAGAGAGAGAGAGAGAGAAAGAGAGAGAACTAATAGGAGAGGAGCAGAGAGAGAGATTGGGGGCAGAGGTTTTGAGGCAGGCTCTGTGCTGAAAGCACAGAGTCTGATGTGGGGCTTGAACTCACAATCTGTGAAATCATGACCTGAGCTGAAGCCAGATGCTTAACCAACGGAATCACCTAGGTGCCCCACTAATCAAATTTTATCAAAATTCCTTGCAAAATTGGAGGCAGGATTGAAAATGAGTATCATCATGCAGCCAACATTGTAGTCTTTTGATTGGGAAGATGAATCTTAAAGAGGAATTTTGGTTAGTTATGAGGAGAAACAAAGATGAGAAACCAAGTATTGAAACTGAACTTAAATCAGACCTTAACTGTGCCATGATATAAAATGAAGCCAGTATTTACAAAATAAGGAAGTATTGTTATTTGTGCTTAGAAATGATGGGGGACCTGGGTGGCTCAGTCGGTTAAGCATCTGGCTTTGGCTCAGGTCATGATCTCACAGTTCATGGGTTCGAGCCCTACATCGGGCTCTGTGCTGACAGCTAGCTCAGAGCCAGGAGCCTGCTTCAGATTCTGTATCTCCGTCTCTCTCTGACCCTCCCTTGCTCGCGCTGTCTCTCTCTGTCTCTCAAAAAACAAAAACAAAAACAAACAAAACAAAACAAAACACCATTAGAAATGCAACAAATGTCTGCACCTTGATTTTATATCCTGTGACGTTGCCGAATTCATGTATTCGTTCCAGCAATTTTTTGGTGGAGTCTTTCAGGTTTTCTACATAGAGTATCGTGTCCTCTGCAAAGAGGGAAAGTTTGACTCCTTCCTTGCCTATTTGGATGCCTTTTATTTTGTTTTGTTGTCTTATTGCTGAGGCCAAGACTTCCAGTACTATGTTAAATAGTAATGGTGAGAGGGCATCCTTAGACAAAGGATGATTTTATTTTGGAGGCAGTTGGGTGGAGGATGGGCTAGAGGGGTAATGGGTTTTGGAAGGTCGCTTGTTATAATAAGCACTGGGTCTGGTAGATAAGTGATGAATCGCTCAGTTCTATTCATGAAACCAATATTGCACTGTATGTTAACTACAATTTAAATTAAAAAAGTAAAATAAAATAAAATGAAAATAACAAAGCAGATTCAATCACATCACTCAAATGTATTATTATTATTGCTGATTTTATTTTAATCAGATTGAGAGCTTTGTATCTTTAATAAGAAGTAAAGCTTACTGATTTACAACTTATATACTTGTATATAATGTATAAATAAAAACTCATGTATTGAAGATCCATGCATTCTTTTTCTTCATGGAAGTACTCCAATGAGAAAAATCTAGAACCTGTTAACCTCAACTAAGAGCTTGTCAAATATCATTCATCATTCTATCACTAGTGTTTGACAAACAGCAGATGTCATTGAGATAATTAATAAAAGAGAGGGGAAGATCGGAGTCCCTGATGTACGTTTAGCTACTGGGTGGGTAGATGGACATTAGCAGGAAGCACGCATAGGTTGATAGGTGCCACCACAGTGCTAGGTATTAGAAAGGGACTCAAAAGCAATGCAAGTCTTGGCATTTCTGCCCAGGAGCTTACGACCGAGCTGGGGAGACGCAGCACATATGCAACACAAGCACGAGGTCCTTGGTGTTTAATGCTCAGAGAAGTAGAATGGTATAGATGCAGTAGGTTATACTGTCTTATTCAGCAAACCTGGAGCAAGCAGAGAGCAAGGTTGGAGGCTCTCCTCTCTCACTCTCCAGCTCTGCACACCAAAGAGTGTATAAACCCACCGAGCATTAGAGGCATTAATCAACCCCCTAGCTTGAGAAAGGACCTTTCTTGCTTACGGAATGTCTTCTAGTTGCTGCTCTAATCAGTGCAGTGTTTTTAGTGAGAGGTTTTCCTTTCTAAAAACTATAATTACAGCTTTTATAAACTCAAATCTGGGACTGCCTGCAGGTGATCCTTAGCCTTTCTGATTGAGACACAGTCACAAAAGGGAGGAAGGAGGCAAGAACAGAACAAATCTCTCTAATTTTTTAAGAATATATTTAATGTTTGTTCATTTTTTGAGAGACAGACAGAGCATGAGCTGGGGAAGGGCAGAGAAAAAGGGAGACACAGAATCTGAAACAGGCCCCAGGCTCTGAGCTGTCAGCATAGAGCAAGATGTGGGGCTTGAACTCAGGAACCACAAGATCATGACCTGAGCTGAAGTTGGAGGCTTATCCAACTGAGCCACCCAGACACCCCAAAATTCTCTAATTTAATTATGGAACACCTACCTAGCATCCTCATAATTTACCTGTCTAGGGAACTCAGAGGGAACATGGACATTCCTGAGTTTACCACATGGCATCTTTCATGTGGTAAGAAATTAGGATGTAAAAGAACTTTTTGAAAAGTGAGACAAGGATTTAACATTTTCGTGTCAGGCATTGTTTGGACATTATTAGTCATGCAGCATGCGTTCATTGGTACCCATTGTGTGCTAGGTATTGTCCTATGTGCTGACACAGAAATAATTATAAATCATAAGAATCAAGAAGATAAGTGAAGTAAATGTATCTATTTGCCCATTCATTAAAAGATGCTTTGAATGACAGAAACTATACTTTTTAGAAAGAAAGATTACATTTGACCTAATAACAGACTAGGTACTAATAATCAATGATTCTACTTAAAACAACTAGAAAATCTACACAGAATGCCTTTTAAACTCTTCTCAAAGGCACCAGATAGCTGAAAAGATAGCAAAAAGTCAGCATGTCACTACCCAAAAAAGGATAGCAGTGCATGGAGATGATCCCAGTATCTGGGGCTACTTTTTCCGCTAGGGATGTATGTCAATTTTGGAGACAGAGGTCAAAAAGTTTTAGGGCTGTAACACTCTTGTCTCTCAAAGAAAATGAGGAGGGAGTCCAGTGACTATTCCTAAGTTTGGACGGGACACCAAATGGGATAAAGATGAATGAGAACTAGGCTCTCTCAGAGATTAGGGAGTCAACTTTGAAATGTTTCCATTTCTCAGACTGGATTTAGGTGATCCAGGAGGACTAGTGTCTCAAGGTTCCTGGAAATAGCAAACATAGGTTCTCTCTGGAGGACAGTAGACTCATCTTAGTCCTCACATTTATTTAATAACTATTTTTGTAAGAATGATGTCTAGAACACAAAAACCAAATAGACATATGAGGAGACATGACTGCATGAATGAGAACTAACAAAGCAAAGGAAATAACAGATCCACAGTTGACTTTTAAATAGTCCCACTTACCCTACTCAGGAGGATAAAAGACACCATTGAGAATGGCAGCAGAAAACAGAAAATGAAAATTCTAAAACTGAAAAAATTCAAGAAATAAACCTCAGAACTCTGTGGAAGAAGTTAAGCAGTACACTTGACAACTAAGGAGAGAAATAGTCAACCTGAAGATTGCTTGGAAGAAATATTTGCAAGGAAATGAGAGGAAGCAAGGATGAAGAAAAAAACCAGAAGGGAAGGAACATAAATGAAACTGTGTGAGAACTAACTGATACAACATTGGAGACCAGGCCCAGAGAGTGGGGTATGATACTTGAAGAAACAGTGATGGGTATTTCAAATTTTAAAAGACATCAGACCATGGGGTCAAGAAGCCCTACATACACAGGATAGATATCAAGGAAAATACACTCAGATACCTTACAGAGATACTGCTAAAAATCACATCAAAGATGAAATCTTAAAGGAAGCTAGATGAAAAAGACCCTGTAACCTTCATCAGAGCAAATGGAAGACTGACAGCTGACTTGTCAACAGAAACAATAAAGCCAGAAAAAATGTTGATCTGCCAATCAAGACTACTATACCCACTGAAAATATCTCATGATAATGAAGGCAAAATAAGACACTTTCAGAAAAACTGAGAAGTGTAACACCTATACTAAAAGAAATGTGAATAAGTATTGCTCAGATAAAAGGAAAATTACTCCTTCTGTGTGTAATTAAGATCAACACAGCCACATATTTAAAATAGACAATAACAATGATATTAGTGTTCTAAAAACACTGAACTGCCCACAAAGTGCAAAATATTTGACTTGGATAAATCAAGGATGCATGTTATAATCACCAGAAAAACTGCTGAAATATCTATAGAAGTCTATAGGACTTCACGCTAATAGATGGGAATATGGAGGATATCAAATAATAAAACATTTTTAATAATCTTAATGAAGGCAAGAAAAAAGGGAATATAATCAATAAATGAATAGAAAGTACTAAGATGGTAAGTGAAATCCTGAATATACTGGTAATCAAATCAAATGTCAATGGTCATTTAAAAATGTAGATGGTCAGAAGGGACTTAAAAAAATGTAGATGGTCAGAAGGGACTTAAAAAAATGTAGATGGTCAGAAGGGACTTAAAAAAATCTCAGGCTTATTATCTTTAAAAGAGTCATATTTAAAACTAAGACTATTTATAGAGCAATTATAACAAAAGAATGAAAAATGAAAAGAAAGGTAGTATTATCATATTTATATCAGACTGAGCAGCTTAAATTCCAAAAATTGCAAGATATAAAAAAGGACATTTTGTAATAAAAATAGGTTCAGTTTTCCAGGAAGGGGCAACAGTTCCAAATTTGTATGTGCTTACTAACATTGTCTCAAATATATATAAAGTTAAATTTAATGAAACTACGAGGAAAAACACACAAATTTGCTGCCAGAGTGAGAGATTTCAACATATTTCTCAGTAACTCATAGAATGAGCAGGAACATTTGTAGTATTTTCTATGTGGAGAACATAAAGACAATTCAGTCTTTTTCCCAGTATGGTCAACTGAAATTTGCTTTTATAATTGGTGATATTTCGGCAAAGTTTCTTCCAGCGTCTCAATTTGCTACTGGCAATGTCAAAGTTGGGACGATTCCATCAAATTTATTTTGTATGTGAGCTATAAAATTAGGAAGGATTTTCCACAAAGTCCTTTTGCACCTGGTTTTTATTCAATAGCCCTTTTTTGGATGCCAGGCACCGTATCTTGAAGGCATCAAAATTATGAGGTATTGGAAAGACTATCCAGTATTACAGATGGATGTGTCTTTTCAATAAACAGTTTCTGGTTCTGGACATTAGTTGCCTCGTTGATTCTGAGTGGGTTGGCAGTTAGAGTTTTTCTGAAAGTCATGCCTTTACAGTATAACTGACAACAATGTAATCACACATGTAAGTGACCACAACCAAAATATACCCCATGAGGCTCACACTGAATGATTCCACATCTCAGCTTAAGCCGAGTTCCCCAAATGACATAACATCTCCCACATCAATCAACATGAGGAAAAGCATGAACAAGAGAAGGCTAGACTGGAGAGACAGTGGTCTTCACCAGTTATTGATAAAGCATCGCATTTGGTGTTCTTGATGAACATCCATGACTGTAAGAATCCAAAGGTTACATTTGATTAGCTTCATAGCAAATCTGCCCTTGTCTGGCACATACTGAGAGCTCAGTAAATATGTGTTGACTGAATGATTAGTACCTCTGTGATTTTGATTCTTTTGGAACAGGTGCTAGTCATTAACAATTGGTCCGGCCATCCTGGGGAGTACTAGGTAACCCCTGGCCCCGTCCTGCCCCCCAGCGACTGTTTCAGAGGGATCTCACTGTAGAGTTGCTTTGGGCTAAGACATGACCTCTTAGGAAAGGGTTATCCCTCATATATAATTCAACAGTCTGAATTCAATTTGGGACTACATCACAAAGCATGACTCTTGAGTTTGTGAAGAAGTCAAAGGGATCAAAATTTAGCCCCTCCAAAACTGCCATCTTGGCACAAAACATAGTATAAACTCTGGGACAATTAAGCATTGCCTAGATTTAACCATTTAAAGCCATATCCTCACCGGTTCTTAAAGAACACAGAAAACTCAGCTACCTTGCAGTTAAAATATTTTTTTGATTTATTCTGTTTCATTGAAATGTACTGGTCTATCTCGTACTTGGATCTCTTACCCAGGTATGTGTTTGAACAACATGCATGGATTATTTGGAGACTATTCACTCACTGAGATATCCCAATTATTGTTGTTTTTATTATACAATATCAAAACATTTATTTTTGCTCTTCTCAGTGGACATGCTTTCCTGGAGAATGTCATTCACTTTCAAGTGTATTCTCCTCTTCATTCTCTGCCCTTATCTTAGGTCCTGAGAAAGGTATGCTGAATCCCATATCAGAGACTTGATACATACGGGGTCCTCTGTCCCAACTTTTTACCTCATTAAATTTTACCTAGCTCAGTTCGAAGTGCACTTTGGGCAACAGGGTCTCCCCTGACATCCCCGAGTATATCAGATCCCTTACTCATGCCTTCAGGCTGTGCACTCCTGAATGTGGTAGCATTCATCACAAAGGGCATTCAGTCATTTTTGTGTCTGTGTGTGTAATACGCTAATATCAAACTCTCTGGACTCTTCTCAGTTATCTGTTTCCTGATGGAAATTCAGTCAGAGCAAGGACCATGACTGCCTTATGAACCGACATATCACCAGCTCCTACCTCTGTGCCTGGAACAGAGCAAGAACTAAGTATTTGTTGGAAAAATGAGTCAATGAGACTGTGTCCAATGCCTTAGTCTGTGTCCAATATGTGCAACTGGACTCCTCCTCATGGGTTTGCCACCAACCTCTGCACATTCATCTTCCTTTTGCTCCACTGAGCCCAAGCTACAGACTCTCTCATGTGTTTTCCTGCTACAGCTTTTCAAACAATCCTCTTCTTCTCCACGCCTACTCCCCTCCCGCCTCCCCTTCTAGTCTCTGCACAGTGGAGAATGATGGTTTGCAAAGACACATCAGGTTGTGTTCAGATCCCTTACACTCTGGGTTACAAATCCCTAGCTCATACATCTCTCATATGTCTCTTCCCTCTCTGCTAACGCACCAAACTCACTACCCTCTTCGGCTCTTTGCCTAGTCCTTCCCTCTGCCAGGAATATCATTTCTCCAGTCTTCTTGCAGCTGGATCTTTCTGGGCCTCGGATTACAGATTCAGATTAGAGATGACCACTTCAGACCTGGACCAGCAAGTGCGCTTTTCCTAACTAGCCTTTTGCCCATTTTAAAAATTGGCATGTTTGTCTTTTAATAATGGAGTTGTAGTTCAGTATACATTAGGGATACAAGTCCTGTGTCCGAAATAAGCATACGCTCTTTGATTAGATCCTCTAAATAAGAGAGTTTTATTGTCAGTTTTGATAAGTGTCCCGGTGACTCGAATAGGAAGCCGGAGAGGAGAACTTCTGGTCTGCTCTAGCCCCGCTGTTCCAAGTATGGACCGTGGACCAGCCGGCTTTGCTATCACCTTGGAGCTTATTAGAAATGCACAATCTCAGGCCTCACGCCAGCTCTGCTTAATCTGGACCCGCATTTTAACAAGATCCCTGATTTGTATTCATATTACAGTACGAGAAGCACTGTCGGTAACAATCTTCTTGGGCTGTTGGCAAAGGGACAGTCTGTGGAGAATGAGGAGCAGCCCAGAGTTCCAGCGGTGGGACCCTGGGTGTTGGCCTGCTCGCCCAGAAGGTGCACACAGTGCAGGCTCTTCCTGTGCGTGTCAGAGTATGGGGCAACTACTGAGCACGTTAAAAATTTTTTAACTGGGTAAATTGTAAAGATTTTGTTGACTTTATCTATCTAAGGATTCATGAATCAAGCAGCATCCAATCTAGCAGAAAGAAAAGAGCTCCAAGGAGCTGTACAAAATGAAAGACTTACAGGTAGATGGACGCAGGCACGAGGAAGTGATACTAGGCAAAAAAGTAGGTTGGTTATTTCAAGCTTGCTTCCCTTTAGGAGGGGACAGGGATCCATCAGGCAGATCACCTACCTAACAGCACTGGTTGAAGATTTCATTACTCAGAGAGCCGAAACTGTGATTAAGTCAAGTCTCAGTTTGGTGATGTGAGGCTTAGCATGAGCGACTCCGTTTTGGGCCCATTTTCTTATTATTTACTTGCCTGTTTATTTTAATTGAAATATAGCTCACACGTGATATTGTATTGGTTTCAGGTGTACAACCTAGTGATTTGACAAATCTACACGTTACACAATATCGCAACTGCGATAAGTGTAGTCACCATTAGTCACTTTCCAGAGTTATTACAGTATTATTGGCTATTCTCTATGCTGTACTTTTCATCCCTGTAGCTTATATGTTTTATAAATGGAAATTCTGTTGTCTTGTTTTTTTTTAAATTTATTATTTATTTATGTATTTAAATATATATATTTTTAATGTTTATTCATTTTTGAGAGAAAGAGATAGAACACTGTGACCAGGAGAGGGGCAGAGAGAAAGAGAGAGACACAGAATCCAAAGCAGGCTCCAGGCTCTGATCTGTCAGCACAGAGCTTGATGTAGGGCTCAAACCCACAAACTGTGAGATCATCACCTGAGCTGAAGTTGGATGCTTAACTGACTGAGCCACCCAAGTGCTCTTCTATTGTCCTGTTTTTCTCAGTAGGTTGGTCCACAAATTTCCAGACATTTCACCATGACTTTGTTATTCTAGCTTCTTCAAAAAAAATTTCTGGAAAGGCCTGCAGGAACAGCTCATTACTAGCAAGAAAAATAGTTTAGGCAGTAACCCATCAGAAACAACTATGGAGTCCAGAAGTGGAAGCATTTGTGACTCTACCAGGTGTCATTTTGTAATGAACACAGTCTGACTTGGAAGGGGCCCAGGGACCAGGAACCTCCCTTTTGCTGTGGTCCCTTCAGCATCCCCTACACCTCCCATTGTTTCTTCTCTCTCTCTTCTTTTCTACCTTCTCTTCTCTCTCCCTGCCTTCCTTAGTTGAGGAGGTTTCTGGATCTTTCAGGTCTTTAGGGCAGAACTTCTGCCAGAAGAGCCAACTGTTCTGTTTGGAATTGAGATCAGGCGTGTTCAGGGTGGTATGGCCGTAGACTGTTCTGTTTGGAATTGAAAATCCCTCCCACAGCATCACATGGAGATGGTCTTGTGTTAATGAAATCTCTTGTCTCCTCACTGAGTTACCAAAGAAACCTCCCATGATGAGGAGGCAAAGGAAGAGATCTGGATGAAGACAACGGAAACCCTCATCCTGCTGCGTACACATACTTTATAGATACATTTGCTTTTCTTGGGGTGTTTCACAAAATTGAAATTGTACTGTGTACTATTATATAGGTGCTTTCTTTTTTGTTTAATAATATGTCACACACATGCTCCCATGCCATGTCTATAAGTTCTTCCTCAGCACTTTATTGAAATATGTTTTACGTACAGTAAAATTCATAAATCTTTAGCTTATAGCTCAGGGACTTACAACATATCTATCTATCTATCTATCTATCTATCTAACAATCATTTATCTTCCTGAGTCTAAGCTCCTATTAAGGGCCTCCTGGCCCCTACCTTAACTAATATTTTGGTTTCTATCACTCTGGATGAATTTTGCCTATTCTTCCATTTCATTTGAATGGAAACATTAAATGTGTGTCTCCCTTATTTTGCTCACTATCATTTTTAAAGTTTTTTAAATGTTTATTTGTTTTTGAGAGAGAGAGCAAGAGCATGCACAAACATGGGAGGGGCAGAGAGAAAGGGTCAGCACAGAATTTAAAGTAGGTTCCAAGCTCTGAGCTGTCAGTGCAGAGCCTGATGTGGGGCTCGAACTCACAAACTGTGAGATCATGAAGTTGGATGCTTAACACACTGAGTCACCCAGGCGCACCTCAACATACTGATTTTGAGATTAATCTTGTTGTTGCAGGCTTCCGGTGTCCATTAAAAAAATTGATGCATGGAATGAATATTCCACTAATGGATTATTGCTTCTTTTACTGATGGATATTTTCGTTTCCAGTTTGGGGCAATTATGGGCTGACATAGTCTGTTTAGGTTGCCATGCCAGAAATACCATAGACGGGGTCACCTGGGTGGCTCCGTCGGATAAGCGGCTGACTTCAGCTCAGGTTATGATCTCACAGTTTGTGGGTTTGAGCCCCATGCTGGGCTCTGTGCTGACAGCTCAGAGCCTGAAGCCTGCTTCACATTCTGTGTCTCCTTCTCTTTCTGCCCCTCCCCCAGTCATGCTCTATCTCTGTCTCTCAATGAAATGAATAAACATTAAAAAAAATTAAAAAAAGAAAGACTAGACTGGATGGCTTACTAACAAGAGAGATTTGTTTTCAATGGTTCTGGAAACTGGAAGTCTGAGTTCAGGGTGCCAGCACCATCGAATTCTGGTGAGGACCCTCTTCCTGGTTGCAGACTGCCAACATCTTGTTATATCCTCACATGGCAGAGAACAGAGAGGAAGCAAGCTCTCCCCTGACTCTTATAAAGGTGCTAATTCCATCATAAGGGCCCCACCCTCACGACTTCATCTAACCCTAATCACCTCCCAAAGCCCCATCTCCTAATTCCATCACACTGGAGGGCAGGGTTTCAATATTTGAATCTTAGGGGGTGGGGACACAAGCATTCAGTCCATAACACGGACCATAAACAGTGCTGCACAAATCTTTTTGTGGACAAATGCACTTGCGTATACTCTTGGGTTTCTGCATCAGAGGGTAAGTGTATGTTTAAGTTCATTAGAAACTGCTCAACATGTTTCCTAAGTGGTTCTATGAACTACTCCCAGCAGTATGAGGATTTCCACATTCATCCACGTGCTCGCCGACATGGCCTTGTTAATCTTTTTAATTTCATGTATTTGGTGGGCATTCTTTGGTTGTGGTTTTCAATTTTCATTTGTTTAGCAGCAATGAAATTAAGCATTTTTTTCTTATGCTTACTGGCTACTAAACTATCTTCTTTCATGAAGTGCCTGTTCATGTCTTTTGCCCATTTAAAAAACTAGGATATCTGTCTTTTACTATCATAATTTGTAGCGATTCTTTTTTTCATAAAGTTTTTAATGTTTACTTATTTTTGAGAAATAGAGAGAGTATGAACAGGGGAGGGTCAGAGAGAGAGGGAGACACAAGATTCGAAGGCCGGCCCCAGCCTCTGAGCTAGCTGTCACCACAGAGCCCGACACAAGGCTTGACCCCACAAACTATGAGATCATGACCTTAGCTAAAGTCGGGCGCTTATCCGACTGAGCCATCCAGGTGCCCCAACAATTCTTTATAATCTGCATACAAACTCTTCATCAGATACATATATTATGAATACTTTCCCCTGGCCTTTGGCTTGCCTTTTTAGTTTCTTAGCAATGTCTTTTGGTGAACTGAGTTTTGATTCTGATAGAGTCCTACTTATCAAGTTTTCACAGTTGTTTCCTTTAGAGCTTGAAGATGTCTTTGCTTACTTCAAGTTTAAGAAGATATTTTCCCATGTTTTCATGAAGAAGCTTTATGGCTTAGTTTTCACGTGGAAAGGATTCATCTTGAATTAATGTTTGTTTAAGGTATGAGACAGGGATCAAGCCTCATTGCTTGCAAACACATATTCCGTTGTTCCAGTGCCATTTATTGAAAAGTCTTTCCTTTGTCTCTTGATTTGTCCTGGTACCTTCATCAAGAAACAAGTCATTAGGTATACATTGAACTATTTCTGGACTCTGTATTCTCTTCTGTGGATTTATTTGTCTACTCATAACAAACCACTGTCTTAATTACTGCAGCTTTATAGTACAGTTTGAAATATGTTAATGTGAGTCCAACAACTTTGTTCATAAGATTATCTTGACTATTCTAGATTCTTCCCATTGCCATCTATATTTTAGAATCACCTTATTAATGTTTACCTTTTGAGATTTTGGTTTGGAAAGTCCTGGAATCAATAGATCACTTTGGGGAGAATTTACATCTTAACAAAAGTAATAAGTATTTTAGTACATTAATACACTATGTCATTCTTTTTTTGTCTCTCAGCAGTGTTTTATAGTTTTCAGTGTAGGGTCTTCACACCTGTTAATTTATTCCTAGATATTTGTGATTTTTTTTTATTTATCAATGCTTATTGCTATAGCCAGTGGAACAGTCTTTCATGACCTTCTATATCCTAAATGTAAGCAGAATCCAGTACTGTATGGTTTTAATATCCACGTTACACTTCATTTTAGGTGCATTTTGTAATTTACTTAAAGAATCCTTTATTGTTGGATATTTAGGTTATCTAAATTCTATTCATGTACAAGTGAAACTGAACTGAGCATTTACATGGAATATACTGAGCCAGATACTGTTCTTAGCACTTGTTTGTATTAGTTTATTTAATCCTCAGAAAAGCTATCTTGTTCTTCTCCGATTCCTTTTATAGGATAAATCGCTAGCTGAGGAATTGCTGTTGCACAGCGCTCCGGCAGGCTGTGGGGACTTCATGCCAGGTCACTTCAGTGCAGTCTGACTAACAATTTGAACAGTCTGCATTTTGGTGTTCAATATTTCATCTTAAAACCCAATACATAGGAAACACTACATTACGTCTTCAACTAACAGGTAAAAGAATAGAGGGATGTTTCAATGAACCTCTCTTGGAAGAGAGAAGTCAGCTCAACAGGTGTGAACTTTCCTGGATCTGAGCCAGCTCTGCCCTTGTCCACCTATATTCATAAACTTGAAGCGAAAAACACAAACATCACGAAAACCCCACTGGCTAACTGCTCATGCCTTGCGGTTAATTAACATTCGTTGTTAGAGACTCATTAACTTTCATCATTAGAGAAATGTGTTAGGACGTCATTATACAAATCATGCCAGTGTCTCCTCTGACCCATCTCCGATTTCATACCCCCTTCATACTGGTTTCAAAACCCTGGATCACACTTCATTTTTCCACCAGCAGCTGGGCACATTGCCTGTGTCTTTGGTGCCAGCATGCAGCACAGGGCACATTTGTTCTTCCAAAAATGTCCTGGCTTTTGACTTCATAACATCGCTGTTGAGGGTGTCCCAGAACTCATGACTGGAACAAGGAGACAGACCACAGAGGAGGGGTGGACAAGGTAATGGGAGTTAATTTCAAGTTTCTCACAAGATAGTGAGCCGCGGCACTGAGAACTTTTGTTGCCAACTATCTTTCCAAGATGGCTTGTATAACAAATAGCTCTAGAATTGTAGAGATAGTGCCTCCCTCTGGTGCAGAGGGCAGAGCTGTCTGCTGACCAGCCTTGTCTTGTTCCAGGACAAATTTGGGCAGATTTGCCTGTAGCTCCCTTAAAAGACTAGAGTTTCTTAAACTTGGGATCCCTCTCATGTAACGCAACCCACGGCATGTGCAGGAGTTACCTGGCCCTCACTGCAATTCCCTGTGGGAATTGGGATTCAGGGAATCAGCACCAATGATGATATTCTGGTTGTTGCTACTGTTGTGACTCATAAGCTGTCCTTTGTATCTGACCAGGAGTCTTGCATTTTCTGCCAGCATCCATGAATTGTAGTAGGTCAACTTGTCAGGTTTCGGGTAGGGTAAAATTCCAGATCCTTCACAGTTCTTAGTACAAAGTGGGATCCAGAGCTAAGAGTTGGGCTGAATCCAGAGTTGCTATTGGAAGTCAAAACTATGAAACAACATACAGGGCTAAGTAATGTCCTGCTGTTTTCATGACCTGCTCAGACACTGGGATAAGCCTCAGTGGGGACCATGGCTGAGTCCCCCTCTGAGGGCCTGATAGAGGCAAAGAAAGAATAAACCAGAACCAGGGACTGTCAGACAGAAGCTAAGACTCAATTTAGTCAATCCTTGTAGTTGTCAACGACCTTCATCACAATCCAATCAATATGGAGGGAGGGAAAGTGGGGACAAGAGCATCGTGGACAAATTCCGTCACTACCCTTCAGGTCTTCATTACATCCTTATTACTTGAAAGTCAGGAAGGGCCTGCTGTGTTCCATCTTCCAGGGTTGTCGTGAGCCTCAGACGAGATGATGTCTGAGAAAACTTGAAAGGAAGAGAGGAAAAGGGAAGGATGTTATTCTCATTTGCTGCCTGGTGCTTTGTTCGTTGAAGTAATGAAATCTTGTGTTAGGCTGAAAGTAGTAATAACCACCAATGGCAGGGTGCTTGTTCTGAGTACTTTCTAGTTATTATGTCATTAATTTTTCACAACAAGCCCACGGGAAATGTACTACTGTTATCCTCGGGGCAGGAACAAGGGAAGTGAGCTCGTGGACTCAGGCTGCAAAGAAAAGACATAGTTCAGCAATGAGATGAGAGAGGACCATGCCCTCCTCCTCCCTCCCTGCTTTTGGGAGTCCCCTTTCCAGCTCCCCTTCCCGACTCCTTCCAAGATGCATTGATAAGAGAGAGGTCAGCCCTTGCCCAGCCTCTCTGGAGAGGACCCTTGCTGGCTCTGTGCTAGAAGGTCCCCACCTTAGAAGTTCTGCTCCCAAACTCAGCACTTTCCCCATCTCACTTACTGAGCATCAAGAGGCCAGGGCTGCATCTCCATAAGTGAGTATTCGGTGAGTACGGGAAGGAACTCTGGGATGACTGGGAGGTGAGAAGTTTGGTCAAGCATGGACAGGAGCTTGATTCAAAAATAGGTATGAAAATATCATACAGCAGAAAAGGGATTCAGAGGCCAGGCTAAGTGACACAAGATTCAGTGTCAGTGTTAGAGGCAAACATGTATTCTCAAACTCCTCTTCTGAGAATGGAGCAAAAGAAAGTAGGGGATAGGCAGCAAGGAAAGGGGTTTCTTCCTCTTCTCATGAGTCCCTGGAAGGGAAGGTGAGAACCTCGTGGGTGGATATGGCATTCAGTAGTGGACGACATGGGGAGGGGATAAATTAGGGCAAGATCAGATGAAGGGTCTCCCAACTCTGCCCCATGAGGAACTGTTGACAGATGTGAGAAGAGGAGACAGAGAGGATATGATCATAAGAAGAACGATCTTAGGGGAGGATAAGAAGATCAATTTTGTGTTTCTTCAAGGGGAAGAAGATACAGAGAGGAAAATTTAGGTCAGTATCCAGAATTATCCTCCTAGGGCACTCCTGGAGTCATCTTCAGGAGTGGATTGCCATCCCTGGTGACACTCAGGCAATTTGGTATGAAATACAAGTTCAAATCCAGCCTGTAATACTTTCAAACTGTGTGCCCTTGGATTAATATCTTGAGTTCTCTGAGCCTCTATGTCTTGTATTTGAAGGGAGATAACAACATCTGTCTTGCAATTTGCGTGTGTGTGTGTGTGTGTGTGTGTGTATTAAAGAATTAGTGATTATATAAGGAAATTCTCTGATTCCCAGATGGTGCCTATAAATGCTGGTTATAATTAACCTCCATGATGCAAGAATGAAATTAGGGTGAGGGTGGGAAACTGGAGACCAGATAATCTTTCACATCTTGTTCAATATTACAAGGAAATTAATTTCTAATGTGATCCTGCATGGCGTGTACTGTCATCCCATGCCAAATCATTTTCATCTAATATGTGATTTTTCCCCCTACATATTTATGTCCCTTGTCATCCCACAAGAGTTCGCTTGGCTAAGAAAGGAAAAAGACAGATATGCCAGAGGGAGAAAATCTAAATAAACTATTGTGACTATGAAGTGATGGTCCTGAGGGTGACAGGTGCTGTGAAAACACTGATCCAAAGAGGCAGCTTGGACCAGGCCAGGCGTCCAATTGGCAGAGACCATCCCCTCTCCCATGGCGCTGTCCACTGCCAGTTGGCTGTGGCGTTGGTGACAGAGAAGCCTCCTATTTGGCTCCTTGTCAGACAAGTTGAATGAACATCATTAGAGAAATGTAAAAGGGGTGATGGACGACTTGGATGAAGTCACAGAAAGAGGGCTGATCAAATTTGCATTGGCCCCAGAGCCAGGAGGGAGAGCTCAGCCGCTGGGTGACATAATCAGGATGTTAAAAGATCTTGGCAGGCTGCCACCGTGAACCGAAATTAACTGGGTCACGTGTAATAGGGAAAAATCAAGGTTCTGCATCTAGATTATAAAGCAAATCAAGTTTTGTACACAACATGACAAGGATAGAATCTGAAACGGCAAAGACTGAAGAATTGGCTCTAACGAACTATAAAGCATATGCATGCCCAGCGCACTGTAAACAAAATGAAAAGGCAAACAGTAAACTGGGAAAAATAATGGCAACGTAGCTGATGGTGAGACTGAGTTGATAGGCTTAAGGGGTCTTTCCAATGAAGACAGAGAAGAAAGATGCCCCATTAGGAAAATAAAGCCTGAAGGTAGACAAGCGGTTCAGAAACCAAGAGGTGAAAATGGTCAAACAGCATGTGAAAAAACGTGTGCCCACAGTATTTGAAAAACACAAGTAGAACCAAAGTGGAATACAATGACGTCAACGGAGTACTGATCATCGGTATCTGCAGGATGCAGAAGTGCGCAGACTCAGCCACTGCAGGGAGTCAGTCTTTATCGGCACAGCCTTAATGGAGGCCAGTTTGGTATGTTTCAAGATCCTTAAAAATATCCAAACACCTGCCCGACAGTCCCACTTGTAGGAGTCTTTCCTAAGGAAAAAATCGGGGAAGAATACAAAGCTTTCATCTAGTAGAGTAATCACCACAACACCATTTACAACAGCAGCAAGTTCATAACCTCATGGCCATAACGGGGCGTTGGTCAGTCAGGGTAACAACAACAAGGAAGTACCGTGCAGCCATTAGGAGCCACTGGTGTGAGAAAAGGCTCACAGTGTGTTGCTATGGCAGACGTGGAGACGGGACACTCACATCCAAGTCCAAGGAAGGGCTTGTTACCATGTCCATTTGCTTCTTCAGAGTTTATGGCCATTTCAGAGAGCAGGCTTGGCCAACGGCACATCCTTTGGGGCTGGCCCCCTTCCAGTGACTGTTTGAAGCAAGGGTATAAAAGCGTGGCCATTTTTACCCAACGCAGAACATTCTGGTGCACCACTCATGCTCCAGAGCTCCCCAGGAGGTTGGCCAGGTTGTGTGGAGGCTGCTGGGAGACCATTCTTCATGATTATTCTCATATTTTCTGCATGGTCTGGGATTTTTGAGCCAAGAGCACTGGCAACCTTGGTTAAAAGCTGCCTTTTATTTTATTTTTATTATTTTGTTTAATGTTTATCTTTGAGAGAGACAGAGCATGAGCCAGGGAGGGGCAGAGAGCGAAAGAGGGAGACACAGAATCCAAAGCAGGCTCCAGGCTCCGAGCTGTCAGCACAGAGCCCAACGCGGGTTTAGAACTCTCCAATAGTGAGATCAGACTGGAGCCAAAGTCGGAAGCTTAACCAACTGAGCGAGCCACCCAGGCGCCCTTAAAAGCTGACTTTTACCCAAGAATTGCTAACATGCCTTGGAAGTTAGAGATAGTGTATTGTCCCAAAGTGATTTACAGACTTACTCACCTAAAGCCATGTGCTCACATTCTTGGGTAAAAAGCCTGGAGATGCCTTCCGTTCTGCAGAAACTTTTACTTTTATTGCAGAGGAAAGAACTTTATTTCTCCAGAGGAGAGAATGGGCAGAGGTGCCAGCCGCCTCATCTCAGTTCTGAGGACCCAAATTCTGGAGTTGCAGCCTAGGCGCACTCCTGATCAGTGCATGGGGTAGCGTCTGGCTCTCCTTGCCCAGTCCTGAGTGGAGACTGGGGAGCAGGAAGTGGTGCTCTTAGGCTCTACGGGTGCAAAACAGTGTGTTCTCTCAACCAGAGATTTCATGTTTCCTGTACCCTCGAACGTAGTGAGTCTGCGTGGTGTATTATGTATTTATATAAATCAGCCTCACTCCTGCATTAAAGCCTGACTTCTGGGCTCCATCCTGCCCCCACCACGGATGCTGACCCCTGGTAAACATCCTGTAGCACCTCCAAAACCGTCTCGGGGTTTACTTGCGGATCGCCCTTCACTGCCAAGTTGAAAACCAGGCCTACGCCTGATAAAATCTTTGCACCTTCTACGAGGCCGCATTGAAGAAGACAAACGGCAAAAGTACAGAGTTTTAGCGATGGTGGTGTATTTCTTCTAGTGGCGCAAACATTAATAATCGTTTTTCTTTCTTTTTGTGTTCTTCTGTGCTTTCCCGTATTCAGCAGGCGAATGTGGGGACACGGGGACATTTGCAGACCGCTGGCCCCATGCCTAGAGCTGTTGCAAGCACTTCCGTTTCCCGTCTGCCTATATCTTCCCTCCCCTGTGTGCAGGCCCACAGGGGGGAGAGGATCACCTCTTCCTCCTCAATGGGGTGGATGGAAATGGATGGATGGATGGAACCATCATGGTGTGAACCTGCGCTCTGTCCTCAGGTCGGTGCTCCCCACCTGACTCTCAGGCATCCACCAGGCCCGCGCATGCGCCCCCTGGTGAGTCAGTCTTCACCCATTCCTTTGTCCTCTTTGTCCAAACTGCAGGCTCCTGATTTCCCCCACAGGCCCATGCACAACCTGCCTCCTGCCACTTCCCCTTCTCTGTGCTCCTCTAGCTTGGCCCTCATGCATTTTCTGTTTTGGGGGCCCCTGCCCTCAGTGCAGCTTGCTGTGCTCCCCAGCCGCCCTCAGAGCTCCTCCTCCTTGGGCTCTCCTCTCTGGCCACGTTCACTCAACTCCCAGGGTTGTTCCATGTGGCTCTTGGCCTTGAGTGAAGACCCCTTGGTGTTGCTTGTTGGGACGGGCTATAGCAGGCATGCTTTTCGAAATCCTGCACCCCCTTTCCCGGCCGGGCACCACCCGCAAGGAGAAAGGAAGCACTCCGTTTTCTCCTGTATCTTCCTTGCCTGCGTGTCCCCTTTACTTCTTCCCGGAGCCCTTTACCTCAGGGACACCAAAGGCTGGAGGTGTTTCCCCCACAACACACGATTCCTCCCCACCAGCTGGGTGTCCTACAATTCAACCCAATTCTGACACGGCCCACCAGGAGACAGCGTCAGATCCCAGGGCGAGGGGTCGGTCCCACCAGACTGCCCTTTCCCCTCACTTCAGGTGGCAGGTTGTCACCTGTGCTTCTGACCGACTGTAGATCTGAGGTTCCCATGCCCCGCCTCTTGGCATGGGGTAATTAGCCTGGGCGGCTCACAGAACTCAGGAAACACTCATGTTAACCAGTTAATGTATGGTATCCTGTATGATAAGGGTACAGGAGAGCAGCCAGATGATTCATGGGGTAGAGGGGGTCTGGAAGGGTCCCTAGCACAGGAGCTTCTGTCCCCATGGAGCTGGGGTGTGTCACCCACCAGGTGTAGATGTGTTTGCCAACCCAGAAGCTCTCCAAACCTTGTCATTTGGGATCTTATAGGGGTTTCCCCTTATAGGGGTTTCCACGTTATTACCTCTGTTGCCAGTCTCCTCCTGTCTCTAGGGCATGGGCGGTGTGGCTGAAAATTCCCAGCTTGTTGTCATGGCCTGGGCTTTGTGGTGACCAGACTCTGTGAGCAGCCATCCAGGAGCTTGCTCAGAGTCACCTTAGTACAACAGAAGATGCTCTTGGTGTTCTTATCACTTGATAAATGACAAAGGTTTCAGTCTGTGCCTCAGTTTCCACATCTCTGAATGGTTTGTTTAGAATACCGCCTGGCATTCACTGGGCGCCTTGTCTGCCTGTGAAGTGCCCGGGACTGAGCTCCTGACACAGTGCCTGGTACTCACAGGTGCTCAGTATTTTTTTAAAATGTATTTTATTTATTTTGGGGAGAGTACAAGCGGATCCAAAGCCGGCCCTGCACTGACAGGCTGACCGCAGCAAGCCTGATAGGGGGCTTGAACTCACAGACCATGAGATCATGACCTGAGTTGAAGTTGGACGCTCGACTGACTGAGGCTCCCGGGTGCCCTGCTTAGTAAGTAATTTTTTTTTTTTTTTTTTTTTAGTAAGTAATTTTTAAATGAAGAAGGAACTCAGAGACTTGACTTCCATAATGGCTTACAGAGCTCTAATGCTTCATATTTTAATCTGTCTGGCCATGGCTGTGTTGGGAATACCTTCTCTTGTTCTAAGCTTTGTATCTTGCCAGAGGAGAGAGCTGATGTAGTGAGCATGTGCAAGGCTTTGCCTTCATGAACCGCTGAGGGTCTAAGCAATGCTCTTTAAGAGGGTGGATCTCACATGTGAACTCAGCTCTGGCTCACAGTCGGCGTCTAAGAGCATTTCGCCCACCCCATTAGACTTAAACCTTTGAAGCGAGCTGGATTTGGAAAACTCCTGCCTAAGGTTTAGGACTCCATAATTCAAGTAGGACCACCCACCTTCCATCCTTTTGCCAAAGTCAATACCTGACACAAAAAGAGCTTTAGAAACTTGGGTTTTATTTCCTGTCTTCATTTTTCATGGGTGACACAATCTCTCGGTTAAAGATACCTCCTGCACTGTAATTGTTTCCTTACCATGTCCTCTTTCTAACCATGGTCTGCTTGGGTTCAGAAACTGCTCCCAGTTCATCGTGCCTGGCACAATGGGGCACTCAGTCAACCCTAAAGGCTTGATGATGAATAATAAACCGATGAATGAACTAATTCACAGACTGACGTTCTCTAAGGGCAGGACCGTGGTGTCTCCTCCTCGGATTCTCAGCAGCCCTAGCACGGTAGGGACTCAGATGATTCATAGAGTCAGGTACTTGTCAGCCATTCCTGAGTGCATGGTGGGTCCCAGGCGGGGTGTCAGAGCTCTGGAAACCGTGATGAGCCCCACAAGCTTCCTGGCAGGAAAATGTGAATGAATGAATGAATGAATGAATAGGTGAATGAATGAATTGCTCTCCTGACCCGATTATCTTAGTTTGTTAAGCACAAACAGCACTTCATCCTAGGGTCTACTTGGAGCACAGGTTCCTTGAGAGAAGAGCTGGGGCCCTGGCATGCACACGGCTGGAAGATTAAGCAGAAGAATCTGGAAGACACGGAGATTTAAACGGAGCAGAGAATGGAGGGAGGAAAAAAGCAAGCAAGCAAGCAAGCAAGCAAGCCAGCACACCCAGAAGAATCTAGGAGAGTCAGACAAATTAGTAGTGGCCTTGTTCACCACGAGCCTGGTCAGGGTCAGGACAAAGGAAAGGGTGTCCAGAATCTAAGAGTGGGGGGTGTCAGGGTGAATCCCAGACACAGTCTGCTTGGCCGCAGCAGGTGGTTTGGGGCAGGCTCTCCAGCTGCGGCTGCCATCAGCTCACCACAATAAGATTACATCCCTTTTTAAAGTGGCAGTGCCCCCATTTGGCTGTGTGACACACGTTTTCCAAAGTCATAATTGGCTCTCCAGGAGTTCTAAGATTCAGGTGTTTAGGCCGTGAGCATAGGGTAGTCCTTGCTTCGATTGCTGGCCCACAGGTGCCAGAAACACTTTGCTTCTATCCCCACCCTTGCTGACATTCACAGTGCAATGCACCAGGACAGCCTCACTCATGGCTGAAATACTGACCTAAGTCCATGCTGACTGGTCAGCGGCCACTGCCATCGCCACCAGTGCCCCTTCATGCATGCCCCCTTCCCTGCCATCCAGCAGCTCAGCCCTTTGCTGGGACCCTGAGGGATGATGCCAGGCATGGCAGGGGTCTTCAGGACTTTTTCAGTAGGCTTTCCTTCCAGTTGGCTGATGGCCACCAGAGTAATTGTTCAATATTTTGAATATGCTCTTACCTTCATCACATCGATGGCCTTATTTTATTGGTTATCCTTTGTTTCTGTCTTTCTCACTCTAAATCCCTTTCCCAAAGTGTAACCAAGCTCTCCCTCTGAAATGTAAATCCTACTCCTTTGCTTAAAATACTTCGAATGTTCGGCACTGGCCTCATTAAAGCCTCCAGACTCCATAACCTGTCTTGTAAGGCTCTCCGTGACCCAGACTTACTTCCCCAATCTCACCTAAGACCACCACCCTCCCCCCTGCAGCTCCAGCTGTATCAAAGTTCCCCAAGTTCTTCAAAGGCCTGGGGTTTCTTCCCCCAGGACTCTCCAGCTCTGTCTGTTCTCTCCCTGACCAACTCTGTTCCATTCTGGAAATCTCAACATGACTAACCTGGTGAGTCCCAGGCTATAGGGATCCCCCCCAACCAGAATGCTTACCACACTGAATTTTAATACACATAGGATGTCCATCCTCAAACCTGGGTACTCCTTAAGGACAGAGCTATGCTAGTGAGTCCACCAATGCATTTCCGCCATCTGCCATAATGCCAGAAATACAATATGGGTGAAATGAGTATTTCTCAGATAGATGTCACTAGGGTGTGAGACCCTAGGATTCTAGGTCTTCTAGAAATCCCCAGCCCCTCTCCTATTGTATGGGGCATAATTAAGTGCTCAGTGACTATTTATTGCACCATGAAACAGAAATAGACTCAGATGCAAGAGAACTGGATTAATTCCATGCCTGCCTCTTATCTCTGTGATTTTGGACAAGTCCTCTGAGTTCAACCTTCTCACCTGTAAAGTAGGATGGTATTAACTTTCTAGAGTGAATAAAAACGAGAATGAAAACACCTTGCAGCTCTTCTCCTGAGCCTCCCAAGGGTTGTATGTGTTTGATCTGATTCAAAACCATTGATACGATGTTATTTCCCTGCTTCTACACAGATTCTGAGACAAGAGGGGAGTGGGGGGGGGGGCGGGAACCTACCCTAGATCATGCAGAGAGAATGTACTAAGCCAGGATCTCAGTTCACCCCCGTCTGACTCCAAGGCTCAGGCTCTTTCACGACCCTGTCTTGCCTCTGCAGAAGGTTAATCTGAGGATCTGAGATTTTCTGTCTCTCCCTCTGTGTCTCGGACTCTCTCCGCCAGCACGGTGCCTGGCTCATTGTGGGTTTGCAATCATTGATCACTGGAGATGGGTTCTGTCTCAGGTTGCCTAAATGTGGTTCTGATCAGGTGGTCCTCCAGTCCTACGATGCCAGCATGTGGAAACAGGAGATGAAAGTCCTGTTAAGCATGCTTCCTCACAAGCCGTTATCTTATTCCCATAACGTCCTTTGCATATTGCTTCAAAGACAAGGTGGCCAGTTTTGAGGAGGGCAAATCCATCAAGGACGGTCCCCACTGAGGAGCAGTTTTATGTGCCCTTCCTTATATTTAACCTGAAAGATCACTGAATCTTTCTTAGCCCAGAGGGGGAAAAGCACATTAACTCCTCACTCATTTCTGTAGTCACAGAGTAATAACTGCCATCTACTGAGAGCCCATTCAGTGCCAAGTGTGGGTGACACTATCCTCACATCCCCCTCTGATATGCTGCAGCTAGAGAGAGAGAAAGAGAGAGAGCGCGCATTCTGGTTGATGCTGGGGAAACTCATCACAGATCTCACATACTTTGCTCAAGAGTCAATCAGCTGGTGGGGATGAATCTTAGATTGCAACCCGGTTCTGCCTGCTTCAAAGCCCTTTTGCTGTCCATGAGGGCGGCTTTGGACCTCAGTGTGATCGCTCCTTCCCCAGGAGATGCTGGCCATGCGAAGAAGCAGTGCTTTTTCTGTAAGGAAAAGGGAACTTACTATACCCCCTGATGAAGTTTGGGGCTTAAAATGGAGGTGCTGACAAAAAGCAGACAGATGTGGGGTGCCTGGGTGACTCCATTGGTTGAGCATCCAACTCCTGATTTTGGCTCAGGTCGTGATCCCAGGGTCGTGGGATTGAGCCCCACATTGGACTCTGCACTAAGTGTGGAGCCTGCTTGGGATTCTCTCTCCCTCCCCCACCTCTATTCCTCCCCAACTTGCATGCACATGTTCTCTCTCTTAAAAAAAAAAAAAGCAGATCAATTAGAATACTTCCCAAGGTCCCTTTTAATTCTTGCATGCCTTGTCACCTCCCCCCGAGTACCGTGGTGGCGAGATGTTTGATCTAGAGTTGAAACTTGGGGTTCCATTCTCTGCCCTGCTTTTACTGGCCGTGTGCCTCTGGGCAGAACACATCATCTCGCTGGACCATGGTCTCCTTGTGACAGGCATTAAATGAAATAATGATGAGATGTACTTGGACCTCAGTGAATGTTCAATAATTGATAGAAATCAGGCCAAAAAAAATCTAGGCTTGGGATTTTGGTACCAGCTGTCAAATGCACAAAGTCATTCCTTGGGTTTTTTCCTACATCCAATTTCTTTTCCTTCTTCCCTAGAAGAAAAACCACAAGTAAACACAAGGAGCAGAGAGGCAAAGCAGACCTCAGTTCTCCCTACAGAGCTGCCTTCCGAGGGTTATTAGCTCAACGATTTTCCATTTACAAAAATAAATCGCTCAGAACATCTGGGCCACAGTCGTCAGGAATTCTCTCTGTGCTGGCATTTCGTTTTCAACCCTGAGTCATTTTGGACCTACTGGGACGCCCCTGAGAACACAGAAGTGTCCTAGAGCCCATCCGGTCCCCTTTGCCTCGTCTTCTCTTTGGGCTTCTGAAAAGCTCGAGACGGCGGCAGGTAGATGGTGTTTGGGTGTGCTGGTAAAGAAAACCCACTTCTGGCTCTCCTAGCTCTCAGGCCTGTGCACCAGGCCCCGAGATCCTGGTGGAGGGTGGGGGGTGTGGCCTGAGGTGGGAACTGGAGTCCCAGGGTGCACAGGGACAGTCAACAAGACCACATTTCCAGTGCCGGAGGCCTGGGATCCTCTACCACGTGAGGTTTCTTGCTCTTTCCACCAGCTGCCTCCTTGCCCTCCATCTCCCCAGAGGTCCTGACAGTTCAGCACAGTATCTTTCAGCTGTGACTGTGACTCAGCCTATCCCAGCAGGTCCCCTGGGGGCTTGACGTACTCTGGAGGGGAAGCTGTGACTGTCCACTGGCCTTCATCAGCCACATGCCTTTTCGGCCTCCTCTGCACAGGGGATGTAGGGAAAGGCTGTAGGATTTAGACAGCAGATTGTCGGAAAAGGAAGGGGCCTCGGAGATTGTCTTACATGAGGTTCCAGGGTACAGATCGGGGAGCTGAGGCTCAGAGAGGGGAAGGGACTTGCTCCAGGCCACATTCTGAGTCTCGAAACCAGTTTCTGCGGCTCTGAGGCTGACTATCTCTGAGCTCCCTTGAAGGAATGGGAACAAGTTATCCAAGGAAGGCTCTTAGGCTCTGGCTACCGTGGGATGTCCGGTGCTCGAGATGTTTACTCTTTCTGCTTACTTTAGATCAGATACAGTATGTGATCACCCCGGTTGGTGTAAAAAGGAGAAGAGAATCTGAGTAGTCATTTGAGTTTGTGTGTGTGCACCTGCGCGTGCGTGGGGCTCACACCGGCTCAGCTGATAGCAACTGAGCACTGACCCCTAAGGGGGCGAAGCCTGGGCAGATGGGGGAGGGTGAGGTGTGGATGCGGTTCAGGATGAGTGGCGCTGGGGACAGAGGCAAAGTCAGAGCTTAGGGATCAATTAGACCAATACATTCTGTTTTGGTTTGCCAGTGACATGACTGATTCTACCTTTATTCTGGAAAACCGAACTGGACCTGTCAAAGCCATCATTGCAAGTGTGTATAAAATACCAGCTTACATCTGAACGGAATGAGCTTACTCTCACCAAGACAGTTTCCATTGCTGCTTTCTGCCCGAGTCCTCCATCCTCCATCCTCATGTCTATCTCTGCCCGTGTGTGACACCTGCTGCCGGGTCGTCCCCATACGGCACACCGCCCATCGGCCACTTCCAACAATGGTTCTCTGTAGCTGAGGGGATCAAGTCTGGGGGAAAATGTCTTTCTGACTTCTGTGGCTCATGGTTCCCAGCTCCCTGCCCACCACCTCCTGGTAGAAGACAGAGTAACCCTTAGGGCTCTAGCTTAATAGTTGTGTAAATGGGAACACAGCCAAGTTGAGTGCTTAGCAGCTAAGGCACCCCCCCACCCCGGCTAGCTCCCACTCATGAGAGCCAGACGCATGTTCTCCAGCCTCCTCCCCGACTTCTCCATAAAGGGACGGCCTTCATCAAATTCAAAGGCCGACCATGCCCCCTGCGCCAGCTCTTCTCACTTTCCAACCCCTGCCTCTCCCCAGGGCCACCCTGGGAACTCACCGTGCCTCCCCTGACCCACATCTACCACCACCCACACTCCTGCTCCTTCCCCTCCTAGTCAACACTGGCTCCACAGGGTCCAAGGTTATGACATGCTAATCGAGTTCACTTATCCACAGTGAAGAAATCCAGCACCAGCATTGGCCTGGTTCTCCAAACCTGAAACATGGCTGAAAACATCACCCCAGGCAAAGGGGAGCATGTGGCAGCTGGGGGGATGGTGGGGGATAGTGTACAGGGGAGACGAGACTGGCACTGCCCTTCAGGTAAGGAGGTGATGGATCCCCAACCCTCAGTGTCCATTCGTGTTTAAAGGGGGTGATGGGCTGTGGTGAGAAAAGCACTGAACGGAGAGCTGGTTGACTTGGGTCTGAGACTTGTTCAGCCGCTTGCCTAATTGTGACCGTGGGCAAGTCGTTTGCCTCCTCTCTGCCTCAGCTTAAAGGAGAGGTGGTCAAAGTGCCTTTTGTTTAAATGTTTATATTATTTATTTTAGAGAAAGGGGGCGGGGAGGGTACATGTATACAGGGGAGGGGCAGAGAAAGAGGGATAGCGAGAATCCCAAGCAGGTTCCACACTGTCAGCACAGAGTCCGATGCAGGGCTCAAACTCATGAGATCTTGACCTGAGCTGAAATCAAGAGTCAGATGCTTAACCAACTGAACCACTGAGGTGCTTCTAACGTTCCCTCTGGGTATGACTTTCTGCGGCTCTGGCAGACCCAGCCTCCCTGGGATCAGTGCCACCTGTAAGCTGAGGGTCACACCACGTCAGGGTTCTGGTTGGTCCTTTCACCTCTCTGTTATGTTGCCCTGTCTTGGGTCAGCAGCTGTCCCCCGGTTTCCTAAGAACGAGCTCAGCCACCACCACTCCCTGACCCCCCCCCCCCCCCCCCCCCCCCCCCCCCCCCGGGCAGCATCATCTGGGATTAATTTTCCTCCAGAGACAAGAGCCAAGAATAAATCATGTCCTGCTCTGCAATCGGTCTGTACCTCCCATACCTCATAAATGACAGCAAGATCAAGGATACGGGGTTGAGGCTACCGGGTTCTGATGCCAGGGTGGGGGCCCGCACGGGCAAAGGGCCAGCAGGATGGCTGCACTGAGGGTGGTTTTCAGAATTGAAGTGGAGCCTGCTTCAGGCCAGAGCATGGTAGGTGGTCTTTGTTCTTGGATCATAAATCACTGGAGGTAACTATTTTTCCTGGCCCCTCTTATGATCCAGTATAATGTTATTGTGATTGGAAGGGTGATGGAGAAGGAATTCTTCTCCCCCTTTCTAGTTCCCAAGACCCCTGAGATGCTTGTATATATCAGTCTCAGCCCTGTCTCAGTTCCAGGGTCCATGTGTGTGATACTCTGGTGAGCAGACAGGCTGGGTCCCTCTGGGTCTGTGCCTCTAACGGTCTGCATGACCTTGGGAAAATGACTTGTCTTTTCTGAGCCATGGTTTTTCTCTTCTGGAACAGGGGGAGTTTGAACTGGTGCTTCTCCATAGCCCTTCCAGATCTAACATTCCGGGCCTCGATGATTCTGTGATAGATGGTGTTTCATGGAATCAGCTCAGAGGATCAAGTCTGCTAATGATGTTGACCAGCACCAGAAGCTCCCTGCGCTTTGATCTCATTGTTTTCCTGCCTTGGTCTCTACCTGTCCCTCCACCCACACCTCTCATCCCACCCGGTTCTCTTCCACATGGCTCGGTCTTTCATATGCTTAAGCTTTGGCACGTGCACAGGGTCCACCTAGAATTCCATTTTTAAATCTTCTCCAGCTGGTGAGAACTTTCCATCCTTCACGCCAGTTTCCATGTTCCCTTCTCTGTGAAGTCTTCCACATCTCTAACGGATGGACCCAGGACTCTGTCCCTTGGGTGTCCCCAGAGGTGCAGGAAAGCATTCACTACAGCATTCATGTACAGGCTCTTGGCACAAGTTACGCCCCGTATGGGCTGACTTGTCACCCCCCCCCACATTGCCTGAATTCATATGTTGAAGTCCGAACCCTCAGTCCCTTAGAATATAACCATATTTGGAAATAAGGTCTTTAAAAAGGTAATTAAATTAAAATGAGGTCATTAGTGTGGACCCTGATCCTACATGTAAACTGTTGAAATGGCTTTGGACACAGACACACTCAGAGGTGAGACCATCTGAAGACACAGAGAGGAGGAGACGGCCATCTGCCAGTGGAGGAGAGAAGCCTGTAACTGGCTTTTCCCTCCAGCTCTTAGAAGGAACCAACACTGCCACTCGTACGTTCACAGGTTAAACCTCACGTATTTCTAAGTCGCAGGTTGGTCTCCACTTTCAGTTCCCCACTGCCTTATTCGTCAATGCCCCTGAGCACGACTCTCTCCTCCATGTCAGACCAGAGGCCCTAGAAACAGCTCCACCCCCGGCCTGCCTCTGTCTTCACACTCAAACACGAAGTTTTCCTTTTAGAAAAGCAACTTGGACATCCCCTTGCAGGCGGGGGCCAATACGTCTTCTGGGGCCCTTGGGTTGTTGACATTATCTTTCCCAGTGATGGCCCTCCCTGGTTGAATTTAAAATTGAAAGCACCTTTGAAAATTCCATAGGAAATCCACTCCAGCCCGCTCTCCATCCTAGGAGGCATGCAGGCGATGAGATGACCCAGCCTTCTCTTCGGTTCCCACATCATAAATTATAGCTCACTCTGGCCAGAGAAGGGGGAGATGGCCCGAATGCTGATTTACAGAACAGTTTTCCAGCATGGGCTGCTAGCTCATGGCTGAGGCCCAGAAAAGACCCAACACGCAGGTGCCTTTTCTATCTCCCTCCCAGTGGTCTGTCCTGCCCTGGGATTAAAGCCCGGGTTCCTTTGTGAGGCCAACAAAAATGCATCTGTGCCTTTCCAGGCATGAGTCATGGGTCCTTTTGTGACCTTCCTCTGGAGCTCTCGTGGGAACACGGTAATTACGGACTCTGAGATCATGGCTGTCCTTAGGGTGTTCTCTTGAGCCATCTGGTCCCCAAGATGTTCCCACGTTACCTTTGTGCCCAGCAGGCCTCTGTAGTAGCCCTGAGAATTCACCGGAGTGTTCCGCAACCTGCCTGTTCGTTGTCCTGCATGGCGTCTTTGGCACTTTCTCTCTCGTTATCTGCTGGGCTAGGCTGTTCTGCCCCATGGTGTTGAAGTCATTTCATTAAGCGATTTCCTAGAAACAGCGCTCATGGTGACATTTTTAAAGGAGGCCACCTTGTCATAGAAATGACTTGCAGTGTTCAGCAGCCCAGGCCTGGGAATCAGACTCTGGCTCTGCCACTTAGCAGCGGGGTAAGTGACCTCGCTTGACTATACCTCAGTTTCCCCATGAGCCCAGTGAACATAAGTATAGCACCCACAGAGTTACGGTGATGAAGGGAAACAGCCTATGTAATGTTCTTAGAGTCAGGCATGGAACTTACCAGATTGCCTCAAAGTAGTCAAATGATATCCCGCTTCCCTGAGTTTTTATTACAACACCTTGTTTGGGAGACACTGAAATGCAGCTGGACTGGCTTTCGTGCAAAGCCTGGGACAAGGTGTCTGCAGTCATCGTCTCCGGAGAAGAGGCAGCCTGGGAAGGAGAACATTCAATACACACCAGGAGGCGCACAGTCTGGAGTCACTTGCTCCTCGTGGGTCCATGCCATGGGACAGGATTGTAGCTGTGGTCCCCGTCGGGCACTCTGTCTTCCTCTGGGTGCCCTCCTCCATGGCTGGGACCATCTGACCCTCTGTGGGTACATGTCAGACAGCTCTCAGTGCTGATGGAGCCATGGAGGGCGAGGATTCAGCTGCTCCAACCTCACAGTACTTGGCTGAGTCTCTCAGTCCTGAACTCTAGTGACGCCCTGGACCAGCTCTGCACCCTTGGCAAGTCACCCATCTCGCTGAGTCTCCGTTTCCTCACCTACACACTGAGGATGGCAATACCTGCTTGTCTCCAGGAAAAGAGGTGATGAGGAAGGGAATATCCAACTCCAAATGGCTGAATAATCAAGGACATATTGTATTATATAATCGAAAAGTCCAGAGGAAGGACTTCAGGCATAGTTTGATCAAGGATCTGGCCCCACTCTTTTGCCATGATCTTAGCTCCAGCTCCAGCTTATCCTGTGTGTTGGCTTCATCTTTGGGCTGGCTTCCTTCATGTAGTAAGATATGGACATGTGGCTCCTTTCCCATAATTAAAAAAGTCTTAGCTTTGACGGGACCATCAAAGGTAACCTGACCACCATGACATTTTAGAGCACTTTCAGCCTACTCTGAAGATGGGGTAGGTTCTACTCAAGTCACCTACTACACAGGAAGAGATGAAACATGTTGAGAAGGCAATGACCACCCACTCAGAGCAGAATTTTGAGGCGTAAGGATGACACTAGGAGCTGGCAGTTTTTGAGAGCCGACTCTGTGTCTCACGTATTCCTCACAACGACCTGCATCACGAAAGTAATCAGCGCTCTGCGTATATGCCAGTTTCTTCTTCTTCAAACTCCTTGGACTCCTCGGGGTCTCAGATTTCCCATCACTGCCATCCACCCACCTGCTGTGATGCTATTATTAATTTATAGAGCTGGCTGCATGAGGACCGCCAACACCATTCACTTTCTAAACCCAGAGCCTGGGAATGTCACTTCTAGAAAGAAAGCCTTTGCAGATGGGAGTGGGTTACAGATTGTGACATGGGGCAAGTACCTTGGATTATCCTAGCGGGCCCTACATGTGATCATCAGCATTCTCATCAGAGGGAGGCGGAGGGGCACTTAACAGAGGAGGTGGTGTGACTACAGGAGCAGAGACTGGAGTGACGATGCGCCTTGTGTGTGACGGGAGGCGCCGCAGCCGAGAAGCTCCAACAGCCACCACCGCCTGAAAAGGCAGGGATGTCACTTCTCCTTTCAAAGCCTCCTAAAGAAGTCAGCCCTCTGATATGTTTTTAAAATTTTTTTAATGTTTATTTATTTTTGAGAGAGAGAGAGAGAGTCAGAGACAGACCACGAGCAGGGGAGGGGCAGAGGGAGGGGGAGACACAGAATCCGAGCTGTCAGCACAGAGCCTGACGCGGGGCTCGAACCCACGAACCATGAGATCATGACCTGAGCTGAAGTTGGACGTTCAACCCGCCGAGTCACCCAGGCACTCCTGCTACCTTACCTTTAGCCCCCATGAAACTAATTGCAGACTTCTGACCTCCAGAATGACGAGAGGAAATACTCGTGCTGTTGTAAGTCACTACTTTTGTGGCAGTTTGTGCCAGCAGCCACAGGACACTAATATCATATAGAATAAAAATAGCTATCACGTATTGAGCCAGACCCTCACTTAAGTACTTTAAGCGTCGTCTCACGTGATTCTTACAGTCCTGGCAGGGGGTCAGTACTAGGATCATCCCCCTCCTGGAGATGGATGGGCAGAAGGAACCTTAAGTACGTTATGCAATTTGTCAGACACATGCCATTCAGAGGCGGGGCTGGGCCTCAGACTCGATGCTCGGCATCAGAGTTGCCTGTGGTGTCCGCTGCTCTGTACCATCGTCTGTCCACTCAGCCAACACCTTCTCCCCGCGTCTTCCCTCCTGCCCACTGCTTGCCTCCCCTTATTCTTAGTTGATCCCTGCTGCAAGTAGAAACAATCTGCTGGCCCCTCCCTATCTTCTCGCATCTCCAGAACTAACATTTTCCTTACCTATGCCCAACAATCTGGCATCTGAAACAGGGGTTGAGATCTGGCAGTCCTATTGGCTGGAGGGTTCCTTGGCCTGGGGCCACATGTAAAGGGCAGCACAACCAGGCAGATGTGATGAGGGCAAGCGACCCGGTCTCTATTGTGTTGCATATCCACTGTGGGAAGCAGGGTCTCCTATTATCCCCATTTTCCAGAGAGACCACTGAGTTGAGAGAATCCTGGAAAGTCATTCAGCTTGTGAGGGGTGGAGGTTGGCTCTAAACCGAGGCAGTGAGTGTGAGAACCTGTGGTCCTATCCATCACCTGCCTCTCTACCTGTTTAGCACTTGGGTGAGTCAGGGCGAAAGCCAAAACAAAGACCAGCATCCTCCGAGACAGCGCCAAGAAGGCATGTGGACACAAGTGCGTGGGTGCGGCAGCATCATATAGTAGCGCTCTGAATTCTCTGAGCATGAGGCCTCATCTGTAAAATGGGAGGAAATAATAAGCCTCAGATAAAGAAAGCACACACAGTTCATAACTTAGTGCCGCGATGGGGCGTAAGCGCTCAGAAATTAGATATTATTGTTTTACATGTATTTGCTTCAATGTGATATGGATACTTCATGTTTATGTGTATCTATTTGTGTGTTTGTGTGTGTGTGTGTGTGTGTGTGTGTGTGTGTGATTTTCTGCCTATTATCACATTGCTTACAAACAGCTGGACAAATTTTCATTCAGTTTCTAGAGTTGAGATAGTTTCGCTTCATGAGGACTATGTGACATCTCTGAAATTCACTTCTAGGGGTCTGAGAATGGACATCACAGGTTTGCCTGGGCAGCTCAGTTGGTTCAGTGTCCAACTTTGGCTCAGGTCATGATCTTATGGTCCATGAGTTAGAGTCCCGAGATGGGCTCTGTGCTGTCAATGCAGAGCCTACTTTGGATCCTCTGTCTCCCTCTCTCTGCCCCTCCCTTGCTCATGCTCTTTCTCTCTCCCTCTCAAAAATAAGTAAACTTTAAAAAAATAAAAAAGAATGGACATCCCAGAGAACCAGATGAATGTGAGAAAGTGATGTCAAACACACGCCCCAAGTCCAGAGTGATGAGGCAGAGCCTTTGGTGCAGGTGTTAATGTGTAGTCCAGCTGCCTCTTCCTCTGATCCCTCCACGCTCCTGGGTGACAGACTCCCTTATGTGACCACATGCTTCAAGTAGTGCTTCCTGCCCTACTGCTTGACTCACACCCAGGAGAGGGGGCTGAGGGTGGTTCAGCTGGAGTCGGGGTTGGGGCCAGGACCATCTCATGGAGTAGATGGACCGCCATTTTGCCCTAGAGATAGAGTGATGAAATTGAGTAGGGTGGAGAAGTCGGTCCCTGGGGCTCGAGGCTGGGGGCTGACGTTAGAGTAGACACAAGACTGAGAAGTGGGGATCCACACAGACCAGTAGGTGTGGAGGCAGAACAGGTCAGAAGTAAGGAAACAAGGAGACCCACCATGCTTGGCTGCTCTCTGCATGAGAGCAGCCCCGCTCACATTTTTGTTAAGAAAACCATGAGTTTCTTCTTGCAGACAGGACTGACAGATACTGGGTGTGGAGATGCCTACTGAATTTAAATTTTGAGTGTTATCCAAGGCTGGGCTGCCCAAACCAGAAAGCTCTTTGAATTCATTACATGTTGGTTTATTGCCAATATCTCCCCCACCAAAGTCACCTATAAATATTTTCCCACAGCAAACTGCATGTTTCAAAAGATCTTCCAATACAATGCACTTATTAAATTACCCATTTTGGGTTTGTATGAATTCACTAGCCTGCTAAGTGGAGCAGATATAAATCCAGGCAAAAGCAAAAAAAGGCTATTTTAATTAGAAAACATAAGACCTACTTGCAGTCTTTTTTGAAATGTTAAAAGTAGCTTAAGTAGTTTATTGCTTCCTTTGTGGCCCCCAAGCTGGGAAACACTTACAGAGTAAGGCAAGAAAAGCAGACCCAGAATTTAAATAAGCTCTATATTTTTATCTATTGATACAGGTGGACATATATATTACATGGGTATAAAGAAATGGAGAAGAATGTCTGTGGGTGTTAGATGTGTCCACTTGGCTAGGCCATAGGACCCAGTTTTTAATCAAACCTAATGGAGGTGTTGCTGTGAAGGCATTTTGTAGATGTGGTTAACATCTCCATTCAGTTGACTTTCAGTAAAGGAGGTTACCTTTGCTATGTGGATGGGCCTCGTCCAATCAGTTGAAGGCCTAAGAACAAAAACAGATTTCCCAAGAAGGAGAAATTCTGCCTCAGGATTGCAGCACCACCTCCTGTCTGAGCTCCCAGCATGCTGGCCTGCCTTGAGGATTTTGGACCCACCAGACCACATAACTACATGAGGCAATTTTTTTTTTATCATCTTTCTTCCTCTCTCTTTCTATACACACACACACACACACACACACACACACATATTCATAACACCCACTACTCAGTTTCTCTGGAGAACACTGTCATGAACAGTAAACATGGTCAGGCTCATATAGAACCACAATACACACACTTGTATCTATATGCTGATGTCCAAGTGGCTAAGATCATGCACATTGTATGCTAGGCATGAGATACAGGGTCCTGGCAGGGGTTGGAGCTGGGTGAGCCACTGGCTTATTGCAAGGGAGCTGCTTTAATGGTGCCACAAACTACATTAATAAATAAAAGCATCGTGTATATGTGATCTATTTGTTAAATAGTCAAGTATTTATTGAGTGCTTAACTATGAAGTTCAAGTGTCTTTCAAATGACTATAGGTACTATTGCATATGATCAAATATTAAGTCATCCCCAAACATTTTTGAATTCACAACTCTTATTTATTGGATAGAGAGATGTTCCATTACCATGGATTCCAAAGCCCAATCACTCTCGTGTGGCCTGAACTCACAACTCTGAGATCAAGACCTGAGCAGAGACCAAGACTCAGATGCTCAACTGCCTGAGCCAACCAGGTGCCCCTGGGATCATTTTTGATATTATAAAGACTTCCTTGTGTTAGGAGACGTGGGCACTCCGTGGGTAGCAGTAAATCCATTAACCACAACATAGCTGTGGAGTATTCCACTTGAACTCTGATGGGATCTGAGGGGCACATTTGTCATCTCCTATCTGCTCCCCATTTTCCCACACAAACGAGATATGGACACTAGAATCATATCTAATCTGGTCACATTAAGGAGATAAAAATAATGAGCTTTAATACAGAATGCTAAATTGCAGAAGGGGGCTTCGACCCGAGGCTCAGATGGCCAGCAGCACTTTCCCCTGGAACTGAACTTCCCACCGGCCCCTTGACAGAGCAGGTGGATGACTGCAGGTCAACCCCCAGAGGAAGACACTGTCCTGGCCAGCTCACTTCAAGGCAGAGGGAGCTGAGAAGGGACACAGGCCAGGTCTCTAGGATGGGGCGAGGACCAAGAAGACTGGCCTGTGGTGCTCACTGCATCCTGTCCATAAATGAGCCTTGTAGATCATCGCTTCTTGTCTTGGGAGAGGTCTAAAGGGAGCACTCGGTGTGAAACCTGAGGAGTGTGGTAAGTGCTCCCATGAAGCCTTCCTGGTTTGCATGTCTGACTTCAAGAATAATCAATACACAAAGCCTTTTTATCTGGTCCTTCAAGTTTGCAGTAAAGATGACTTGTGTAAAAACACCCCCCAACTAAACTCTTTGGAGGGTAGAAAGAACTTTGGTGGAAGAAGGATTTTTGCAGATCAGAGCTCTGTCATTCAATAGCTGAGTGACTTTGGATAATTCACTTAACCTCTCTGGGCCTCAACTTCTGCAGTTGTAACTAGGGACAATAACAATACCCAGGTGCAAGGCGGCTGTGAGAAATAAATGAATTACTATAGGCCACGTGCTGGGAATAGTACCTGGCCCATAGCATTCACTGAATCCATGTTAGCTAATAGAGACGATCTTATTGATGTAGTAGTACCTTGTATGATAATTTGAAAATGATTATGAACAGAGTAAAGCCCTTTAGAATCCATCATTCATTCATTGAAAGTATATAGTGAGAGCCTACTCTAGGTCAGGCACCATGTAAGGAATATAGGGATGTAGACTGGAAATAGTCACCGCCTTCAAGACATTCAGATCCGATGGAAGACAAAGACAAGAGGACATGACTGTGTGTAATATGATATAATGTGTAACGTGATGGAACAATGGCAGAGGTGAATTCAAAGGAGAGTGCCTTGCCTGAGTTGGAAAGCAGAAGTGCAGGAGACTTTCTGGAAGGAAGGGGGATTTCGGGGACAGGGAAGAAATGGACTGTGTGGGGACTGCAGAGTGGACAAGGGAAATGAGTAATGTAAAGTGTCAGTTGGGTTAGCAACAAAAAGATCGTCAGTCAAGGTCAATGTTTGTGGGATGGTGAGGGCAGAGGTCAGGTTGCAGGGGGCTGAGGTGTTATGGAAAGTGGACAGAGGAGGTAGGACACTTCATTCAAGACACTTAGCTGTGACAGAGGCGAGAAAGGTCTAGTTGTGCTTGGAACAGGAGCGCTTATGCTGGGATGGAAGGGAGGCTGGGTGGGAAGGAAGTTTGAAGAAAATGGGCATGTGGAGAAGGAGGCATTGGTGGCAGAGGCAAGTATGCGTGTGTGTGTGTGTGTGTGTGTGTGTGAGAGAGAGAGAGAGAGAGAGAGAGAGAGTGCGCTCTCATCCACATCCCAAACCATCTGTGAAGCTGGGAGGCTGGGTCTGTGTTAGGATTTGTTTCCGACAAGCACAGGATGGATGCAGGTGGCTGTTGGGGTGGTATTGGATGTTGGAAAATTCCCACCCATTGGCTGCTTCTCCTTTTAGTGGTTAATTCAGGGCCACCTGCCAAGATGAGGGGTAAAAGAATGGAAAGCAGGAGGCTTAGGAAGAGCACAGAGCATGTGAATAGCCACAATGGTGAAGGGGTGGCCGATCTGATTGGGAAAAGGAGGGAGCATTGCCCTGCATCTCTAAGGTCCCAGGAAAGCCAAGGACTTGGAAATTGTGCCATTAATCCACACGGCCCTGGCTTTCCATAGAAGAGAGTTCAGAGATAATTCGTTTCTATGGTTCCTCTCTCCCAATGTCTCACAATATATATCTGAGCAAGTTGAAGACCAGAGAAGATGATGTGATCTCAGGACCGTCTCCCAGTGAGCTGACAGCACTCACTCACAGCCCAAGTCATTGGACTCTAAACTCCAGGTCTTCCTGCCACAGTACATAGCAGTTCCTGCTTTGCTCCTTGATAGAGCTGTTGGTGTTTGTGCTCAATACAGCCAAGGGCTATGTGTTCAGTAAATGCAGAAGTCTTTTTCCTTGGCTCGAGTCTGCTCCATTTGCCGACAGAATGAAGGGTTGTCTGGGAGATTACAGCCCATATATCACTGTGCTGTGGCCAGGACTGGATGCTATGTTGCTCTCATCCCATTACTCAACAAGATGCAGGGGTTTTGTCCCCTCATTCTTCTCTACAAACAAACATTCTGTCCTACCCAGGCACTGCAGAGGCTGTCTCCTGCCCCCAAAGACAGGATAGGCTGCCGAGGAGACCTCTAGAAATGCTGATTAAGGAAATGGAATGTGTGCTGTTTTAAAAAATAATAATAAATCAGTGGTTGATTGAAAATGTATTATTCAGAATAATAGAATAGCTAGCTATCGGACCAAGCATGAACGAGCCGAGGGCTCCTAATGCACTCTGAATTAATCATCAATCCATATGTTGGTAGAAGACCACTTCAACACATACATCAAAGGAAGGGCAGAACGGTCTCAAAAAGCCTTAGCTAATCAGAATAAGTAAGTCCATCTCAAGGTGACATTCGAGTTTATGGGGGGGGGGATTAAATTCCCCTAGGTGCTTGGGAGCCCAGGGTATTTCTAGCTCAGCATCCATACAACGGAGGCATGCAAATGCATTATTTGTTAAATGGAATTGAACTCTGGTTAAAATCCTATACTGCTGTAAAACCTTATTCTTGGTTCTTGACTATTTTCCAGATAGAGCAAGTCACCCTTCCGATGAGACCATGAAGGGCATGGTATAGACAAATTCGCCACGGAAATAATCCTGTTCTCCTGAGAGCTCTCTGATGCAATCCAGATGCTCTTTTATCCACTGAATGTTTCATGTGCACCAATATATGTATGCACCACTGTGGTAAATGCTGGAATTACAAAGTTAAATGGGGTAAGGTTGTGGTCTTGAAGGAAAGACAGAAAAGAAAGCATTTTACACACTCATGGAGCTGGGAACACAAGGTACCATCTCTGCTCTGTGGGCAGGAAGTGCAAGAGACAAGGAGATCTTGTGAAAATAGTGACTAGCAACACTCTAGTCCTGCCTCTTGGAATAATGGGAGTAAAGGGACTTTGAATAATGGTTTTCCAAACCTTTCCCACCTTACCAGTCAAACAGAGGGGAGGAGAGAGAGCAAGGGGTGGAGAGGGAAGCTGGACATTTTTCTGTGGTGGAATTCATCTCTGAAAACATGAAGATCAGAGAATAGAAATCCCTCTAACAAAGAGGATCTGGATAGACTAACATCAGGCAAGAGCCAAACTCCCTACAAAACTTTCTCTCTCCCATCTCTCTCCCTTTCTTTCTCTCTCAGCAATTTGTTCTCTGTGCAGGGACCTCATTCTCTCGTCCACACCACAATTTCCCCACACAGCTAGAGAAGATGGCTGCCAGAAGTCCTCACATAGCCTGGTTCCAACCCAGTAACCTCTCCTCAAAGGAGAGACTGGGATCGTGATCAGATAACCAAAGACGGATAATGGGAAGGCAAACAACAAAATTAAGTAAAAACAAACAAAAAGCCCAATGTCTACTCTGTAAGAGAACCACAACGGTTGAGGTGCCTGACTCTTTGGGTTCTCTTAAACCAATCCCCTAAGCCAGGCTTCCTAACATTTCCCCGACTTTGTTAGTACATAGAGTCCTGGGGTAAATTGACTAAGCTGCCCCCAAAGGCCTCTCCTTGTTGCCCTACTGTCAAGAAGACCAGTATTTTGACTCACCTGTTACTCATTTATTACAAGGCCCTGTGTGATGTTATTTTTTGCCCTTAAGACTCTAAGCAAGGAAATACATTAAGCCAATAATGATCACTTGTTGTGTAACTCCAACATTATGGTGTAGAGAGAGTTAAAATCTATAGAAAAACTGGGGAAGGATAAGATGCTCTTTTTTGCCTACCCAATGGTCCAGGGAAAGAGGAAAGAGAATTGTTTTCCAACAGTGGTGGTGTTTGGAAGCCAAGGGCAAATACTAAATCAGGTTCCAGAGCAAATACTCTGGGTCAGGCCAGAGGAACATGCTCCAAAAACTTTGTAGGAGACTGTGACCTAGGCACCCTGAGGTGAAGGGTAGAACAGTGAGGTTAGGTCACTAGGCAGGAAGAGGTCAAGTATCAGTGGATCCCAGAAACCAGAAGTCTGTAGCCCAATTATTATTAGCAACAGAAACTTTTGTCTAAGGGTGGACTTTTATATTTGTTTAGAAATCTGACCTAGAGATGAATTGAGTGCATAGGGAAGGCTGGGAATAGAATGGACACATGGCAGAGTTTGGATTTAAGCCCTTTAGACAAGCTATCTTCCTTTATAAACCTCTCCTCTGTCTTCTCCCTCCTTCCCCTCTCTGCCCCTCCTCCTTTCTTCACCCTTTTTCATACATACACATATACACAAAGTTAATGCATGCTATATTTCCATTCCTACAGAGCAAATTCGTGGGGGGGGGGGGGGGGAGGTGGCTGACCAAGACTCACTAACCAGACAAGTCTAGAAAGAGGATATACAGAGCTAGAAAGAATCTTACTGATTGCCTATATCAAAACTTTCCATTTATAGAGGAGAAAACCAAGGACCAGAAAGGAAGGTAACTTACCCATTTCTCCTACCTGAGAGGCAGAGCTGAGCTAGCAGCTCATGGCACTGTCACTGGGTGTAGCATTATTTCTGTGTCTGGAAAGTGAAGGATAGATGTGAACCAGAGCCTGTCCAAAGAGGAAGGAGATGTGCAAGTCACAACCACACTAGCTGTGTGGACCTTGGACCACTGTGGACCTCAGTTTTTTTATCTGTAAGATAAGAGTAGTATTGTATGTATTAAAGTAATTCATGTGAAAGCCAACACTAATTAATAAAATGGTAGTATACAAAAGAAAATCTCAATTATACATATGGAGGCAAGAACTGAACATCTATTGTTAAGCAATAGACTCTAGCACATATTGAAAGAAGGCTATACCACGACCAAGCAGGATGTATTGTAGGAATGCAAGGGTGGTTCAATACCAGGAAATGGCAAATAGCCCATTACATCAAAAAAGTTAGAGGAGAAAAATATGAATCATATCAGTAGATGCTGCTTTTACAAATTAAGTAATTTATTAACATTCCTAGCAGAGTACATGACACATAGTAGGTGCTCAAGCAATGGTAGCTATTATTAACCACAGAGCGATGATTAATCTGCACCAGCTGGGTTATAGAGACACTTTTGTGATGACAGAGGTTATTTCTTGCAAAATTTCCTGAGATGGATTTCAAATATAAGCCAGTCTACCTGACTACACTGAGGAAATAAACATGCTTATTTTATTAGGTTTATATGATCCTCACCCCACTTGCTCCTCAAGCCAGAAGTTATTTTTTAAATCTCTAGCACACTGTTTCTCCATCTATAAAGTGGAGACGATAATGTATCTCCATTATAGGCTTGCAGGGCTCAAATGAGACAATGGGTGCACCAGCCATGGGCAGATTGCCTCCACAAGGCAATCCTTTGCCCTCCCCTGGGAGGGTCAATATGAATGCCTGGATGGCAGGTCTCTGGTTTGGGTGAAAATAAAGAGGCAGACAAGTGTTGGTGGGAGTTACTGTGGCCTATACCACTCAGCTCTCCTGAGACTATCAGGCAGGTCAAGTCCAATGTGAGAGCATTTATGGGCACCTTGCAAGGACTCATCCTAAGGCAGAGAAAATACCAAAAGGGGAGGATATTTTCCAAAGAAAATTCCAAGAAAACAATAAGAGACACTTGGGCTTGGACTACTAGAGCAGGAAAGACTTAAGACGTCATTAAATGCGTTGTCTCCTTTAAGTGTTATGACCTCAATACTTTTTAATGAAACAGTTCATTTATTTATGATTCATTAACAATTTTTAAAGTTTATTTATTTATTTTGAGAGAGAGAGATAACGAATGGAGGAGGGGCAGGGAGAGAGGGAGAGAGAGAACCCCAAGCAGGCTGTGTCCCTGTGTGGACACAGAGCTCAATCCCATGACCATGAGATCATGACCTGAGCTGAAATCAAGAGTTGGAGGCTTAACCAATGAGCCACCCAGGGGTCACACCTTCAAAAATTAAAAAAAAAAAAACACCTTTGAAACTTACAGAGGAATAGCAAAAACAGTATAAAGGTCTCCTACATTTCTTTTTTTTTAATTAAAAAAATTTCCCTAATGTTTATTAATTTTTGAGAGACAGAGAGAGACAGAGCTTTATAGGGGAGGGGCAGAGAGAGAGGGAGACACAGAATTTGAAGACAGGCTCCAGGCTCTGAGCTGTCAGCACAGAGCCTGATGTGGGGCTCAAACCCACAAACTGTGAGATCATGACCTGAGCTGAAGTCAGATGCTTAACCAACTGAACCCCTTAATTTTTTTAATGCTTATTTATATTTGAAAGAGAGAGAGAGGCAGAGAGAGAGGGAGACACAGAATCTGAATCAGGCTCCAGGCTCCAAGCTGTCAGCACAAAGCCTGATGGGGGGCTTGAACTCATGAACCATGACATCATGTCTTGAGCAGAAGTCAGATGCTCAACCGACTGAGTCACCCAGATGCCCCTAGAACTCCCACATTTCTTCCTCCTAAGAATCCACACAAGCTGTGCCAAACATCCCAATAATGCCTGTGTAGCCAGAGTTTAGTTCAGAATCATTGTCATCCTTGGTTGCCTTATCTCATTTGTCTCCTTCAAGGTAGACCAGTTCCTCAGTTCACCTTAACATTCATGACTTCGGCATTGGTTTTTCCTTTGTATATGACATTCTTTGACATTCTTTTATTTTAATTTATAGCTGCAATTATTCTAATAGGAATGAAGTAGATTAGTTTGGGTGTAGATGCTAGCCAAGTTCATGGTCCATTGCAAAGTTTTAATAGTGGAAAAGGCACTTAGAATATCTGGTGTTTTCTTATGATTGATTGACTCTTCTTGGATAATGATATATATTTTTTAAAAAACCCCCTTTTTAAATACAAAAGGACATTGATTCTGTAGAATGCCCTTCAGTTCAAGCTTGTCTGATGTATCCTGATGCCTGGATTCAGGTTATGCCTTTTTGGCAGGCATTTCACAGAAGTGAGTCTGTGATCTCTCACTGCACCTCATCCAGTGGTCTGTGTTGCTGCTTTTAACCATTACCCGAGTTTTAAGTTTGATCTCTCCTTCCGTCGAGATGACAGACTTCTCCACCATACCCGTATACCCTTCTCTTCTTTGTGATTATTATTATAGTTTTCTAATGTTTGCTTCTTTATTTTGAGACAGAGAGAGCCCACATGAGCAGGGGAGGGGCAGACAGAGAGGGAGTGAGAGAGAATCCCAAGTAGGCTCCATGCTGTTATCACCAAGCCCAATATGGGGTTCAAACCCATGAACCATGAGATCATGACCTGAGTTGAAGTCGGACACTTAACTGAGCTACCCAGGTGCCCTTCCCCTTTGTAATTAATAAGTATTTTTGTGGAGAGATAGTGTGAGACTATGTAATATTCTTTTCCTCATTCAATTTCACACCCCTTGCTGTTAGCATCCATGATGGTTGTCTGAATTAATTTTTACTGTAACTGTTGCCAAATGGTGATTTTAAAAAAGTTTTTTAAAATTATTTTAAGTTTTAAGTAGGCATTATGCCCAGTGTGGGGCTTGAATTCATGACCCTGAGATCAAGAGTCACAGCCCTACCAACTGAGCCAACCAGGAGCCCCACAAACGGTGATTTTTCAAATTCCACAATTCCTTCCATGTTTATTACTTAGCATTCTATGACAAGGCAGAGTTGTGAATTTTTCCCACTTTATTCATTTATGTATTTTTAACAATGTGGAGGTACAGATTCTTAATTTATTCAGTGGAACCTGACTCGTTATTATCCTTATTATGTCGATATGCAAATTGTCCTAGATTTGGTCAGTGGGATTCAAACAGGCTCCTATGTCCTTTTGATGTGTCCCCATCCTTCGTGAGCACTTGGAACATTTTCTAGAGCAGCAAGATACACTGGCCTCATCTTGTACTTCTTCAGACTCAGCCCTGGAATGAGCCATTTCTCTATGGAGCCCTGGTTCCATTTAATGGAAAATGTTATTTGGTAGCCAAGTTCTGGGCACTAGGTGTGTTCACTGATACTTCCCTCTGTCTGGAATTCAATTCCGCACAGTTCTGTTCCAGCTTCCCTTTTCTATATTTGTAACTCCCTTCTGTAATAGTGAGAGGCCTGGCTCTCATTATCCTCAAATATTTACATATTTGTTTACCTCCTCCCAGACCTCACCCATCTCCCAGTCTTGCTTGGCTGTTTTCTTACTGGGGTTTCGATCCTCATGGGGCCGCCTTCCTTATTCAAGCTGGCCAAATGGATTTGGAAGTGAATTATTCAGGAAGACAGGAAGGAAGAAGGGCAGCCAAAGAAATGTAAATCTTATGTCAGTAACATCCAGTTTGGTCTTGGATATGGGGAAATGGGCATGTTCATAAATAAACAGGATACATAGATATTTGTATCACGTTTCTGTCTTAAATATGATGCTTAGTTCCTGTGTATCCAATATAGCAGTTAAGACATGCACGTGAGCAATCACCATAGAAATCTCTAGAAATCAAGACCTAGAGATTTCACTTCCAAGAAGTTGTCCTAAATAGATAATTGGATAAATGTAATAAACATCAATATTTGTTGCAACAATGTTTGTTTGCAATAATGTTTGCAATAATTAGCAAAAACCTGAAAATGTAAATGTCCAATAGAAAGTGGTTCATTGACATAATGTATCAGGTGAAGATTATGTAAATTTATGCTTTTTGTCATAGAAGATATCCATAATATGTTGTTAAATAATAATCAAATTAAAGAGAGTAAATATTGGGGTGCCTGGGTGGCTCAGTCGGTTAAGTGACTGACTCTTGGTTTCAGCTCAGGTCATGATCTCAGGGTTCATGGGTTTGAGCCCTATGTCGGGCTCTGTGCTGACATTGCAGACCCTGCCTGGAATTCTCACTCTCCTCTCTATCTGTCCCTCCCCTGTTTGAGCTCTCTTTCTTAAAATAAACGTTTAAAAATAAGCAGTAAATATCGTCTTTCTCTTTTAATATACATGCACACATTTATAAGTCTATGGGGAAGAATCTCAAAGACTATTTATCAACAGTGGTTTTCTCTGTTCTATTTTTTTTTCTTGCTTACTCTAAATTCAACAGTGAACATGCCTCGGGTAATTACAAAAAGACCAGAAACAACCACAAGACCTACTATCTTGTCTGAAAAATGGGTCGTGACCCTATAAACTTGTACCAAGCCCACACCACCACCAACCCACCACCAACCACTGGGTCATAATTAGTAGCGATCTTCATGGAGCTCACTGCACAGGACTGGGGTGAAAGTCACCGAAACAATAGACCTGGCAGCCATTGTCATCTGTAAGGTGCTGTAAAAGAGTGAAGGGCCATGAAGGTCATTGTTGTTGTTACTATTATTAATTATTGTTATTATTATTATTATAGTGCTAAGAAATAGTACTGATGATTCTTTCTACTGATCCCAGTTTTCCAGATTTGGAGGAGATGTTGGCTTCTGCTTGGCTGTGTGGGAGCCAGGTGAGAAGAATTGGGAAGGCACATTCTCTGAAGGAACTGAACATCTAGTTGAGAAGCTAATATCCTAACACTTTCATGTCACTCAACACGTAAGGCTGGGCTGCAGCCCATGGGACATACCAAGCTGGGTCCCCTTCAGCCAGCAATCCCAGACCAGAGAGACCTGGGTGGGCCGGGAGCCAGGCACCGCAGCAGCATTAAGCAGAGGGGTTAATTGTTTTTCAGATGCTGTGACTGGATTTGTTCACACTTCATGGTGAGCACGAAGTGGAGTTTAGAAACCAATTAGAAGGATAAAAATGATACTGAGAATAAAATCCACTTGGTTCATATTTTTAGAGATCCTGCATAGCTTAGCAGGCTTGAAAACTCATTTTCTCCAAGACAATAATATCCCAAAGACAAATATATGAAAGTGTGGGTATAGATATCTGTCATCCTCTCTGGCTCCCGTCCTGGCATCAAGGAAGAAAAAAATACCAACTCCATGAATATAGGCTCAACCGAACACAGTGAATTAGTCTGTTTTGCTCACTAATGTATTCCAAGTGTCCAGAACAGTGCCAGGCACACAGTAGGAGCTCAATAAATACTTACTGAAAAAGGGAATGCATTCTGGTTTTCACTTGTAATATAAAAAATAGTTATATTTCTTTTTTCCCCCAAGTTTTTATGTATTTTATTTTTAAAAAATTTTAACATTTATTTATTATTGTGAAACAGAGAAAGACAGAGCATGAGCAGGGGAGGGGCAGAGAGAAGGGGAGATACAGAATCCAAAGCAGGCTCCAGGCTCTGAGCTGTCAGCACAGAGCCCCATGTGGGGCTCAAATGCACAAACTGCAAGATCATGACCTGAGCTGAAGTAGGACACTTAACCGACTGAGCCACCCAGGCACTCCCCTCCCAAGTTTTTATTTAAATTCCAGCTAGTTAACACACAGTGCAATATTAGTTTCAGGTGTAGAATTCAGTGATTCGTCACTTCTCATACAATACCCAGTGCTCATTCCCAACAAGTGCCCTCTGTAATGCCCATCCCCCACCTAGCCTGTCCTCACCTGCCTCCCCTCTGGTGGCCATCAGTTTGTTCTCTGTAATTAAGAATCTGTTTCTTGGTTTGCCTCTCCCCTCCACCCACCCCCATGTTCACTTGTTTTGTTTTTTAAGTTCCACAAATGAGTGAAATCATATGATATTTGTCTTTCTCTGACTGACTTATTTCATGTAGCATAATACTCTCCATTCATGTTGTTGTAAATGGCAAGATTTTATTCTTTTTTATGGCTAAGTAATATTCCAACACACACACACACACACACACACACACACACACACACACACACACACACTACATCTTCTTTCAATGGACACTCGGGCTGCTTCCCTAATTTGGCTCTTGTTGATAGCGCTGCTGTAAACATTGGGGTACACATGCCCCTTCGAATCAGCACTCCTGTATCCTTTGGGTAAATACCTAGTAGTGCAATTGCTGGATCATAGGGTCGTTCTATTTTCAACTTATTGAGGAACCTCCACACTGTTATATTTCTTTTGCAAACAGGTTGTGCCTCGATCACAGTGCACTAGTGGATATCAGTAATTAAAACTGGGCTTGAGGGTGCCTGAGTGGCTCAGTCGGTTAAGCATCTGACTCTTAATTTCAGCTCAGGTCTTGTGGTTTGTGGGATCAAGCCTTGAGTTGGACTCTGTACTGACAGTGGGGAGTCTGCTTGGGATTCTCTCTCTCCCTCTCTCTCTCTGCTCCTTCCTGGCACTTTCTCTCTCTCTTTCAATAAATAAACTTTTAAAAAAGTACACTTTACTTGCACAAATACAAGTGAGGATTTCACAGGGTTTGGCTTTCCTACTTGGAAGCCAGACTCCATCCGTGCCTGTCCAACAAACCACCTGAGATCAAAGTGTAAAACCTCAGAGAAACTTTTGGCATCTGGCCTCTCTCTTTCAGGAATCAGATTTCCAAATTCCTTAATTTCCTGACAGTTCTTTGCATTTAGGGGAACTAATTGGCTTTCAAGCAGTGCATTTCAAACCTTCCCAGGAAAATGTCCCGAAGGGCAGAGGCCAGTTACAGGTCACATGGTGTTGCAAATTTTTTTATCTGTTTTTATCTTAAAAAATCAAGTGAATTTTTCCTACTCTATATTATATCTATGCTTGTTTAAATCTAAAGACGAGGAGGCTTTCTCCCAAAATATTCATCTCAAATTAACTCTTTAAAGGCCCCTCACTACCTGCAGAATATATTCCAAATTCCACCAGGGGCCTTGAGAAGCCGGCCTCTACCTACCTTCTGGGGTCATTTCTTCTACCTCCTTCCTACCATGTGCTCCCCCTTCTCCAGCATCAGGTACCAGTCCTCAAGCTGCCCTTCCCCACGATCTCAATCTCTTGACATTGAGCCTTCATTTTGCTGTTCCTTCTGATGGAAACACTGATCGTACCCCTCATCCTTGGACATGAGTAATATGAGTGTTACTCATGTCCAGACTTTCTCCCTGGCCCTTTCTCTGTAGGAAAGGAAAGAAGCCCCTGTAATCTGCTCCCCAGGAGCAGATTGTTTATTTTTGGGAGACAGAGAGACAGAGTGCAAGCATGGGAAGGGCAGAGAGAGAGAGAGAGAAAGAGAGAGAGAGACAGAATCTGAAACAGGCTCCAGGCTCTAAGCTGTCAGCACAGAGCTCAACGTGGGGCTTGAACTCACAAAGCATGGGATCATGACCTGGGCTGAAGCTGGACCCTTAGCTGACTGAGCCACCCAGTCGTCCCCCAAATTTTTTAATGTTTATTTATTTTTGAGAGAGAGAGACAGACAGAATGTGAGAGGGGCAGGGGCAGAGAGAAGGAGACACAGAATCTGAAGTAGGCTCCAGGCTCTGAGCTGTCAGCACAGAGCCCGGTGTGAGGCTTGGGAGTTGTAGGTTCTTGCTAAATGTTCCCCCCTTAGCTCTCACTGCCTAGCTCAGTGCTGTGCACAGTAGATTGTCTTGTTTCATACTTATTCTGTAAATCTAATCCCCTCTCTGCCCCTCCCCCCCACAAGGGCTGATACACCTGGAAATTCTAGAGCACTTGTTACAGAAAAGGATTTACGCTCCTGTTTGAGATGAAAACCGTATTTGGATTGAGATTCACCATCGCAGATAACTTTGATAGAAGAGAATTTACCTGACTTATTTCCAAATTAATATTATTTCTGGAGTTTAGATATCTTTGCTTCTAAAAAGCTTAATGGTAGACACTGAAGTTTCCAAAACAGGTTAATAGATAAATTACTGAGAACAATTACCAAGAACCATCATCAGAAAGAGAAGCGTGTCTTCTCCATGATCATATATTTCCAACCTCCCTGCTACCCTCCAATTGCTGTGATCAGCTACTGTGTATGTACTTATTATTTCCAGCACGCTGCCATGGACGGTAGCATATTCTTCTTCAGTGATCCCACAAGGACGATTTTTAAAATGGATAGTGTTTTAAAAATTCTATATAGACTAGTTAGGATCATTTGGATCCTTCTTGAACGTGGACTCCCAGATAGACAGTCTTCTGCTGCGTTAGACATAATATGGCTCTGGGTCTGTTTACAACTCTGATGAAAATGATCATTTCTTAGCTTAAGCTAAGGATGCTTGGTGCTTTCATAATGACCATAATTCTGAGACAGTATTGACTGAGGCTAAGCACGCGATACCTCGAGGTTCAACCAGGTATCGATTGGCTCCTAGCAGGCAGTAATGGCTGCAATAAACACTGACAGAGAGTTGAAACAAATAGATAAATACACTCGTTGCAGAAGGTGTCTGTGACACCTGCAGACACAGTAATCTCCCCTGTGTCAGGAGCTCCTGTGTCTCTTTTTGTCAGCAAGGTGGCTTCAGGCTGCAGAGCCTGGCTGCTCTGTGCCCTGAGAAGAACAGGGATGCCTGGGAATTTGTACCTCACCCCAGAGATCCTTGAGAATTTGTACTGGCATTTCTGGCCAGTGCTGAGGGATGCAAGCAGATAAATACCCTAGTTCCCGTGTCTCCTGATTGGGGCAGCTCAGGTGTGATCTACGCTCTCTTTAAAGCTCCCCCATGGGACAGACTGCACGTCACTCTCTGTGAAACTTTCCTTGATATTGAGTCCTCTCTTGGCTTCCTTCTCTTTCCTTCCCATATCACCAACCCCTATTATTTTTTCCTGGAAACCCTTCCTAGCAAATTCCAGTCACATGAATCTTTGGGTCAGGGGTCCGCCTCTGGGGAATCCAATCAATGAGAACACTAAACTAGAACTGGAAAATTGGTCCTCAATAATGGGCTGTTAGCTTCCTACCAAGAGCGTTAACTCAAACAGGTCTTCAGCAGGATTTTGTGAGATTTGGACAGGTGGCCTGATGTACCTATACATGCTGAAGTTCTACTACCTGAATGTTCTTTCCTCTCTTCATCTTCAGTGATCACCAGCACAGAGTCGTCTTCTCTGGCCACCAGGTCTAAAATAGACCCCAGTTGCTCTATTATCTCCATTTTGATGGTTTCCTTCGGAGGACCTGCCACAGTCTATAATTATTGTGTCTATTTGTGTCTTCCTTTGATTTTGCCCGTCTTCAGGGCTAGGCTGTAAGCGCCATCAGGTCAGGGCCTTCGTCTGTCTTGCTTCCTGCTGTGTACCCTGTGCCAATCCCCAGGGCTCAGTGACAGTTTGTAGAACGGACGGGAACCTCATGTGACTGTCCTTTTGCCCCCCACACATGTCCACCAAAGCGATCTTTGTTGAGGTTCCAGACATGATTTTCTATGTCCAGAACCTACAAGATATTAGTAAAGGTCTGCTATGTAGAAGACTTGGAAGACCCAGGGGACCCAAATGAGGGAGATAGATGAAGGACATGTGGTTATAGGGATTGTTTAGCCTGGGACATACCAGCCAACAAACAGATTGTGTTTGATAAGTCTTCATGAGAGGTGTGGAAGTCAAGCATTGCTGGCGTGAATTTGGTTCTTGGCAAACGTAAGCCTTCTTTCCCCTGAGCCCTTGTGGATGACCGTGCCTGGTGCCTCTGAATCAGATTCTCCCAAGGCAAGGTAGGCCAGGAGGGGGATTTTCTGTGGGCTTAATGCTTCGGACCAGTTAGGACCTCCCCAAAGCAGTGAAGAGGAAATGCAGATGTGTTGTTGTAGCTCAAGATGGCAAAATTAGATGCTAGGGGAAAGATACGAGGAAGAGGCAGAGTCTAGTTCAGTATGAGGAGGAACTTTGTAAGGGTTGAGAGTGAGCATGGATGGAATGGATTGCCACTGTGGCAATGCTGAGCTCCCCATCACTGTAGGAATCCAAGAAGATTTTGGATGACTATTGGGTTGTTTCAGAGAAGTTGGCTATATATCTATAATGCATATGCTGTTTTTTTCTCCCTGGTATCTCTTCACCCTTCTCTCGGTAGTTATATTAAAATTTTCCTTTGGGGGGCACCTGGGTGGCTCAGTGGGGTAAGCGTCCAGCTTCCGGCTTCGACTCAGGTCATGATCTCACAGTTCGTGGGCTCGAGCCCCATGTCGAGCTCTGTGCTGACCACTAGCTCAGAGCCTGGAGCTTGCTTTGGATTCTGTGTCTCCCTCTCTCTGACCCTCCCTTGCTCATGCTGTCTCTCTCTGTCTCTCAAAAAAAAAATTAAAAAAAAATTTTCCTTTGGGAAGCACTCAGCTAACTTTGAGAAGTAGTCTCAGCTTATGTATCACAGATAGGGTTTAGGTGGAGTGGAGTCTACCACTGGAGTGGTCACATGACTTGGGCTTTCCCAATCAAAGCTTTGTATTTCCCTTGCTACACTGATTGCTTCAGTGATGTGTAAAGAACACTGAGTCATGGGCGCCTGGGTGTTTCAGTTGGTTGAGCATCCGGCTTCAGCTCAGGTCATGATCTCGTGGTTTGTGGGTTCGAGCCCCGCGTCGGGCTCTGTGCTGACAGCTAGCTCAGAGCCTGAAGCCTGTTTCAGATTCTGTATCTCCCTCTCTCTCGGACCCTTCCTTGCTCTCTCTGTCTCTCAAAAATAAATAAAAACCGTTAAAATAAATAAAAAAAAAGAAAACAACGACTGAGTCATAGCTATTCATTCTTTCAGTCATTCATTCAACAATACATATGCTGATGTTTTCTTTCAAATAGGAAACAATTAACATCTATAGGAACTGCCCTCCCACTGTAAACAACTGTAAATGAAGATAAAATACGCTAAACAACTGTTTTTAGCTAATATATTTAGGCATTGCGGGAATGTGATCTTGGAGAGACAGAAAACAACAGAAGTGAGCTCCGTGGCCGGTCCAGATGGCAGGCTAAAGGCAGTTTCCAGGACCTAGTACAGGAAAAAGGAACACAAAGAGAGGCTGGGAATCCTGTTGAGTTGAGAAGACTGAAGTTGAAGTCTGAGGTTGCCAAGTCAGCTAGGATCTGTGGGACACATTTCTGGAGAGGAGACGCCTAGGCAAAGAAAGAGTTCCAGAAATCTGCCTCAGAGATCCCTTCAGTCTCTGGCTGAACACCAATCTATGCATGAGTAAGATGAAAACCATAGGGTTTAGTGGGTCTTGCACATTAGTTTCTGGTATTGACTCTATCCTCTAAGGTTGGTCCATCGGTGTTTAAAATGTTTTTTAATGTTTATTTATTTTTAAGAGAAAGAGAGACAGAGCATTAGCAGGGGAAGGGTCAGAGAGAGAGCGAGACACAGAATCCGAAGCACGCTCCAGGCTCTGAGCTGTCAGCACAGAGCCTGATGAGGGGCTCGAACCCACGAACCTCAAGATTATGACCTGAGCCGAAGCCTGACACTCAACCTACTGAGCCACCCAGGTGCCTCTGTCAATCAGTGTTTAAATACATTAGCCAGGCCTTTCTTTCAGCTTCTCTACTCCATGTTTCAACATTTCCTTGCCACAGCTTTATGGTGATTAACCCCAATAAGGACAACCATGGCTCAATAGCTTTGCAGTTGGTATATTGTTCAAAGTTCAGCATTGTTAATATTAGTGATTACTATCATAGTAAAACTCTCATAATTTTATATTAAAGAATATTAAGCAACTTAACACAGAGGATGTCAACAAAGACAAAAAGTATTGCATGTTTCTTTTCCTCTCGAATGTCACCCACGGAATCTACAGTGATGTGGCAAGAGCTGCAGCTTCTGACAGTTTGTAGGAAGGCAGTTCCCCACGGGTCTCTCATGTTTCTGCGTGTCTCGCAAGCAGAGGCACTGATTGGTTTTGTACTGGACTATCTTTTCAAGGATGTTTTTAAGACACACAGACTTGGTGGGCTAGAGCATATTTTTCTAGAGCAAAGGACGAGTTTGTTTACAGCCTTGGATGATCAAGATAATATCTTTCTCGGGAGCAAAGAACAGGTGTCTTTTTTGCCCATTTTAAAAGAATCGGATTCCCTGGGCTGGGGGTTCCTCTCCTGCAATGCAGCACAAGGCAGGCGCCACCCGGCATTCTTTGTGTTGCTTTGTGGGAATTGGGACTCGAGAAAGGGACTCAAGAATGTGCTGATTCTCCGGCTTACTATTTCTGCCGTGATTCAGAAAGTCCTCATTCTCGGGGAAGGGAATAAAAGTTTCCCACAGAGAAAGACCTCAGGTCTAGAGAGTTTCATGGTCAATTCTATTCACACTTAAGGAAGAAATAACACTCCTTTTATATCAAATCATTCAGAAAATAGAAGAGGAAAAAAAAATACTTCCTTAGTCATTTTATGAGGTCAGTACCACCGTGAGGCCAAAACAAGACCATGACATTACAAAAAGGGGAAACTATAGATCAATATGTCTCTCGAACCTAGATGCAACGACCCTTAACAAAAGTTAGAAATACAAGTCACCAGTATAGAAAAAGGATAATATATCATAACCAAGCAGAATTTATGTCAGGAATGCAAAGTTAGTTTAACATGGATCAAATACTTTTTTCACCATGTTAGAAGACTCAAAAGTAAAAACAAAGTGTTATTAGTCTACTTGGACTGCCACAGCAAAATACCATGAATTAGGAGGCTTAAGCAATAAAAGTTAATTTCCTCACAATTCTGGAGACTACAAGTCCAAGCCCAACGTTCTGCCTGATTTAGTTCCTGGTGAGAGTTTTCTTCTGGGCTTGTAGATGGCCATCTTCTCATAGGTCCCCATATGACCTTACCTTGGTGCGTGCATGTGGGGAGATAGAGGGAACTCTCTGGGGTCTCTTTTCATAAGAACACTAATCCCACTGGATCAGGGCCCCACCTTCATGACCTCTTTTCACCTTAATTATATACGTAGAGACCTCATCTCCAAATAGAGCCAGCCTGGGAGTTAGGGCTTCCACATATAGATATTCCATCCCTATGCCATATGATCATGACAATGGATGCAGAAAAACATGTTTGACAAAATTGACCATATATTCATGATATAATGCATATTGCATTAGCAAGAGAAGGAAATTTTGTGTTTGTATGAGATTATAGTATTAAAAAAATCTCCTCGGCTGAGGAGACCATGTGGCAAAATCATGTGGGGAGACCACAGGTCCAATCTTGGAGCCCGGAGGATTCTGGTGTCCTGATAGGCCAGATCTGATCACAGAGTCCACCCCTAGAGCTGAGGGATGAACCTATTTCCTTTCAGACAAATTAGAGGTGAGGAAGGGGACGTTTCCAAAAGAAAACGGACATGGAATTACCAGGAAAAGCATGTGTAGCTGTTGAGTGGGAAAATGAGGAAGGTCCATCTCAGAGACCCTCCAGTTTAGCCTTGAAAGGACCAGAATGGAGTAGAAGCTTGTCCAGTGACACACAGTCAGATTCTGGGGTCTTGCTGTTGCCGGAGTGCCTCCATTAACTAATCTGTGAACCATGGATACATACATGAATACATTATATATATATATATATATATACATATATATAAATATAAAATGTTTAGTTGATTTTATTTTTGAGAGAGAGAGATAGAGAGTGATCAGAAGAGAGGCAGAGAGGGAGGGAGGCAGAATCCCAAGCAGGCTCCATGCTGTCAGCTGTCAACCCCACATTTGGCTCGAACTCCCAAATCATGAGATCACGACCTGAGCTGAAATGAAGAGTTGGATGCTTAATGGACTGAACCACCCAGGTGCCCCTGATCCCTAGATATTAACACACACTTTCTCATTTTAAAGTTATTGGATCACATACATGCACACATAAATAAGTCGGTAGAAAGACGTCAGGAAGGATACACGCCGAGCTGTTAACATCAGGCCAAGGGTGAGAGTGAGGGCAGGGGCAGGGTTTGCAGTCCCCACGCTGCATCCCAGCAAGGTCTGAGTGCCACACATGCACAGCGCTCCTGAGTCAGCTCTTCAGCCCCTCTTCTGAGAGCATCCCAGTCTGCCCCCTCAGGCCCACCAACAGGACGTACCTAAAATACTAATCCTCTTGTGCCATCTCCTATTTTAAGAACTTCAGGAGCCTCCGCAGCTCATCCCACCTCACCTCTGCCCCTCAGGCCCTATCCTTCTGTCCACATTGCACGGGCTCCATTTCCCTTGCCTCACTTCTTGTCTGGGTTGCTCACTGGATGCGTCTCGAAGCCAGGTCCTGCCTTAGGCTTGTCGCCATCCTCAGTGCCTAGCTCAGGGCTCTGAACAAGGTAGGTCCTCAATAAATATTTGCTAATTAATGAACAAGCCTAGCCAAGGGATGGTGTGAATGTCTGTCCTCACTGAAGAAGGAAGGACTAAAGGCCAGATGTTTTTCTGAGTACTGTACGTGCATTAACTCTCTTAATCCTCATGATACCCTTATGAGAAAGACACAGATCTTGTCCTTTATTACCAAGTTGGGCAGTAGCGTAGGCACCATGTTCATGGAGTCTAGAGCCAGCCTGCCTGGATTGAGGTTCTTTTTATTTATTTATTTATTTATTTATTTAAATTCAAGTTAGTTAATATACAGCATAGTCTTGGCTTCAGGTGTAGAACCCAGTGATTCATCACTTACAAAAGACACCCAGTGCTCATATAAAAAAGTGCCCTCCTTAATGCCTGTCATCCATTTACCCCACCCCACCCCCGCCTCTAGCAACCCTCAGTTTGTCCTCTGTATTTAAGCATCTCTTATGGTTTGCCCTCCTTCTCTGTTTTTATCTTCTTTTTCCTTCCCTTCCCCTATGGTCGTCTGTTGAGTTTCTCTAATTCCACACATGAGTGAAATCCTATGACATCTGTCTTTTTCCAACAGACTGATTTCTCTTAGCATAATACACTCCAGTTCCCTCCCCGCTGCTGCCAATGGCAAAATTTCATTCTTTTTCATTGTCGAGTAGTATTCTCACTCTGTTCCTTCCTGCTGTCTGAACTTGGGCCAAGTGGCTTAACTTCTCTGTGCCTTTTCCTTCTGGGGATAATGATAGTCATGTTGGATTGCTGTGAGGGTTCATTGAGGTAAAATAATGCTATTGCTGAGCACATAAAATTGCCCAAGTGTGAGCAAACAGAATATATACACACACATATATATATCATTTATTTATTTCACAGGGTAGCCATCTGGGGCCCAGGGGTGGTGCAGCCACTTACAGAATACCTCAGAGCTAAAAGTTGTGGAACTCTCAGGATTTGGAGACCCACAGACTGGTTCTAGAGGCCTCACCCCCATGATCGCTACTCTCCTCTCTGAGCCTTGAACTGGAAAGTCCATAGATTATCTAGTTGGCATCTAGCTAAGGAGGAATGAGCCTCAGACTGGGTGTCTTCCTGCGTCTACGTCTACCAGCTACAAGTCTGCCCCGGCTTAGGGCCACACCTGGAGCCCAGCCCACTTCTCCCCACAGGTGTGGCCAGGCGACAGCAGGTGAGGCGTGACTCAGACTCCGCACACCGTGACTGAAGCCCCACATCACAGGTGCTCCTGGAGCCCCATCCGTGTGGGAAGACTGAGTGAGCGGGATGCTTCCTGGTCCTGGATGGTCCCTACATCCCCCGCATTGGTTCTACTTTTCCAGACACTGCCCGGCGCCCCCACCCACGGGGTCACGTGCCCTATAGCTCCAACTGGAAGAACAGAAATTCGGTACAAAGACCTCAGCCCCTTTGCTGTCAGCTCCCAGGAGCAGGGCCAGGCCCACGGCAGGCTCTCGGTTCGGTGAGGATGAGGGAAGCGCCCATGGGATGTGGCCCCAGCGAGGGTTAGAGTGGATGAGATGTAGAGACTCTCACCTCCTTTTTAAGCTCTCCTTCTGAGCTGAGAATGTGCCAGCGCGGCTCTCTCTCTAAGTGGGTCAGGAGAATGAAAGCCTCGGGAAGAACAGAAATTCCTCTGCCTTTCCTCCTCTTCCTCCCTCTTCTTCCTCCCAGTCAAGGAGCCACGCATCTAATGGTTGCCAGCTGTATGTCCAGAAGGAAAGAAGAAACCCTCATGTCTAGCACTTGTCAGTTTCTGTGGTGGGAAGCACTCCCACGGCAGTCGGGTTCAAGCTCCTGAGCTGACGTCACTGACCCTGGACTTGGGAAAAGACATGTATGGGTATGGTTCGGGGGAAGACCGTCTCTGGAGGCAGCAGGAGTCGGTTCAAGCCATCAGTGCACTTGTAAGGCTGTGGATCTAGTCTTTGAAGACACACAGATCTGATACGGGTTCTGAATCCAGTGTTTACTAGCTCTCTGATGTAAGGCCAATTGCTTAATCTTCATGCATCACAGAGTCCTTATCTATAAAATGAGAGTGATAAAAATGGTGTATATCACGGAGCTGTTTGGAGGAGCAGTCAGGCAAATGCACGCAGAAGGCATCATTGCTCCAAGGTTCCTGTGACGCATCTAAGCCATCTTTGTGAGCTAGCGAGTGCTAGTTATTATTATAATATTAAAGTCACACAATATAATGACTTTCCTGCCTCCTTGCTAAATATTGCAACAGACTGGCAGTCAAAATAAAAACTCCCCGGCCCTGTGAGATGCCTGAATCGTTCCTTGTGACACAGTCACAGCTGGAGGACAAAGGCGCATGCTGACGTGACATGGGAGGCTCAGCCTTTGAGGACCCCAGTGGCTGGAAGGGGATGACAATGACAAAGTTGAAGTGATCTTCTTGTTTTCACTCAAAATAGATTCTCGGCGAGCGTGATCTTCAATGATCCCTTAACAGCCTTCAGGAAAATAGATCATTTAGGACCATAGAGCAGACTGCATCCTGATGCATCATGCGGCTTATAAGGCAAAGGAGGACTTCCCACCCTGGCCGAGCAGGAGGGAAAGAGAGCAATGTTTCCTGAATGGGGGACAGAGTTTGGTCCCAGAATGCCTTTCGCACCTAGAGACCTGCATGGTTTTGTACCCACATGCTGTGTCCAGTGGCTGGCACACGGGAGGAAGTAGAGAAATGCCAGCCATTGTGTTCAGCATAGGGACCCAAAGATATAGACACCCCTCCTCTGACCCCTCAAAAGCCATTGGCCAGTGGATAAGAAAGATGCATAGCTAAATAACGGCCGCTTCCTAAGTGGTATGAAAACTATGTCCTAGGGTCACAGCGGAGGAAGCAGTTCTATCTGCCTGGGTCTGTCCTGGAAAAATACACGAGGGTGTGTGAACTGGGTCTTGCCCCATGAAGGACCGTACCAGGTACAGAAAGCAGCGGAAGGCGTCAGGGACAAGCAGCGTTCAATCAGCAGGCTATAGTTTAAGGTTAACTGGTAAGCTCATCTCCACCCCAGACCTAGCTCTCTAGCATGCACTGAATTCGTCCCCTTGTTCCCAGAGGCGAAGCCAGTCAGCAGGGCACTAATGGGCTGCTGGAAGGTGACTGCTCAGTGCAGACCATGAAGGGTGCATTGTCCCTAAGTAATTCAGTCAGGGTCTCTCGAGCCTGGCGGTGTGAAGCTGTGCCACGCGGATCCCCAACAGGCAATGGCCACCCCATTGCCAGTGAACAGTGATATTGCTCTGTGTCCAGAGACACACCTCAGCCTTCTTCCCACACCTCAGCCCCCAATCCAGAGTCTTCTCATCTTGTCCAACATCCCTGGACACACATGAGCCCCCTTCAGCAGGAAGTCTATCGTTACCTTGAGCAGAGATGCTCCCATGCAGTAATGCGGTCATGATGCCACCAGGCAGTCGGTTGAAAATGACCCACAGAGGCAGAGTGGGGACGCCCAGCTCACTCCTGCTACCCGACAGCAGATGATGGGGAATGAGTCAGATGCCATGTTGGGCCAACTGCCAGCATGGTCCCCTGGGTCGAGCCCTTGCGGGAATGTGGGATGGGCGGAGGAGTGATTGCGGTCAGTCTGAGAAGGGCCTTGTGAAATGAAAAGTAAGAATAATTTCATAGAAGGGAGTGGGCGCCCATCAAACATGCTTCCGCTGGGTCAGTCTGGACTGTGTTGGAGAAAGATGCTCGTGCATCCAGAGTGAAGATGGTTTACAAGTGGAGACCCAGAGGAGGCCGAGAATGGGGTTCTAGCACCCCTCTGGGTAGAAAGCATAAAAGGTGGGCGGGGCCCCACGGAGAAGGATGGATTGAGTCATGTAGCAGTTAGAATTCTCTGCATCTGCTGCTGAAGGAAACCACAGGTTGAAGGGGACTGCCCAGGTCCGAGAGAAGGCAACTGGGTTAACAATGAGTTTTATAAACACCAGGGTCCTGGGAAGGAGCTCGGGAAGGTTGTGAGCACCAAGGGCAAGCCCCCGTGTCAGGTGGGCTGGTAGGGAAGCTGGTAAGCATGCCTCCCAGCTACCCAAGTCCCTGGCCTATAGCTGCCCTTCAGTACGTGCTTCTCGAATTAATGTAATGAAAATTCAATATACTATATCAAAAGAAGACCCATAGTCAACCAGTGAGGGAAAACAATCCCACTGCCTGGCAACAACATGGATCCGTTAGTTCTGGACCTGCAGGGTAGCCAATCTGCCTCTGAAAAGGGGGGAATAAGGAGAATGAGTGGGGCACCTGGATGGCTCAGTTGGCTGAGTGTTCGGCTTCACCTCAGGCCATGATCTCATGGTTTGTGGCTTCGAGCCCCCTGTCGGGCTCTGTGCTGACAGCTAGCTCAGAGCCTGGAGCCTGTCTTTGGATTCTGTGTCTCCCTCTCTGTCCGAGCCTCCCCTGCTCGCACTATCTCTCTCTGTCTCTCAAATAGATATAAAAAACATTAAAAAAAATTTTTTAAAGGATAATGAGCAGCTGGCTTCCTTCCAGAGGGGGGAGGATCAGTCCCATGTGGGGGCGTCTAGTTCCGTGTGTGTGGACAGGGGCGACTGGGAGCTGGTTTGTATCCCCAGCTCCGAGGCTGCTGCTGATGGTGGACAGGCCGAGGCTCTGCTCCCGGGGACCCACTTCCTTAGCTTGCCTGCTCCACCGTCGGCTCTTCCAAAACAAATTTGTTTTTGAAGCAGATAAACATCTCCTTGGAAGGGGAGGCTCAAGGGGAAATGTTTTGCCGTAACTATTTCTGCCTGTGCCTTTGTGACGCTGCCATAGGAGAGTACAAGTCCATTAAAAGCATTCTTGGAGATATTGATGCTCAGGTTAGAGTTCTTCCTGTATTCCTTTCAACTCCCAGCATGGGGCTGATTTGGCTGGGGATGCAGCAGAGCAGGGCTGGGGACGGCGGGGCCCAGATCACTGGGTGGCCGTCAGGTTGAAGGAGGTGCAGGCGTGGGGCCCGCCGGGGCGGCCAGGAGAGCGCTGGCTGCAGCGGTCAGGGCTCTGGTCCCCTGATGTGCAGTCTTGGAGCATGACTGCACAGCGGCCAGGGAGCAGGGAGCTGGAGTGCCTCTGGAGATGGATCCCCTCCTGGAACCCAGAGGTTGCTGAGAATTAATGGTGTGTGTGTGTGTGTGTGTGTGTGTGTGTGTGTGTGTGTGTGTCAGCGACAGAGGGCCTTTCATGTTCCCAAATGGATGCTACAGCACACGGTCATCAGGTCCCTGATCTAGAGGAAACCTACCAGCTCTCACGTCTTCAGCCCATGCGTCCGGTGCACCTACTTTGTGCCAAGTGCTGAGAACACAGAGCTCAGGCCGGGCTGGGAGTGGGTAATGGCAAAAAAGCCAATCTGTGTCAAGTATCCACGGTGTTTTAGACACTTAGATATTATCTTAAATATCTAGCATTATCGTGACTATCTAAAATATCTGGAACTGACTTGAATATCTAGATATTATTATTGCTTTTTTTAATTTTTAAAAATTTCTTTTTTTTAATGTTTTTTATTTATTTTTGATACGGAGAGAGACAAAGCATGAGAGGGGAGAGACAAAGCATGAGAGGGGGAGGGGCAGAGAGAGAGAGGGAAACACAGAATTGGAAGCAGGCTCCAGGCTCTGAGCTTAATCAGCACAGAGCCCGATGCAGGGCTTGAACCCATGAAGGTGAGATCATGGCCTGAGTCAAAGTCAGAGGCGTAGCCGACTGAGCCACCCAGGTGTCCCTTTTTTTTTAATTTTTAAAAAAGTTTATTTATTTTGAGAGAGAGAGCGAGCACAAACAGGGGAGGGGCAGAGAGAAGACAGGAAGACAGAGAATCCCAGGCAAGTTCTGCACTGTCAGCGTAGAGCCCAATGCGTGGCTCTAACTCACGAACTGTGGGATCGTGACCCGCGCTGAAATCCAGAGTCAGACGCTTAATCAACTGAGCCGCCCAGGCGCCCCTAGATATTATTGCTTCATAATAACCACAGTTGAAGGGCCAGATGCTGTGCTAAGCAGCTAAGTGGATATCAACCTTCTTAAACAAACCCAGAGGAATCTATCATATTTTCCATTTTACAGATGAAGAAACTGAGGCCCAAAGTCACACCGCTGCTCGGCTCTGATGCTTTCACCTATGGCCTGTCCACAGAACAGGGTGTCTCTAAAGAGGGCGAATGATACCTGCTTTTTAGGGCTGATGACAATATGTCTCCACCATGAGATGACTTCAGAGACAATCTGCTGACACCCGGATGTCAGCGGGTCGGCACAGACGAGCTGCTGGCAGTTTGATCCTCCCCAAGCCCCAGGCTCCTTCAGCCTCTGCCCCTCCAGCCCCCCACCAGGCACTCAGTCACTGTCCCCTTGGTCATTCCAAGTTGAAAGAAAACAAAAACCAGGCCTCACGCCAGGGCTGTGACAGCCAGGGTTGTATCTTTTCCATCTCTGTTTCTCCAGAAGCATCTGGAATGGTGCATCTATTCAATATAAACGGCTTCCGGCCTGGATCGGGCCCCTCTCTGCCTCATGGGTACAAAGGTCTCTCCCTCCACGAGCCCTTGAACAGGCCGCATCCCGCCCGCACGTCGGACCTGAGTGGTGGACATCGTTAGCCCTGTTTTTATATCTGGGTAAACACGGGCTCCGAGAGGGGAGTGACTGGTCACAGGTTACCCGGCCCAAGAACAAGGCTCTGGAAGGCGCCCCGTGAGTGATCGGCCAGAAACACGGCTTGTCCCTGTGGGTGGCAGGGGGAGGTTGGCAGGGGTGAGGGTGTGGAGCCCTGGCTCTGCCGCTTCACCCACTTCTGTGGCCTCTCAGTAATCGCTGCAATGTGTGTTCTTTGGCACCGGCATCGGAGACCACCCAAGCATTGAGGCAAATGCAGGAATGCAGCCCCCGACCTCAGCCCTGAGCCGGTGCCTGTCAGAGCCAACTGTGCCTTGTGGCCCACCAGTGCTGGGTTTGGTCCCGGGTGAGCTCCAAGCAAATAGGACCAAGGACCTGGTCACACGTGCCAGCAAGGGGATTGCAGGGCCTTGAGGGAAACCCAGAGGGTCTCCCCCACAGGGCTGGGGACCCTCACTGCCTCCCTGGCACAGGTTGGGAGGTCTGGGTCCCCAGGAGCCCGCATAGGTCTGCTTCCTGCAACTTTCTGCCGAACTGGGGGAGAAAATGGAATCTTGCATGTCAGAAAAATTTAAAAATTAATAGGAAAGATCATGCTTTTTGAGGTGTCGGCATCCTGATATCCTTTTGTAAAGAGTTCTAGCCCGAATATATCCTCTTTGTAAATCCTGATGTGCGCATTTGGGATTTGCTTTGCGTCCTGCCTCTTGGCTGTGCCTCCCACGAGCTCCACAGACTAGGAGGCAGAAGACTTTCGTGTGCAGCTCAGCCCTGCCATTACCGCTGTTTGCCCTTGACCTTGGGAGAGCCACTTACCCTTACTCACTATTAAATGATACAGTGCGTTTAAATGGCCGCGACAGTCCACTAGCTGACCCCAATGAGGCACATGATACGTGATAGTTTTTTGGGGAGAAGGGGTTGGTGGTTTTCTTCTCCGCAAAATAGAAACATTACTTTCCTCGCCTCCTCGCTGGGTTATCGAGTTACAGCAGATCACTGGGCAAATTAAGGTGTTATTTATTCATTGATTTCACACGTATTTTTGAGTGTCTATTAGAAACTTACATTCTATTTCAAGGTACATGAGACCAAGTCAGGTTGGCTGTTGTTTTAATGGAGAAAAGCATAAAGCCATGCAGACACGGGAAGGTGCCGTCTTCTCCCAGGGAGGCAGAAAGATCTCAGAAGAGCAGATCAATGTTGTGGCTGATGTTTATGGAGTTCTGACCATGTGCCGGACACAAAGTTTGCCAAGGCAAAGCCACAGACACATTACAGGGAGCGTGTTCAGGGAAGAACCTGCTTAGTATTGGTTTATTCGTAACAGAGCATGGCCGCCGGATTTTGGAGGTGACTTCTACAGATGCGTCCAGGGGGCCTCTTCCCCTGACTTTTGTCTGTGGCCTAGTGGTTCCCAAGCCAGGTGGTAGCACTTCCCAAGGGCACACTTGACAATGTGGGGGCACAGTTTTTTACTGTCGCCATAAGGTACTCCTATAGGCCTTTAATACCCAGGGACCACGAGTGTTAGAGACCCCACAAGGCGCAGGACAGTCCCACACGGTGAAGATGTGGCCTGCTTGGAATGTCAAGGTGCCTTCTTTGGGTCACACGGGGTCACTCTTCTTCGTCCTCGAGCTCATCTCTGTGCCCGGTGCACGCTAACTCCACTGGCATGTGCAGAATTGAACTGGCAGTTGTTGGAAATCCAAACTCTCTCCTGACCACCCAAATCAATGAAAGTGTTCTTAAAAAATTGGCATTTTTCCTCCTTCACGAATTATATTTGGCTTCAGAACACAATATTTTCATTTGCTTGATTTGGGGTAGCACAGTTGGTGGGAAAAAGACCCTCATTAGGTTTCAGGGCTCAAGCCTGGTTCGAGCCACTTTATTTTCCGGGCGCCAAGGCGTGAGGATTTTCCTCTGCCCAAATACCACAGGAGTGGAGTACCACCCCCCTCCTGCCTCCCTGGTGTGGGTCTTCATGCCTGTGGGGGCCCAGCTGCCTCCCCGCACTGTGTGCACCCGCCTCTCTGCTGCCAGAGAGATCGGCTCTCCCCAGCGCAGATGTGATCGCTCCGCCTCTGCTGAAAACCCGCGCGTGAAAGAAAAACTCAGGCTGAGAGGGCAGAGCGCGAGTTGAACAATTTTGGTTAAGAATCCCCATCTCCCCACCCCGGTTAGCATTTGGTCCACAGGCCACACCTCGGGGCAGACCTCCTGGTCTTGGGCCAGCTCCATCTTGGGGCTCCCTGGTGGCGCTGTTGTTGGGAGGGATCACGAGCTTCCTCCTTCTGAGGCCTGGGGACGTGTGGGTCCTTCTCCTGAGATGCTTTGGCCCTTAGGCTGCTATCTCCGGCCAGTCCTCCGCCAGGAGTTCCCACATCAGGGCCTCCTCCGCCCACACTCATGGGTATGCATGGACGCACAGCCCACTCCCTGCACTTGGGTGTTGATCCGTGTGCTCCTCTCGCACAGTGTGGGTGCTCTGAGGACACCGCCCTCCCGCTTCTCCTTTGCATTTTCCTATATGTCGGGAAAGTGCTGCAGGAGTGCTTTTTGGAAGGAATGTGTGAATGGAGTGATTCAGATGTAACAGAACCTCTAAGGCTCTTTGCAGTCCAGAGATGATTCTAGGGACGGATTTCCTGGTATTTGGACAGGCGAATGCCTCGCCCACAGATCCAGCCGGCGCATCGGGGTTGTCTGAGTCTGATGAGTGTCAAACGTGACTGTGACACACTGATCCCCTTTCTGGGTCCTATGGCAAGTTTCTTTCATGGTCTCCGTGAGGCAAATCTGTCTCCTTGGCAAGTGGGTTTCATTATGTTTCTTTTTAATGTTTTGTTTATTTTTTTGGAGGTGGGGAGAGGGACAGAGAGAGGATATGAAGTGCGCTTTGTGCTGACAGCAGAGAGCCTGATGCGGGACTCGAACTCAGGAACCCTGAAATCATGACCTGAGCTGAAGTCGGTCACTCAACCAATTGAGCCACCCAGGCACCCAGATTTCATTATTTTTAATAGGTGTAAATCATTCAGAACTGCCTTTTACAATTAAGATGAAAGAACAGCTCAGAAATACTATTTTTGGTTCCCCAAATGAAATGGAGGCCTGTGAGTTAATAAAGCTGATTTTATCACTTGGCTTGTGAACCAGCTATAAAGGTAATTTCCAAAGACACATTTCAAACACATCTGAGCAGAAATGGCATCATTTGAATAAACCCACAGCTTGGTAGGAGAGCAGGAGAATGCTTTGGAAGGGCCAGCTCTCATTTGGAGGGTAAGTTCTGGCACGTTCTCTTAAAAGATTACCCTCATTATAGAACAAATGTAGCATTTGCAGAGGACTTAACATTACAAGGGACTTTTGTATCTGTTCTTTCTTTGTAGCTCATAATACTTCTTTAAAAAAATGTTTAGGGGCACCTGGGTGGTTCAATTGGTTAAGCGTCTGACTTCAGCTCAGGTCATGGTCTCATGGCTCATGAATTTGAGCCCTGCATAGGGCTCTGTGCTGACAGCTCAGAGCCTGGAGCGCTGTTTTGGATTCTGTGTCTCCCTCTCTCTACTCTTCCCCTGATCTCTCTCTATCTGTCTCTCTCAAAAATAAATAAACATTTAAAAAATTGTAAAAAAAACCTTATTTTTATTTATTTTTAGAGACAGAGAGAATATGAACAGGGGAAGATCAGAGAGAGAGAGGGAGAGAGAGAATCCCAAACTGGCTCCATGCTCAGCACAGAGCCTGATGTGGGGCTTGATCTCATGAACCATGAGATCATGACCTTAGCTGAAATCAAGAGTTGGATGCTTAACCTACTGAGCCACTAGGCAGTCCTCACAATTCGTCTGTAAAATTATCAGGGACAAGTATTTTCAACCCATTTTATAGGTGAGAAAGTAGAGGGGCAAGAAAGTTGATGGTCACAGAGCTAGGAGGAGGCAGAGCCCACCCGGACTTGCTCCGCACATTCGTGTGTCATCAAGCAGACACACAAGACATGCAAAGCACACACCTGAGATTTTGAGCAATAGTTTCAGCATCTGTGCTGGTCCCCATGGAGGTGAAAGAGGGGAAGTGCACACTTTTCATGAATCCTTGTCTGTTAAAGTTCACATACGTCCCTTGGTGGAGAGGCATGATGAAGTAGAGTTAGTTTGGACACTATGACAAAATAGCACAAACTGGGTAGGGGTGGTGGTGGTGGTGGTAAACAGCAGCCATTTATTTCTCATGTGTCTAGAGACTAGGAAACCTAGGATCCAGACATCAGCAGATTCTGTGTCTGGTGAGGACTCTCTTCCTGGTTCGCAGAAGTCCACTTTCTCACTGTGTCATCACATGGAAGAAGGGCTAAGGGAGCCTTTTGGTGTCTCTTTTATAAGGGCCTTAATCTCATTGATGAAAGCTCCACCCATATGATCGAATCACCTCCAAGGCCCCACCTCCAAGTACCATCATACTAAGGATTGTGTTCCAACCTGTGAATTTTGAGGGGACACCTAAATTCAGTCTATAGTGAGGGATCAAGAGCATAGACTGTGGAACCAGCTGACCTGGCCTTGCATCCCAGCTCTACTATCAGCTAGCTGTGTGATCTTGGGTAAGTTGTTTGCATTCTTTATGCCTCAGTTATTTCCTCTGCAAAAGATAACCACTCACAAAATATTGTAAGTAATGTGCTAACATATGTAAAATGTACGAACAGTTCCTGGTGTATGAATAGAAGTTTTAACTAATTAGCATGATTTCATTTTAACTTCTCAACAATGCTGGTATATCTGTGGTGCTGTGTCCCATATTACAGATGGGAAAACTGAGATTAAGTAATCTGCCTACTGTCTTCTAACTGGAATTTTGAACTAGGTCTCTGTACATCATACCCCATGCTCCACTCTGTTGATGAATGTATTCTCTCAAATTGTGCTCATAGATTTGGTAGGTGGTCATGTTCATGTTAATCTTTTCAAAATACAGGTGGTAAACCCCCTTTTATTTCCCCTTTCAGGGTCTTTCCTGGAGAATATGTCTGAAAGTCAATGTTTGAAAGTCAAATCATATCCTTATATATCACCGAGGGGGTTCATCCCCAGAGAACTACAAAATATAATTAAGTTCCCAATTATACCTCATTTTTACAACACAGTCTTCAACAATACCCTTTCAGAACTACAGATATGTTCTTTGATTTTGTTTGATCCTCTTGAGGCTCCAGATTCCCAACTTACAGCATGCCTAATGACTTCCATCTCTGTGGCGAATGTCTTAAGTTTATGAGATCTGTGCTTCTCGTTGCTAAGATCAGTACTTATCATTTTTTTCTAAGCAGTTTCTTTTTTAGAAACAGTGAATGCAGCAGAAAGAGTCAAATAATTGAACAAACTTTCTGTACAAATATGGCAACTCTACCGACATTGAGCTGTTGGCTCTCAGGCCACTCCACCATGTGATAGCTTGAACTGTTCACCCATAATGCAATTACAAAAGTCTACTTAACACACAAAAGGGAAATAATAATTTATGACAAATCCAAAGTAAGAATGAGTGGAGAAGACAAGATGTCGTGCAAGTGAGGAACAAAGACAGTAAGTGCCCAACTTTGTCGAGATATAAAGTGTTCTGTAGCTTAAAGGCACTTTACCAAATAGGAACCCACAAACTACCCAGTTGATTGAATTTTTGGGATTCTGAGTCATAAGTAATAAAAGACCTAATTTCTATTTTCTTATTTGTCTGTAATTCTTCTTCCCGTCCCTGCTTTTGTCTTGGTTTCTCTATGAGCAGAGTATAGTTTTCTTCCCTAATTAATTTTGGGCTCTGACCATAAGACTTTGGGTAATGGATTGTGGCTAGAAATGACAGCTTCAAGCTGTTATTTTCAGGCTGAGGTCTTAAAAGACTAATTTCCCCCAGTTCTCTGGAACTTCTAACCACCATGAGAAGACCATACACCAGATACCTTATGTTCCAGTCTGGGGCATGGAATGAAGACAAATGAAGAAGACCTAACCATAACCAGAAGCTGGAATCCAGCCTGATCCAGCTGATCCAAGACTATAATATAAACATTTGTGGTAGGAAGTTACTGAAACTTGGGGACTGTTTGTTAAGCATTATTATCATAACAACAATAATAATAAAACCCAACTAATGTACAACTCAAGCTAGCTTAAGAGGGAAAAGATGTATGAGCTCATGTAGCAAGTTTGCTTTAGGTCAGGGGATCAAATTATGTTGCTTTTCTTCATCCATCCATCCACCTATCCATCCATTCATCTGCCTATTCCTCTATCCATTTGTCTGTCTCTGTTTCCCTTCATTTTCTTGACTCCATTCCTTTCTTATGGAGGAAGGTCCATGCTGTGCATTTGCTAAAATGTAATTTGCAAAACACTATTCCTGTAAGATACTTTGGGAGAAAGAAAGGCTCCATGATCTAACAGATTTGGAAAAGAGGGTCTACCACATTTCAGTTTTAGTAATTCACAAAGCATTACTGGCAAAGACACAGATAAGTATACAAAACAGAATTTAAAAAACTATGAGAAGTTCTCTCAGTCAGAAAAATCTCTAATGTAATTTATTTAATGCAGCACTTTCCAAATTTACTTGACCACTGAAAACCCTTCTGGCTGTTAAAAATCTATTGACAGCTTCTTGGTGCACACTTGATGTGGGGGAATGGCAGTGTAGTGGGGAGAGCCCTGGTTTGGGAGATAGGAGACCAGCATTTCAGCTCCAGCTCTACCACACACTTACTTGGCATTGTCTCAGGGAAATCACTTCCCTTCCCAGCCCTTGGATCCCCATGCACAAAATAAGAGGGTTTGGATTAGTTGGCCTTTTAAGACGACGGGGTCGGCAATCTCTATTTTCAGCAGGACACCGTATTTCATGGAAGAAGGGGTGATATGACCTTCCAAAGGATGGGTAACTGTGGCTAAGAAGCACCATATAAATCCATGGAGCATGGTCAGTCAGCTCTTTGCTTTAGACCTAAACTTTCTGGTCCAACACATTTTGAGTGGAGACTCAGTAGAGGCAACTCTAGTATAGTCCCCTCACCCATGACTATGGAGCATTAGTCATAGACTCCTGAGCACAGGTCTCTACCCTACTCAGGTGGCATAGATGGTTGTCTTGCTCCTTTGTTCTTCGTCCCCATCCCCCACAACTCCTCCTTTTACATTCTTGTATTCCATCACCACCACTACCCAAATCTTTCCTCCTCTTGTGTGCAGCCTCTGGAATGGGTTGGTAATTCTCAGTGGCATTCATTTCAGCTTCTGGGTGGGGGAGGAGGGGGAAGAGAGTCTGCTTTGAATCTTATATTAGTCAGAATGCTTTTGGTGGCAGAAACAAAACCCTGACTCAAGCTGGCTTAAACAATAGGGAATTCATTATCTCACATTTCAGGAATTCCAGGGGGCAGGGCAGATCCAAAGCTGGTTGAATTAGTCATTCAACAATGGCATTCAGCAAGAGCATCTCTCTATCTCTCTGCTCTGCCATCATCAGTTGGATTCTTTCTCGGGCTGGCGGCAAGATGGTGGCAGCAGTTGCCAGCATAATATCCACGTATGATAATATCCATAATATCCAGGATCTAGAGAAAGAAGGGTCCATTTTTTTTCTTTTGCTGTGGCTCTATTATTTGAAGCAAAGACATTTTCCCCGGAAGCCACCAAGCCACCACTTACTCCAGAGGACTTCATATGTTTCCTTGGAAAGAATTGGGAGTGTCCCTGAACCAATTATCAGCAGAGAGAACAGATTGCCCTTAGGTCAATCAAACCCTTCTCCGGAGCTGGGAGTGAGGTCAACTGCCACTTAATCTAATATTGGAGAGATAGACCAATACCTGAGTTTGGTTAGAAGCAAGAGGACAGAAACGAATGTGGAGTGGGCAATCTAGAGTAAGGTCTTAAGAGGAGAAAGAGGAAGGAAGGGACTCTTGAAATAATCTGGCATCAACTGAATCTTTCAATTACAAACACTATCCTGTTGCTAACATTTCTTGTGTACCATATTGTGCTAAAAGAATGTCAGTCTCCCTCCTTGCTTCCAGTTATGTGACCTAAGACTTTCTCTTACTTTAGCATCTGTACCTGCGAGGCTCCAGAAGAGATGGGAGAAGGATAAAATTCCATCTGCCCTACTTAAATAATTCTGTTGAAGCTACTTAAGTTTCCCACAGTTGAGCAGGCTTACCTACTCACCCCTTACCTGGAGTCGCTGGTCTGAGGGAGTCCGCCCTACATACAAGCGATCCCTGTCTGTGGGGGCGAGGGAACTATGATCGGGACTCCAACCAACTATAGAATAAGAGCCGAAGTCAGTGTTCAGTGTTCACATCTCCAGCCCTGCAGAGAGTTGGAGCCTTACCTCTACCACTTTCTAGAAATGGAATCTGAGGTAAATCGTCTAACGTCATTCTTCTTCAGTGTGCTGTTTTGTAACAGAGAGATAATGATAATTCCTACCTCCTACAATTACTGTGCAGATAAAGAAGGGGTTGCACATGAATTCCTCAGTGCAGTGCCTCACACAGCGACTGTACCTCATAGCTGGTGATTGTTGTTATTTCTACAATTATAGGAGGAGAGCTGTTATTATGACGTCATGTAGAAAATTCCCAATGCAGCCAGTAGAGTCAAGCTGATGCTTCCAATCCTCACCCACCCCAGGAGCAGGCTTCTGTCCCCCTCCAGGCACTCCCTTGGCACTCCCCATCCTGAGTGACACAGCATCACATGGCAGCTGGAGGGAAGCCAAGAACTAGACGGGCACTTGATTCAGCACAGTGACTCTGGCTGCCAAGTAGGCTTTTGGAAAATGTCTTGCTCCCCCCCCCCCGCCCCCCCAGAGCATATTTTGGACGCCTACTTGTCATACTGCAAATGTATGTGACAAAA
>PJEM01001569.1:0-14237 GCA_004023845.1 Helogale parvula | reverse complement strand
GAATCTCTCCCTTTGTGGCCCAGCTCAGGCTCCTCACAGATGCCCTCCTTCTGTGGACAACAGAGCAAAGTGAGACAAAGAGGAACAACAGGCAACAGCAATAGTGTACATTTATTAACCCCTTTATTACTTTCCTAAGGACGCTGTAACCGATCACCCCAAAGTGGGAGTTCGGGAAGCAGGGGTTTGAAGCCAAGAAGTTGGCAGAACAACGTTCCCTCTGAAGGTTCCAGCGGAGAGTCTTCCTAGTGTCGTCCAGCTGCTGGTGGCCCCGACGTGTGGCGGCTTGGGGGCTGCATCACTTCCATCTGCTTCTGGTTTCACAGCATTTTCTCCTCTGTGAACCTTCAGCCTTTCTCTTTTCTTAGAAGGACACCTGGCCTTGGGTTGAGGGCCCACCCTAATTCAGGATGATCTCCTCTTGAAAGACCTAACTACATTTGCAACTACCCCTTTCCCAACAACATCGTACGTACAGTCTAGGTAGATGTAGGGCCACCATCCAATCGCCACACGCCCTTTCTGGCAGGTGCCAGAAGAAAGATGTAGGACCTAACCTTTCACGTGACAGCCTTAGGAGTCTGCTCTGTTTTCATTCCCATTTTCCGATGAGGAGCTCAAGCTGTCCTATTTACTATTCGTGATGATCTTTTGTTCATCACTCAGCCCTATGCAGCCAAGACTATTTGTGACTGTCCTTTTGCAGATGGAGATCTAACTGAGGCTTAGAGAGATTTTGTAGCTAGTGAAAGGATGGTACGGTACTGTAACTCTGAGTTTTCTTAGCCGAACTGGATAGAGAGAAATAACTCATCCTTCTGCAGTGCTAGCTCAGAAAGTATTTGCTGGATGAATAACAACTTGAAGATAAAGCGGCACATTTTTGTGTCTCAAGGAACTCAGGATTTCTCCTTCTTCTTGCTAATACTATTGCCAAAACCCCCATGAGTCCCTGAGATGCAGGGATACATCCCCACCTGGATGGCCAGATCCTGCTCCTTCTTGCTGAAAGCTACAGGACTTGAGCATTCCTGGTGGCTGGGAGCAGCCCAGAGCAGACCTGGGACTTTGCCCAGGGCCAGAAATGACCTTCACCCTGGGGAAGTCCAGAACCGTCAACCACGGCTGCTTTGGGAAGACAAACCCAGTGAGTCTGCACCAGCCCCAGGAATGCTGGAATGTGATCTCTTGGTCACTTGCAGCGTGTCATGCCCTGACCACAGACATGATGGCGTTCGGTCCTCAGATACTAGTATCTCCACTCAGGGCCACCTCTAAGATGTGTAAGGCGGGGGACAAGAGTGCTAATGGAGGCACCAAGCCATATGTTTAAATATGTGAAAGGAGACAAATCAGGGCATACACTGCAGACGCCCCACCCACATATCTGGCTCACTCCAACGCCCAACCCCCAACAACTATCCTTGGGCTTTAAGGTGAGCTGGTAATAGAGTGGTCTATTCTCAGGAGAGGAAAGCCCTCCTAGACTCTGGAGGGAGGGCCCCGGACATTCGGGCAGGGGACTCTGGAGCCTGGTGTACCTGGGGTATAGAGTGGACACATTGCCTTGGTGCCTCTGGCCCCATGTCCTCTGGGGAGCGTGTGTGTGGAGGCAGAGGAAGAAATTGGGTCCATCTACAGTGTCAGGCTCTGATCTGGCTTAGGGAGCTCTGTCTCCATTGTTTCACCCACAAATGAACTAAATAAGAGTTAATGTATTAATGATCTATTGCTATGTGACAGATCTGCCCCTCCCAACCCCATCCTGCAAATTTAGCGGCATAAAAGCAGCCAACAGCCCTTATCTCAAAGTTTCTATGGGCAGGAATCTGGGTGCGGCTTAGTTGGGGTCTCAGATTCAGGGTCTCTCCTAGGCTGCAAGTTCAATCAGGGTCTAATGGACTCCTCCCCATGGGACAGCCCAAGACCGGGGCTGCTGGCTTCATCAGAATGAGCAAGCCAGAGGGGGAGAGAGAGAGAGAGGGCACAAAAGACAAGGCACTGTCTTATTAAAAATTTTATTGTGGTAGGAGGCGAGGGAAATAATACAAAAATGAACTATAGGGACCTCATCAAGATAAAAAAGCTTCTGCACAGCAAAGGAAACGATCAACAAAACTAAAAGGGAACCAATGGATTGGGAGAAGATATTTGCAAATGACATAGCAGATGAAGGGTTGGTATCCAAAATCTATAAAGAGCTTAGTGAACTCAATACCCAAAAATCAACCCAGTGAGGACATCCAGATGGCTAACAGACACATGAAAAGATGCTCAACATTACTCATAATCAGGGAAATACAAATCAAAACCACAATGAGATACCACCTCACAGTGGTCAGAATGGCTAAAATTAACGACTTAGGAAAGAACAGATGTTGATGAGAATGTGGAGAAACGGGAAACCTCTTGAACTGTTGGTGGGAGTGCAAACTGCTGCGACCGCTCTGGAAAGCAGTGTGGACGTTCCTCAAAAAATTGAAATCAGAACTACCCTATGACCCAGCAATACCACTACTTGGGATTTATCCAAAGGATTACAGGAGTGCTAATTCAGAGGGGCACATGTACCCCAATGTTTATAGCAGCACTATCAACAATAGCCAAATTATGGAAAGAGCCCACATGTCCCTCAACTGATGACTGGATTAAGAAGATGTGAGCTATATATATATACATACACACACACACACACATATATATATATATATATATATGTATATATATATGTATGTATGTATCTACACACACACACACACACACTGGAATAGTACTCGGCAATGAAAAAGAATGAAATCTTGCCCTTTGCAACAACGTGGTTGGAACTGGAGGGTCTTATGCTAAGCAAAATAAGTCAGAGAAAGACAAATATCTTACGATTTTACTCATATTTGGGAATTGAGAAACTCAGCAGATGAACATAGGGAAGGGAAGGAAAAATAAGATAAAACCAGAGAGGGAGGCAACCCATAAGAGACTCTTAAATACAGAGGACAAATTGAGGGCTTATGGGAGTGAGTTAAAAGGGTGATGGGCATTACAGAGGACACTTGTTGGGACGAGCACTGGGTGTCATTGTAGGAGATGAGTCACTGGGTTCTACCCCTGAAGCCCAGACTACACTGTATGTGAACTGACTCGAGAATAAAAAAAAAAAAGAAAGTAAACCTTAAAAAAATTTTTTGTGGTAAAATACAATATTTACCATCTTAACCGTTTTTAAGTATGCAGTTTAGTGGTATTAAGTACGTTTACTTTGCACTTAAAAGCAAAGCTACCCACTAGCCAGTGACTAACGGTGCTTGAGTGTGTGGCCAGGAAGGGCAACTGAAAGAGGGGATGATTAATCTGCGTTTGAATAGTAAGAGGGAGTCAGCGGTGAAAAGACTGGGGTGTTGGGAGAGAGCAGCCAGTGAACAGGTCCATAAGACGGTAGAATTGTCATGTAGAAGGGACGAAAGAAGGCTGCAGCCGCAGGACCAGAGTGAGCAGGGGAGGGGACGCCAGAGACGAGATGAGAGAGGTCACAGAGCCAGGTCCTTTGGAAACTGCCTTCGGCCTGCTCTTGATTCTCGGCCACCACTGGCAGAAGTGAACCGAGGAGTTAGCTTGGAGTAGAGACAATGGGGAAAGAGCCAGTGAGTCCAGGGAGTGGTGGCTGTGCAGTTGGACGGCCAGCTCGCCTGGGTGGCCTGCTATGTCACTTACTCCTTTGACCTCTGTCTCCTTGTGGGGGACTGGGTTTTGTAACCATTAACTGAGTACTTCCCTAATAATGGATCACCTCTTGATCTCGTAACAGCTCCCGGGGGCAGCTACTAGTGTCCTGATTCCATCCATCCTCTGGGCGGGGGTGGGGAGGTGTGGGTTGGGGGTGGTTGGAAACATTCAAATAAATGAGATAATGAGATGAAATAGTGGCGTGGGGCACTGACTGTGTGCCGCAGACTGTTCTGAGCACTTTCCATGCTCTGTCAGATAGATGTGATTGTTATTCCCATTTCCCAGATGAGGACAGTGAGGCACAGAGGAACTAGACAGCCTGGCCAAGATCCTACAACTAACAAGGGCAAGAGCCAGAGTCCACATCCAGCCAGTGAGGCGCCAGAGTCTGTCCCTGACTACTGAGCTCCATCACTTTTCCCATCTCTCTGGACCCCTGGCTCTAGCACTTGGGTCTTGATAGGCATTTAATCCTTGAATTCGTCATTAGGGTTTGGATTTGGAGTTTACATTCTAGCAGGGCACGAGAACACTACTTTGGCATCAGAGTAAATTGCCAGCTTAAGCAAGGACAGCTGTGTCTCCTTGGCCAGGGACAGCCAGCTCAAAGTCCTGTCCCACCATCCTGGGCTCTCCGTTGTGGTCATAAACCAAGTCTATATTCCTCAGCGCCTCTAATTCCATGTGTCTGGGCATCTGCAGCAGCAATAGCAGATAATTAGTTTGTCCCCAAACTATGTGACACTATTAGTATTTTCTGTGTGATGTTGAATAGCTTTGCTTCAAAGTCGCAGAGGAGAGTTGGAGGTATGAGCTGAATTTAAGCTTCCTCTTCAGGAGTCAAACCTGGTAATTACTAGTTTAAATTCCTTCCTGGAAATAGTCAACAAATCAGCTCGGTCATTAGCCACAGTCAAGGCAAGATCCCCCCAAAGTCTGGCTGGAATGAAAAAAAAAATAGGTCTGGGTCTGGAGTCAGAGGTAGGTTTAAAGGGATGCTTGGCTACTATCCAGCCACGGCGATGTGGAGAAGGCCACAGGAAAGGCACCTGGGTGGCTCAGTCTGCTAAGCGTGGGACTCCTCATTTTGGCTCAAGTCATGTTCTTTCAGTGGTGGGTTGTGGGATGGAGCCCTGCTAGGGCTCTGCGTTGAGTAGGGAGCCTACTCGAGATTCTCTCCCTCTCCCTCTGCCCCTCCCCCTGCTTGTGTGTGTGCATTCTCTCTCTCTCTCAAAATAATTTTTTTTTTTTAAAAAGGAAAAAAAAACAGGCCACAGAAATGAGGTCCTTTCTGGGGAACATTGGGCGTCCACATGTAGTGTCTGGACTTGTGACAGCCAGCGCGGACCCTGAGGTACAAGGTTGGCCAGCAGAGGGTGATATTAGAGAAAGAGGAAAATTCCAGGTCTCTGATGATGTTGAGGAGGTGAATTCACAAATTGTGAAATTGCCTTGTTTCCAGGTGTTTTGGCCTCGGAGAAAATAAGTCCCTTTCTTGTTTAAGCCATTTTGCACCAGGGTTTCTGTGACCTGACATTGCAAGCGTGCTGACCAATGCAGTGGACAAAACTATCAGGCATAAATGACCCAGTGCACATAAATGGGTGTGTTGGCCATGGTAAAGCAGTATTAATCCAGGGTGCCCACAATCCCGAAGAGGGTAGGAGAACGGGGCATGGAAAGGCCAAAGAGTTTTACAATCACGCAGGAATGGGCAACATGTGGTCAAGGGCTGTTATTGGTGCTCCCCAAGTCCAAGTCAGACATCACTAATGGAGCCCAGAATACTCTCCATGGTCAAGTCCATACCCTGGAGCATTGTGGGGCCCACCCCGTTTGTTTCCCATCTCCACTGCTTCAAATATCTTATCCATTAAAAAATTCACTATGACTAAATTATTATATCAGAATTATATACGCTATATACGAAGCACATAATTCTATAATAAATTATAGAACTAGGATAACAATGATTCTAATAAATTAACAATAATTAAAGTCCTGGTGGTTTATATTTTAAGAAAGATTTCTCACTGGGAAAGGAATGGTTGGTGTCTCATTAAAGGAACATACATATTATGTATAGATGTATAATTATATAATGTATCATATAATTGTTATAATAATAACTAATGTCCTTGTGGTTTTTACTTTAACAGGATTTTTCACTGGGAAAGAAAGGGCTTCATAGTCCATCGGGCATTTTAAGCGGCAGAGTTAGCTGGTGGCGCCTCCTGAAATCCCATCTCCTAGATCCCAAGTAATGGTGAGTAAATCTCTTCTGCTGGAGAAGTCTGCAAGCTCTCGGCACAAATCCAGGCTATTAATGTGGCCCAGAGCCTGACTCAAAACACCATTGGTAGAACCAGGGTCGGTGAAAATGGACTGGTGACAGCTTCTCTTCTAATTTTACTCCTGCCCCAACCCTTAAAATACATCTCTGAACAGTGGAGTGCGGTTTAGCAATGAATGGAATTGTTTCTGGTTACTGGAAACACGGAGACCGCGCCTTCCCCTGTGCTGAGGACCCGGAAATGGCGGGATCTACCAGCTTCGCCATCAGCTAAGCTTTCTTGGGACTCCTCTTCCCTCTAAAACTTGATGGCTTCTGTCCAAAGTGCCTAACGTGCTGGTTACACAAAAAAATCAGCCAAGGTAACGCTGTTTCCAGTATTTTAAATCTCTGAGGCTCTATGTATATTATTGAAGGTAAATAATCTTCCAGTTTCAATTGGACAAGATTGAATAACTCCACTCATTAGACCAATTCATTGTATCACTTGGGGGAAACACTGGTCAATTGCAAAAAGAAAAAAGGCTACATTCTTCACTCGTTCCTTTCCTGTGCTCACATCCTGTGCAGCAGCTCCATAGCACCATTTCCTACGAGGTGGAGTCTATTCCCTCACCCTTGAATGTGGGCTCGTGACACGTGTTGTGGCACGTGTTGGCTGTCAGTGCAGTGATGGAGTCCCAATTCTGAGCCGAGGCTCCCAGAGACAGGCAGTCCATGTTTCCCGTCTTCTGTTTCTTGGAACCTCTTCCAGAGGCCATGTAAGCAAGCTTGCACTAGCTTGCTGGAAGGGAGGGCAAGCCAGCCTCCATCAGCCAGCCTCCACCCACGCCAGGAGCTGACCAGGTCACCATCTGCAGATATGTGAGTGAACTTGGTCAAGACTGGATAAACTGCTGACTGAGCCCAGGGCTAAGCATTACTGACTCGAAGGATCATGAACTAAATAAACAGTTGCTTTTGAAAGCTTCCTAAGTTTTGAAGTGGCTTGTTACACAGCAATAGAGACTGATACATTTTGCAGAAATCTCATTGCTTTTGTTAGTGGTCAGACTGCTTCTACATATGTACTTTCCCCATGTGTGCAAACAAGTTAGGGACAATAGATATTGAAGGAGAAGCCAGAAACTCGGCGTCTGCCAGCCTTGGTGGGTTTGAAATAGCCCAGGCATCTCTGGAAAGGTAACAAAGGCGTATATTAGGACTTTGTCCTCTGGATCCACTGCCCAGTCTCTCTCCTTCCCCACCCCCAGTATATCCAGTTATAAGGAGGCTTCAGGGAAGCAGGGATTATTGTACTAATAGGAACACAAACAGACTTAATTCTTTTTATTCACCAAATAAATATTTACTTAACAGGGGATGCGGTTATACCCTGAAAACATACAGCCTCTATCCTGAATTTATAAGGACTTTATTATCCACAATTTATAAGGAGTAATGGACAAAAACTTATTTGTGAAACTGGCTCGTATATAAAAATGAAATCTGGGAAAAGAACTTGGCAATCTGTATCAAAGATCTTATGTTATTTTTACTCTTCAGTGCAGTGATTTCTCTTCTGAAAATATATCTTAAAGAAATGATCTGAAATGAAAAATAAAGGCCTTATTCACAAAATGTTCTTCTCTCTCCACAAATACAGGTGAAATGTATTAATTACTGACAGCAAATTAGTTATGAGGCGTCTGCTGGCCGGAACATTACGCAGCCATGAAAACTGTGTTTATGGAGAGTCTGTCCTAACAAAACAAGTATGGCATGCACTAAATAAAACACAGGCTATGCAAATACATTGGCAGACCTATTAAACACATGAAAAAATAATGATTCGAATAAAATAGTCTAAATGTTTATAGTGGATTAGACAGAGTGAGAGAGAAGAAAATTAATATTTTGATGATGTATTAAGGACATATGTGTTATGTTCCATCAATACTTTTTAAAAAGATTTTGTTGTCACAATGACTTCAAGGTAGTTACTATCATTGCTATTTTGTTTTTTTAATTTGAGAAAGATTGTCTGTCTTGAGCAGGGAGAGGGGCAGGAGAGAGAGAGAAAGAGAGAGAGACAGAGAGATTCCTAAGCAGGCTCCATTCTCAGCCCCGAACCCGTTGTAGGGCTCGATCCCATGACCCTGGGATCATGACATGAGCCAAAATCAAGACTCTGACGCTCAGCCTACCAAGCTACTCAGGCACCCCCTTGTTACTGTTTCGGAGGTAAGGAAACTGAGGATCAGAGAAGTTGAATGACTTCTCAGGCATATAGAGGTGGTGGTTGGTGTAAATTGCATCCGATCTGAGGAACGTTTGACTCCAAGATTATTCTCTTTCCATCAGAGCTGTCAGACTCCTACTAAAGAGATCATCAATGATTTCTGTTTTCCTCATTTCTCTTTATTGGCATTTCCTAAATCTTCAATAAATTTTATATCTCTTTTTAATGTTTTTTTAAAAATTTTTGAGAGCGAGAAAGAGAGACAGAGTGTGAGCGGAGGGGGGGGGAGGGCGGGCAGAGAGAGAGAGGGAGACACAGAATCCGAAGCAAGACGTGGGACTCAAACTCATGAACCGCGAGATCGTGACCTGAGCTAAAGTCGAACACTTAACCAACCGAGCCACCCAGGTGCTCCTGAATTTTATATCTTTTAGCATTTAACTATAATTTAAGAAAAGGGCAGATGCTTCGCCTGGGTGCCTCTTGTGCCTCACATTCAGGCAGGGGTGTAACTGCCCTTCAGAGGGACTTCCAGGGACTTTGGGAGGGCACCCCACTCTCCTGGAATACCTCTTCTCCCAGCTGGAATTTTTTCACTAAGGGACGCATCTTCTGTTTCAGGATCAGAAAGAGAATCTTCGCGCTCCTCAAGCCCAGCCCTGTGCTGATGCCCCAAACCCTCGCCACGGCTCTCCCTCCTGCTTCGAGCCGGGCGCTCCTGGAATATTCTGATAAGGAGGAATTCTCTCTCCCGCAAGAGAAGGCAGCCCATTCCATGGTTTGAGGAACTCTGGAAATGGACATGTCCTTCCTGGGATTAGTCTGAAACCTGACTGCTCATTCTCTTCCCTTGAAATCCAGTCATTCCTCCCCCTCCAGAGGCCTCTTGTAAGTGTGTAGATACGGATGCCATATTGCTTGCAGCACACTCTCCTACTCGTCTACCCAGTATCTCTTCCCACCATCTTCCTTAGAACAGAACCTATATTTTATTCATCAAAGCCCACGTTTCCCAGCCTCCTTTGCTGTTAACAGGTGCAAAGTCACTAAATTCTGGCCTAAGAGGTGATAGGTGGCCTTTTCTCCTTCCTCATCCCCCGTTGCGATTTCTTCCCACTCTCTGACTGGAATGGAGACACAATGGCTGGAACTCTAGCAGCTATTTTGGAATATGAGGCACCCTAAGGACAGAGGCCAGTCCTAGGTTGGCAGAACTGAAAGATGTAAGGAGTGCAGGCTGTTTGTTTATGTTTATGGAGCTGTTATCCTTACCTTTAGGCTGCTTTCACTGAGATTTAAAAAAAGAAAAGCCAGTATAATTTCTGGTCATTTTTATAATCAGGCAAATGAAATTCCCAGTGGACCCTCAATCTTCTCTGCCTCAGGCTCAACATCCTTCATTGCCTTGGGAGTCCTCCTGGGTAAAGAATTCAGGTCCCCTCACCTCTGGACATTCTACCTGGAGCCATTCCAGGCTTCCCCCGCGTCTCTCCTAAATGATGCTCTAAACGGAATATAAGAGGAGCGAAAGCGTAGATAGGCCTGGATGGAGAACACAGGGTGCATCCACATGAGGGTGTCTGTCTTTACCTGTGCTCCATCGTGTCCTTCCTTTCCCTTTCCCTTCGCACTTACACAGTAGCAACAGCTGACCTAGACTGAGAGCTCTCTGGGTGTCAGGGACCAGGGCAAGCCTTTTCTGTGCATTACCTCCATTTGTCTTAAATTTAAATTCCTCCTGGTGTGCCCATCTTCCCTGCTAGTGTGTGAGCCCCTGGGGAGGGGGGGCAGTGATCGTGCCTTGTTTTAAGGGTCTGATCCTTAAAACACCCAACCTCTCTGAGCCTCATGCAAGAGGAGACGATGCAATTTAACCTGCGGAGCCGTTATGCCGTTAGAGAAGTGTGTATGTAAAATGTGAACCCGCTGGTTGAGGAGGGCAGACTTTCGGTGTGGAGTGGAAGCAAAAGCACAAGGGTGGAGAAGGTGGCAGAGATGGGTATCACAGAGCAGGGGAGGCCGTAGGGAGAGGGGGCAGCAGACATGGTGGCAGGTCTCAATCCTCTGCCCTTCTTGCAGCTGGCTCTGCCTCCAGGCATCCTGGAAACTGGGATGGTTGCCGGGGAGGCCCTGGGAGGCAGGACAAGACTTGCAGGCATCCTGAGCTCTGGCCCGAATGGGCGATGCCTTTTCTCTTACCCAGCATCACACACATGAGCCCACGTCCATGGGGATTATGGAGTTAACGTGTAAGAATCAGACTTTCACAAAGATGATAAGGAGTAAATGGATGAAAATGCTTATTTCCATCCTGTGGCCAGCAAGTTCCTGCTAAATCTTCCCTTTTGCACCGTAAGCAACTCAAGGGCCATGTCTGTGTTTTGGTTTCTTTGTTGTATATCAGGCGGCCAGCAGTGTGCATGGCCCATAGAAGGTGATCAATAAATACCTGTTGAATGTGTGATTGTGTGATTTAAACCAGCGTGTTGGGAAGAACGGTGCATCTTCAACTCAACATCTTTACTGCATCTGAAGAGTTAATCTAATTATGAGGAAAATACTCTGCTTCCTGAGACATCAAGGAGAAAAGGGTGAAAGAACCAATCTCCTGAAATTTGACTTGATGCCAGGTGGTTTGCGAGGTGTCTACATTTCATTTATATACCAGTATCATCAGGTCAGTACCATTACATTATTTTTATAGATTAGGAAATGAATCCTTTGAGAGCTAAAAGCAGTCTGAGCGAGTTCACATTAGAATTGTCTGGCCCCACCGTCCACACCCATGTAATGGCGCTGGCTTTACTTCTCCTGAACGCACACACTTTCTCCCTTACGCCATCCCTGCTAACACCCAGCTTTGTTCTCCTCATCAACCCACACATTGGAGGTCCTGGCAGACCGCTCGCCCGAGGCCACCCAAGTCTTAACACACATCCTGGCTCCCAGAGCCTGCCCTGTTTTGCAAACATCTGTATGATAATGGTAGTGACCATGAGCCACCTTCCATCTATACACCAAGAACTTTCCGCACAAGCATCTGGAATTCTCCATTAAGCCTCATCAGGAGGTGTCATTCTTACCCTTTAGCAGAGGAGGAAGTTGAGGCTCAGAGAGCTTGGGAGCCTTGACCAAACCCCTACAACTTCAACCCAAAGCCAATTCCAGGACCTGAGCTTTGCCCACCTTACCACTCCGTCATCCCTGTGCTCAGCTCTGCTAGTGTAAGAAGATAAGTAAGACAGGTTCTTCCCCGTGGCTCTTATTCTGGTGTCGGGACACAAGGCGGGGCCCCTGCTTCCTGGCACGGCCTGGTTTGTCCTTTCCCTTGGCGGGGACCCAGGGAAGAAGCGGACCCAGGGACAGAGGGGACCCAGGGACACTGGGGAGCTTCTCACCCCCAAACCCCAGGCCTTCCATGCTCCGGGCTCCCTTTCCCCTCAATCCTGGCCCTGTCCCCTGGTCACCAAGTAGCCCTGGGGTAAGTCACTTTTTGTGATGCTCATTCCCTTGTCCACACTTGGGGGCGTCGCGGTCTCCCTGCCGGGAACGGTGTATTTTCCAAAGATGGCGCCACCAGCGCATATCGTCGCCCCCACGCTCTTTCTATGATGTGGACCTGACGTGGCTCCCTTCGGGTGCGGGGGAGGGGGTGTCCGTGTTTCCTTTTCTTTTTTTCTTTTTTTTTTTTTTAATGTTTATTTATTTCTGAAAGACAGAGCGTGAGCAGGAGAAGGGGCAGAGAGAGAAGGAGACCCAGAATCCGAAGCAGGCTCCAGGCTCCGAGCTGTCAGCACAGAGTGCCCGCTGTGGGACTCGAACTCACTAACCACGAGATCATGACCTGAGAACCAAAGCTGGCAGCTTAACCGACTGGGCCCCCCAGGCGCCCCTCCTTTTCTTGCCCTTTGCCAGGTTATGGCAGAATTGACTCCTCATGGTGTTCGAGGCCGGGTCGTAAGTCAGTACGGCTTCCACTGGGCCCTGTCTCTTGGGAGCAGCAACTCGGGAGCCCTGAGGTGCTATAGCAAGTCCTGGAGTGCATGTCAGACGGAACAGGTAGGGAGACCACACAGGTCCGAGTCCCAGGGATCCCCTTCCTGGCTGTTGGAGTCTTGCAGCCCAGGACGCAGGTGAGGGAAGCAGCTCCCAGAGCACTCCAGCCCCCAGCCTTTGATGTTGGAGGTCCCTTCATTTTGGGGGGGTTGGTTTGCAGCCGTAGTCCTGTGATGGGTGTAGACGGACACAGGCATGGGACCGCTCAGCTCTGTGCCTAGGAGGCCAGGTTTGCCCAAGGTCATCTCTGTTAAGTGAGGATGCAACCACCTCCGCACCATGAAATTGGGGTTTCTGGGTTTGGGTAATTGGCTCCAGAGTTTTCCAAGTTACTCGACCCCTCAGGACGTAGGGTTTAGCCAATTTCAAGAGCTACAGGCCCACAGGAATGTAAGATTCAGTTCAAAACACACTATAAACGGACGCATTTTCACGAGACTATTAAAAAAAGTTGAGCCTATGCTTAATTTTCTTAGGGCTTCCAAACACAATAGGAAAGTCTTTCAAATGGAGCCATGTGTGTGCAGGTCTGTCTAGAATCTGAGCCCTTCTCTAACTTGGTTAGCCAAGAGAAAATTCTTTTGAATTCTTTTGTTTCATTGGACCTGGAGGCAAAGAAAGTCGCTGGGCCAGAGAAACGGGCTTCGGTCACACTGTGGGAAAAGCGATATTGGGCAGAGATGATGGATTAAACTCAGGCCGTTTCCCCCTCCACCACTTGACTGCTTTTCCTGTACCTAGGACTTCAGATCTCATGGACCCTAAGTGGTGTGGAAGGATGGAAAGGTTGTCAGTAAGGAAGCTGAATGTTTGGTTGTGTGCTGATTGTGGAGGAGCTGGAAGAATTTTTAGGGATCCAGAGTTAGCACCCCTTGATTCTCACAGGGGAGAAGCTGGAAGCAAATGAATGAGATTTGCAGAACTAGTTGGGCTACTGAGGAAGCCCATTTTATTTATTTTTTCCTGAGACCTCTGGGAGCCTCCTAGTTACCATTGTTCTTTTTAAACTTGCCTTTAAAAATATTTAGATCTCGGGCTGTCTGGGTGACTCAGTCGGTTAGGCGTCCGGCTTCAGCTCAGGTCATGATCTCACGGTTCATGAGTTCAAGCCATGCATCTGTCTCTCTCTGTATCTCAAAATGTAAATAAATAAATAAATAAATAAATAAATAAATAAGCATTTACAAATTTAAAAAAATCAAAATGGAAGTGTTTAGATCCCCAGAGAAAGCTATGAGCAGGAAGCAAAGAAAAGGGGACTTAGGTGGAGAGACCATGGTGGTCAGGGGGGCAGAGGGGAGATCTGCACGCCATTTTCTAGAGTCCAGATCCCTTCTGCAGCCCCTGAGGCTTGAGTTATAAAGGCTGGGCTTCAAACACAGGAGGTGGGTGGGCTAGGGCAGAGCGTGGGTGTGGGCTGAGTGGAAGGGAGACGGGATGGTCACCTATGGATGCGACCAACGTTTGAGCTGAAAACTGAAAGATGAGCTGTTTGCCAAGCAAGAGAACAGAGTGGAGGAAGCTTCTGGCACTGATGTGGCTCAGAGGCCTGTCGAGTCCCGCCCCGGCCGCCCCGGCCGCTCCGGCCCAAGGGGCAGTGAGTCCTCATGGGTTCTTTTCCTGAGGGAGGGAGAGAAAACAGGGCAGGAAGGGGGAGCACAGAGAGTAAGGACACAACACAGTTTCTGGTCAAGCCTCTTCTTTTATTGAGAAAACACCCTATCTTATAAAGGTTTCAAGGTGGGAAACAAGGCAGCTGACCTAGGTCGGTTGCTAGGAAACAGGGTTAAGGGATTAAGACTGGAGTAAAAGAGGAACCAGACTAAAGTGTTTTAGCACAGCGCCTGAGGGGCTGATACTACCCTGCCTGCAGGCGGTTGATCTTTGATCTTCTGGCTTCTCCTCTGACAGGGAGTGGCGCTCCCCTGCCTATTTTGCAACTCC